>JARHVA010001635.1:1287500-1792500 GCA_037957365.1 Torreya grandis | reverse complement strand
CAAGTGTTGCCATAAAATAATAGATGAAAGATTTATTCTTATATCAATGTAATTCATTTATATGATTTTGTACATTTTTTATTGAGGATAAATTGGAGTTTTTTTAAAGGGACTCTACCCTTATATACAAAATATGCATTCTTGGACATAATTTATAAAATTATGTAAAAATGACTACATAATAAAATAAAAACAAACCAAAACTTGGGACATATCCAAATCACAACAAATACAACAAAGACTAGAAATAGACAAATAACCATTAAACAAAGGAGCTTACCCTCTATTTCTACATTATAATTATCCAACATTTCTTATATGGTTTGTTCCATGCTAAAAAGATCTTAATCTCTGCCTTCAAGCATTTATTTACTTATTTTGGGTTTCTTACTCGAGCCTTCACCTTCAAAATTATTTTTAATAATTTGCACAAGAACCCCCATACTAGCAAGGCAATTACTAACTGTGGCTTTATTTTATGTTACTAGGGATTCAAGATTAGGTTTAAGAGGTAAGCTTCATATTCTAAACTATTGAACCTCTCTTATGAGACTCTCACCTAGTTAACCAACTCCTAAAATTTATGTTTATTATAGGTTACTTATTTGGTACCCAAACCTTTTCTATGTGTAGATGGTGATCAAATGGTGAATAACTTGGACTGACATGATGGATTTATCAATCCTCATGTTTATATGGATTAATAAATAAATATATCCTTGACTCCATCATTTACCACCCTTTCTCGATGGATCATAACCTGTGAATAACTTAGATCGGACTGATGAGTTGTCTAACCCTCTTATGTATGTGGCTCAAGAGCTCAAGTTGGCCTTAACTCAATCATTGCCTACCCATGGGTAGTATATGCATATATAATTGAAAGTATGTAATGTAATTAAAGTTATATTATTTAACTAAAACTATGTAGGATGGCTCTGGGGCTATTCATAAAATCTAAAATGGAAAATGACCCAGGGGCCTCTTAGGCACTTAGTTATGTAGTTTAGGGACTAATCAGTAATATCAACAATTGTAGATGGAATAATTTATATATATATATATATATATATAATGAAAAAATCATGAAAATGGTGTATTTATAATTATATTGTGAATGATAAGGAGTTACCATTCCATTTGAGATTACTCATGTCAAATTGAACATATGATAATAATGTTCCATGCACATGCCCCCAAATCTGATATTTGTGCATATGGATTTTGGATTGAGTCATAAATATATATATGTATAAGTATATAAAACTAAAATGAGAGTGATAATTCCATGCATTATGTCCCCAATATGATCAAAACCTATGTAATCTTCATATAATTGAGCATATCTAATAATCTATGACTAAAACTATGCAAACCTCAAATATAACTATTGTACTTTTATATAAATTCTATGATTTCCTATTTATAAGCATATTAGATAGAATCATAGTCCCTTGGATAGTATTTAAATGTGATAATGTCAATTATGCCATGATAGTGTCCAACTGTAATGTTTCTATGTAAAACTGAAATTGATCAGAGTATGATTATTTTCACTATGCTTTCTTGATTTTGGGCTATGCAGTCTTTGTCTATGTGTTAAAAAATTGTGTTATGAGTACATTAGGATAGCTTAATATCTTTTACAAACCCTTATGAATTACACTTATTCTAAGGGGAGTTGTTGAAATTTTTTAATAACTACCCTCAAAATAAAAGATCTACATCCTATGTGTTAAACTAAAATTATATGATATTTTCATGATAAACCAATAGAATGTGTATATAGATATCAAAATGTAAAATAATATGAGCATAAGTTGTTAATGTGAGATGTATGTTAGATATAGAATTTACAAGGTTTTCAAGATATATAGAATAATGTAAGCATGCATATGAACAATAAATCTAAGTATAATCCAAGTAAATACCCGTGGGGATGGGGAATGATGTCCATTAATTCACCCAATGAGGAAGGGGAGATGTATTAAGTCCCTCATGGCATCAAAAATTGAGTGTAAGTGTATAAATCAAGAGACAAGTGTCATGTCCATGAAGCATACATGCAAACACATGAGACATATACTTTAGGCTAACCATGGGTACATGTCACTATTTTTTTTAAAGATAAAACATACAAGGACATGTTCAAATGTCCACATATACATAGATAAATCAATTTTTGCTTAGATCCACATAGAATGACATGTTTAAATGTTTGTATACACAATCAAGAAGGCATACACAAGGACATAGAAACATTTCTAAAAATACACATAATGAAAGAAATTTGCATAGATCCATAGGACAATGGCGTATTAAAATTCCATCAAATAGAAGTAGAATCAAAGAGATAATTGAATCTAAACTAGTAAATATAGAACTGAAATTATGCATGAATATGTAGTAAAAATCTATATAAGAGCAAATATGTACATAATTTGACTCTATAGTAGTGTTATTTAACAAAAAATATAAACAATATAATATGATCAATATTAATATATAATCAATGATAAATCTATGATATAGAGTATAGAAAGATGTAACCTATAAAACCAAAAGCTATGTAGTATGATTCCCCCAATGGGTGAATGTATCAATGATAAATATGTGTATGTGCCCCCAATGGTTATATAGTAGAAAATCTAGATCTATGTAGAAGACCTAAGTCCTGTAGTAATATCCAAACATTCTAAGATGATAAGTGAAGCATGATGTATGATAAAATTGACTAGACTAACATATAAAACATATGTAGTACTTGGAAAATAGAAGGAATTTAAACATGAAAATGCATACATTCTAAATTTTTTGTTTTCTAATAAAATATTTGAATGCTTTTATTATTTTAAATATGATATATTATTTTTATGTTTTCTGAGTATAAGCTATGTAGAAGTAATATGAAAAAGAGATTATGTATAAGTAATCTAGGAAACTGAAAGGTATATACAAGTAAAGGGAGATACTAATAACTAATGCAGCTTGCAAGATACCCACCCTCAATGGATCCTACATCAAAAAGAGGAATGGTGAAATCTTATAAATTATGATGGATGTGTTATACCATAATTGAGTTGTAGTGTGAATCTAAATATTTCATAGGATAGTATAACAATAAAAAATATGATCTAATAATAAAAATAGAGTTGGGATAATAGCATGGTCCTTTTGGATAGTAGTTTAGTCATACATACTACTGTAGTACACTATTATCCTATGGATAGGTATTCTCTTCTATAATTTATGAGAATAATTTATGGGTTTTATATATCAAGTTCTGTTCCATCTCTAGTCTAAATTTCAAGTCTATGAGATAAATACTTTTTATTGTACATCTATTTTGCTTTGAAAACTCTATTTTTTTATGCTTATGAGGGTTTGAATGAATAATCAGAAGAATGGGTTAGTGGGTTTAATGTGATTAACATGTGATCCACACCCTTATGTGGGCATGTTTCTTACATACCAATACTCTAAGGAGGGATCAAGCTTGATGTAATTCTCCAACTTATATGATATGTGTGAATGTCTATGAATACTAAAATGCTTAAGTGTGAATGCATGAGAGGATGCCTTGGGGGCCACTTGAGATTTGAATACCTATGCTAGGGCTAGATTATTAGATGTATGGGATAAATAAATATAATATTATAATAATTAGGAGCTTTCCTCAATGTGAAGTGGTAAATTAATGTACTTCTCTGTGATAATGTCTACTTAAGGTGTAAAAGTGTGAAAGTAGTGTTTATATAGTGTTCTAATAAAAATTACTTGGGAGGGTGACTTAATAATATGTCTAGGTGAAACATAATCCTCTTAGGGAGATGCAAAATTACTTTATGGAGGGTGGATAGACCTAAATCATTAAGGAATTATGCCATTATGGGTCTCGTGTGGTGTTTTTAGGCCTAGGTACTATTTGTGATTTCATGTGACTAAAAGTGGTTCAAAAGGGCCCCTACGATGGGTAAAATGCTATACTAAGGGTAAAATGACCTCAAGTGACACTCCAAGGAATGAATAGTTAATTTTAATGACTACATCTATCTTTTTCATAAGTTACCATTGTACTAAAATCCATTAATGAATTATCTAGATATCTTGGAGGAGAGAGATTATGGTAGGCAATAGGGGAATAAACACCAAGGGTGAATGCTATTACTTGAGTTGGTGAAGGATAATAGGCCATAAAATAGTTTTCTCATTATGTGGACTTAGAAAAAAAGTAATAATGAGGTGGCAAAGAATTGAAAATAAACATGACAATTAATGTGTGGGGAGGTGAAGTGTATGTAAGAAAAACACCAGATGATGTGTGGGTGGGTGGAACATAAAAGGATGGCATACCAATCACCATATAGCTAGGAGTCCTCTTAGTATGTAGTGTATTAAAAATTATAGAAACACATGAAATAAGGGTGTCAGTAGGTGCATAAGTGGAAGGATGATGGGTGAAAGAAAGTTACTTGGTAGATTATAATAAATTAACTCTTTTAGATTTTGATAATATGGGGAAATTACTTGGAAGTAATTCTTTGATTTTGAGGATGTTAATACAAGGAACATATACCTAAAATAGAATAGAGATGGATTTGATTATTGAAAATTTCAGCCATTACTTGAATTAAAGGACCTATTTGAGATTAATCTTAATTTTTATCTAGATCTCAAATGAGTCCCATTAATTTGGAGATGATATCATTCACATTAGTGTAATTGGTTAGGATGTTTCCATTATAGTAGGTTTAATATGAAGAGGGTAGTAACCTTGGATGAATTGGTTTTTATTGATAATTTAGGAGTAGTCACCTTAGGTTTTTTATAATGTGTCAAATTATATCATGGGGGAATATAAAGTAGAAGAAGTAATGAGATCTTAACTAGCCCCTCATCTATATTGTGAATCCTATCATTACATTGATTCAGCCTCGTTATTATCTCATAATTAGGAGTTTGTAATCTAATGGAAGATCTAATTAAAAGTGTAGATACAATCCACCTCTATCAATCAAGGTCCTTTCATTTGAATAATTATAACTATTGAAAGTCTATGAAGAGTTTCACAACACTTCTATCACCACATGGGACATAGTTTGTGGTATGATAGAGAAAGAGTTGAAGGATACAAACATATTTTCTATTATTTGACTATGATTATTTTTATATTATTTAAATTGGATAGTGAGTATTCATATTTGTGTTGAACATTATTTATAAAGGAATAAATACATTAATCCTTATCAAAATACTCTCCAAATAAATTTGGGTAGTACATGGACACCCTCAAAGAAAAAGGGAAATGAGAGAAAGAGGATAAGAGAATAAACAATAAAATGGAAAAACACAAAAGGAAAATAATTTTACATAAGTTTCACTACATTTATATGCATGAAAAGGGATGGGTTAACCTTGCATAATAGGCTTCTTAGGGTTAGGCTGAGATAGCCAATGAAAACATTGATGAATGTAAACTAGTGATCTGGATGGATTATGTTAATGCGCCTAAACTAATTGAAAATGAAAAGATTTAATATTTGATTAATTATATTGAGATAATTTAATTGGTCAATTTTGTTGAGCTACTTTAATAGGATTATTAATTATTTATCTTAGTAAGTGAACTTGTGTGCATCGATATTTTTTAACTAGTTGAAATTTTTTTATTGAGAGCAGTGATTTGTCTAAGGATAAGGTCCATAGAATAGTTTGAATCTAAGAGAAAAAGGTAACATAATTCATAATTGATATTAATATCTATAAATGGGTTGAAAAATGGTTGGATTGTTCACAATATTTTCTTGAATCATTCAGATTGGTCTCATCTAGGCATTGTCATCTGCATAGTAAATAATATTTGATGAGGTTAAATATGATGAAAATTTAAATAAAATTAAAACCTTTATTTCTTAGTATGATAGTAAGTGAATCTTCCTATTGGTTATGCTTACAATAACATTTTTTTGTTGATTGAGGGATTTTAGCTAACCAGTGATCTAGTTTGGTGGTGACATTGAGTGAAAACATTCCATCATATATATATATATATATATATATATATGGAACATCATCCAAGGATGTCAAAATGATTGTCCATGTTAATGTTTGTGCTACAAGTTGATTTTTATTTCTTGAATATTTTAAGTTAGTAATTTTATTTAATAGTGTTAATAGAAATCTAAATATAATGACAAGATAAAATGTTTCTATTATGAATTTAAAAGACTGATCATCTAATCCTTTTGTCCTTTTTTAATTTTAATTTCTAACCAAAAAATAAATAAATGTGGATATATTCCAATCAATAACATATTTTGAATAGGTTGATTTTGGATTTTTATATTACTGATGTATTTAATATAGTTTCATTCATATCAAAATCCAAATTCATTGTAACTAGATCATTATTTTACTTATATTAAAATCTATTTTCAGTAGTATTAGATTTTAATTTCAATAATATCATAATCTAGTTTCATTATAATCAGATTCTAATACTTCCATTTTCTAGTTTCTCCATTTTTATATTCATATTATAGTAAAAATCTTAGATGCACCTAGATATAAATTAATCTAGTATTTCCCTACCTAGTTTTTGTCCATGCCACTTTCTAAAAATGGAATATAACTTTACGTGGAATAAAAATTTATCATATAGCCTTTGTGAATATCAATTATGGAATAAAATAACACACAAAATGGAAAAGGCTTGTTGATAAATTATTTGATACCATTTCTTCTTATAGGGACTTTATGATCAAATTCCTTACTTAAATACATGGTTATAGACATTAAAATTTTCAAAATTCTATACATTCTATATACAATATTTTTTGGAAAATATCATTGCAAAAAAGTATAATTTATAGTTTTATTTTTTATTAAAGTAATAATTACTTTTAGGTTAATAAATATAAACATTTTCAATAAATGACCTAGTTAATTTTAAAGAAATCTTACAATGTTTTTTAATTTGAAATCACTATTAAAGAGCTTTTTTGTATTTAAAGAAAACAACAACCCAAAATGACATAAAGTGCATTGAGAAAGAACAAAGCTCATGTATTAAAACTTTATGTGTAAAAAATTCTACCAGTTATTTATTACTATCTCAATATAATTCATTTTTACAATAGTCTACACATTCTCAAAATATTTTAGCTACAATAAATATTTCCATAAATAATCTTAAGTTTAAGTATTATTATTTTAACTGTATGTAAAACATATTTTTAAATGACCATTTCTTTTATCTCAAAAATTTCCAATGGAATCCATAGTGTAAATAATTGTTAGAAATTTTAAGCTACATAATTTAGATGCACAATTTAAATTAGGTAATTACTAATAAATTATGGAAAAATAATGTATGTAGAAATCAACAGCCACTTGTTCTCCTAGTATATATTATTTTGTAAAACAAATTATTTATGGGCAATTCAGAATAATTATAGGTAAAATTTACATTGTAGGAATAGTATCAAGTCAACAAAAACATATAAAAATATTTAATAAATTAAAAAACATGTGAGAAATGTCTGATAAAATATGGAATGTGTATGTAGAAATAAGTAGTTACTATTTTTACTAGTATATGCTATTTAAAAAAAACATCTGCCAATCAAAATAATTATTATAATTTTTTAGGGTAAATTTAAACTTATAATTTTTAAATTATTAATAGATGCAAGTTACCAAAATAGCACATTAAAATCTTCAGTAATAAACTATCCATTGTAATCACTTTTTATTGAACTATATAATTACCATGCATAAAAACAAGTGATTACTAGTTCTAACTATTATACATTATTTTCCAAATTAATTTTTTTTTGGTTAGAAAATCAAAATAATTATTGTTATAAAAATCAGTATCATTTGTAAACCTATATTTTTTACACTTATAACTTCAAAAAAATAAAAAAATTGTGTGTAAGCAAAAAAATACTAAAAGATTCAATAGGAACATACAACTTGCATTAAATTCATTTTTAAAAATGATATTTTATAATAAAAATAAATATTATAAATAAGTTGGTTAATATTATGGAATTTTTAGGATTATATTTTATTTTAGACTCACTAGAAGAAAGTGCTTGTTTATTAAATTAAAGAATTAATGGATATAATGAATAAAATACATATATATTTTTTTCAAATAACATAAAACATGTATTCAAAATTTCACTAGTAGTGACAAGTGTTGCCATAAAATAATAGATGAAAATTTTATTCCTGTATCAATGTAATTCATTTACATTATTCTGTACATTTTTTTATTAAGGGTAAATTGGAATTTTTTGAAAGGGATGCTACCTTTATATACAAAAGATGCACTCTTGGATAGAATTTACATAATGATCTAAAAAGGACTACATAATGAAATAAAAACAAACCAAAATCTAGGACATAGCCAACTCACAACAAAGACTAACAATAGACAAACAACCATTAAACAATGGAGATTACCCTCTATGGGCTACATTATAATTTTCCAACATTTCTTTTAGGGTTTGTTCCATGCTTAAGAGATCTTGATCTCTACCATGAAACATTTATTTACCTATTTTGGGTTTCTTACTTGAGTCTTCACCTTAAAATTATTTTTAATAAGTTGCATATGAACTCCCATACTAGCAAGGAAATTACTAACTGTGGCTTTATTATGTGTTATTAGGGATTCAAGATTATGTTTAAGAGATAAGTTTCATCTTCTAAACTACTAACCCTCTCTTCTAAGATTCTCACCTAGTTAACCAACTCCTAAAATAATGTTTATTGTAGGTCACTTCTTTAGTACCCAAACCTTTTTTGATGTACATTTTGAGAACATTAGTTATTTTGGAACCGTCTAAGTAAATATTTATGAAGATCAATTTCCTCCCAAAGATATTTGAGGTTGTTATGATTGTTGTAGGCCTCTTTATCACTCACTTCTTCCTCAATTTTCATTTTACTCTTTTAATTCTCCTTATCTCTATTGATGATGTTATCTTCATGATTATTCAAAATGTTAAGAACCTTAATTTCCTATTATATCCTATCTTTATCAACCCTAGTATTAACATCTTTAGCATTCAACATTTTTCCTATAGTAGATTTTTTGAGAATGTCCCCATACTTCTTCTTAATGGGCTTGTTCCTTATATATATTTAAAGGTACCTATAAGGTTAATTTAATTTAGAATTTTCAACTTCTTCCACACAAGGTATATAAGTTGGGCTCATCTTCTCATATTTCACATACTTCCAAAGAAGCAAAATTACTACTTAGTGAAGAAGAAAAATCCCTTTCCCTTTTTTGATTACAAAACTAAGATTTCCCTAGAAATAAAAATGTAATAGGGAATTATAACCATGATTAAATTCCTAAAGAGATTAATAAAAATAAAATGAAATGTTAATATTAAACTGCACCTTCCACCTAAAGTGATGAATTTCATAATCTATTTGGCCACAACATTGTAAGGCTGAGGGATGTAATCCCTAAGGTAACCATGTTAGAATGGGATTAATTCCTCCTCATCAGACAATAATTTATTAATTTCTCCCTTGGTGTATTTATTATTTTTATAAAACTTTCTACAATTCATCTTCATATTAGTAACATGGTTGATGAGCTCCTTTTTTACCTCAAATTGAATCCCCTAAATATTAAAAACTATGTCATTCCATCTCTCTACCAAATTCTTGGAAATATTAGGGTCATAACCTTAAATTTTCATAATGAAGTTTATGAATCCAACCTGAAGGATCTCCCATAGCTCCAAGTCTCTAGCCAATGTATCTATCGAGGATGGTTCTACCCGACATAGATCCCCTCCCATTCCATTTACTCCCTAATTATTACATAAATGAAGTTATGTAGAGAATAATGGTAAATTGAGGGTCACATTCTTCCAAATGAGGGAGTACACATGTTAGGGTAAATGATTATTCATCCACATAAAACACTTAATCATGATGAAATATCTAATGCATATTTCCACATGAGTTTCACTACAAATGACCAATCCATCATTAAACCACCTCCTTCACTTAATTAATAAATATGATTCTCAATTATAATTAAATATGATAATAAAAAGGTATTATTAAAATATAAATGTCTAATGAATTATCCTTTGTCAAACACGGAGGTCCACTCTTCTAGTAACAAGATACTAATGTAGATCTAGATAATATATCAAAAAAACTTCCTAAAATCTATAATAGGTGAATTTCCTTCAATTACCACCATTTAAACAACTCTTTCTTTGATTAAGGGATGAAATTACTCTTGATTAATTATTTGGATGATAACCTCTGACATATCCTCTTTGGTTCTCCATTTATTTAAGATGTTATTATCCATTCCCAGATTGGAAAACCACTCTACAAGTTGATTCCCTCATCTTAATATATCTGCTACATCTTATATTATGTTAATAATACTCCAACTTGTCAAATTATTATTTAGAAGCCAATGAATAACATTGAGAGAATCTCCTAATTTCAAATGATTCACCCCTAACTCTCTCACTAGTGAAAGCCCCCATAAATAAGCTCTAGATTTTTCCTTGTGGCTTGTTTTTATTCCCATACTACCTACATAAGTTGAAAGAAGTTCACCCTTTTAATTCTATAGAATGCCACCTCTACTAAATTTCCTAAGATTCCCCTTAGAGGTTCCATAAAAATTTAATTTTATCCATCATAAAAAAGGATCCTAACATTTAGTAGATTTCATCTTCTCACTTCTTTGATCCTCCCTTAGATTACCTAAAATATATAAATTATATTTCTTATTAATGACTAATTATCACCAACCACATGTGAATTTACTAAAGTTCTTATAGTCCCTAAGATTTTCTACTAGTATATTTATAATCTTGAGGGCTACTCTCAAATTAGAGATCTTATAGTTTCTATTATAACATAGAATTTCACCCTTTTGGAAGATTTTTTTGAATCTTTCTCACTCCCATCTACAATATTGGTGCAACCTCAGGTTTTGAGTATCTTGTATTGAGATTGAACCTCTAGAGAAGGCCAAATTCCTCTTGGTAGACCACCTAAACTAATACTTCTACTTGGGAAAAGGATATAAATGGGGTATGAGATGAATAATAAAACTAAAATGGTGATACACCAAATTAATTTACACTCACATAAGCTTGAAATAAACATTAATCTAGTATAAGACAATCCTTGCTCACATAATCTCACAAACTAGCTAATTTTCATAAGTATTTCTTAAACTAGGCTCACTAAGCAATACATGAATCAAATAAGAGTTCCAAAAATCACACCAATAATCCTTTAATGGCACAAGAATCTCAAGTTTAAACCTAAAACTAGATTTAAAACACCTTAAAATATGTAAGAAATAAGGATAATAGACATGGAAGAACACTTCTTCACAAATCCATCAGACACAAGTGTGCTAAACACAAGTTAGAGGTAAGAGATAGGTGAAAAATGATCTTTATTTTTTCAAAAGGTATTTATTACAAATTTTGATAGTGTTTTACCTTGTCAAATGAGAATCTCTTATAAAAATGGTGGGGGGGGGGAATTGGAAATATAGGAGAAAAGGGGAAGAGAGAGAGAGAAGAAGCAAGCAAATAGAATTCAATAAATGAGACACACCCACCTTCCATGGAGTCTCAACCACATTTATATCAATTATAACCAATCCTTCCTCAACAAAATAACCCTCATTAGTCCAAATGGCCTTTAAGCCTTCTCATTAGCTTAAAAACACACTAGAAGTCAAAACTTTTTGAGGATGATGATGTCATGATCCACTTAAAATGGAGAAATATCCAAAGAAATTGAAAAATAATTAAATGATCCACTTTTCCTCCCAACATCCAAAATTTTTGTCTTTGACTTCTATGCTCCCTCTACTTGATCTTCTAGAAGATTCTAGGCAAATAGTTAGTTGACTTAGAATATGGTGCTTAACTAACCATGGAGGTTATCTCTTGGAGTTTTATTTTTGATATTTTGTTCTTTTTTAAAATAAAATTTTATCCTATAACCTACAATAAACTCCATGAAACCTACAACTCTCATATATCCCATTGATGGAGGTCTCAAGCTTGAGCCACCTCAATCAACTACCCTAGAACCTGCTCTTAAGGCCATTTGGCAACTTGAAGACCACTTATAGACCTATAGAAGACCTAAAAATATATATATCATGTAAATGATGAATAAAATGAATATTTTGACAACCTTCAAGACCTACAACAATGGTGGAAATCATCATTAAACCTGCAACAATCTATAAATTATTAAAAAAACTTGCAATTTGACCCTTTAGCTTAACAAGGCACCATAGAAACCCTTGTGAATAGATCCAAGTTCCATATAAATATTATTTAGGTATAATTAGGCCTCTTTCATGGCTTTAGACCATTTCATACTTTGAATACCTATAAAAGTAAGCATTTTTAATCTATTTTGGGCCTCTTAGGCATTGAAACGTGCCAAATTATTGTGAAAAATAGGTTTTTCATGAGATATAGGGATTAATGTACACATTTTATGTGTTTTAAATGTGATATAGGCTATTTGATAGACTTATGAGTCCAAAAATCCAAAACTAGTACAAAAACTCCTTTAGTAGCTCAAACAAGCTCACCTTCAAGATGATTTTTCATGAAATTTAGACTTATATTACAAAAATTATTTCATGTATATCTATTATATTTACCACTATAACACCCTTAAAAATATTTGGCTCCCATGCAAAAGGTATGAAAAGATACATACATAAAGACAATTGCCTATAGGGTTTGCAAGCATTTTGGATATGCTTACACTCTTAGAAATTGTTCATAAAAATCATTAATTTAACCAATATAAATACATAATTAATTTAAATTACATATGGGTAATCAAAACATAATATAAGGATTCATCCCAAGTTTTCATGGTGTGAAAGATACAAACATTTGAAGAGGAGCTAAAAGTGGGTGTCTTAGGCTTGAAAACTCAAATTCCTCCAAATGAGCATTTTTACCTTTCCACTAATATTATTTTACTAAAATAATCTTCATGTCACCTTAAAAATCTCATAACCCCTTTTTAAATGATCAAAAACCAACTTTGATCTTAATGCCTTTGAGATAGCCTATGGGGTTTTGAGCTTGCCTATGGAGTTTGCATGAATTTTAGAGTGTGAACACTCTTTAAAGGTGTTCAAATGGATTAAAACCATAATAAAATTATTTAAAAAAACTCCCATAACCTTTTAACCCTCAACCACACCTTAAAACTCCAAAAAGTATACATGTACCAATGGTGACCATTATGAGACATAAAGGGGACTGTGTATAAATAGCGGGAACTTCCACTTGTCACATGTACTTGAAGAGATTATATATAGGTATATTATTTCATTATTAAAAATCATACCAAGTTTCAATTATTTTGGATTCATAGTTTGGTCTATGGACCTTTTTTTCCAAACTTTACCCTAAGCTTCCTACATGCTTCATCCATGCTTAAACTTGTCTTTCTTCAAACTTTTAATTTAAACCCATAAATTTTATCACTTATATATGACAATATAGGTTTAAAAATTCATTTTATACCATTTTTAGACCTATCCCAATGCCAAAAATCCTTCTTAGCACCTAGAACTCATAAAACTTCAAATGGCCTCTAATGGCTGCCTTCTTGACTGTGAAACGTCTGTATGAGAAAAATGAGTACTTTCACTCATTTTATTAACTTTAATATGGAATTTTATGATTTTTATGGTAATTTTTACCATTCATACTAAATTTTTTTCTTTGACTCAACCTATAGATGCCCCAAAATAACCAATTCCTCCAAGGCAAGGTCTAATGTTGACCATGATTAGACATAGGATTGATTGTACTAAAATAGTGAATAGTTCCCATTGACAAAAAACCTCAAGAATATGTTTAATATGTATATTATGTCTGAATTATCCTCTCTACCAAATTTAATGATTACATCATGCATATTTTGGCATGTAGGCCCATTATGCCAAAAGCTAATGACATGTTGCTTGCTTGGTTAGGTTTCACAACTGAGTTCTCTTTCTCCTTGCCTCAGTTTGTGCCTTAGGATGATGAGTTTTATTTTAAATTATAATTTAACTTATCCTTTCATTATTTCACCCTTAATTGGTTTTCCTTTAACCTTTCATGTCACCTTATGTGACTTTATACCCCCATAAATGAGCTCATATGACTGTGTATACACTACTATATGTGGACATTGCAAGCAAAGGAGGCATTTGATGGTCATATGATAATTTTTGTTCCAAGGATAATTTTCTTGACAAGAGTCTTGAATATGTCTTTAAAACCTTAATTTTTTTTATTCATGCATGTATCTCAATTTATTTGGATAAGGTCATTGAGTGAATCTTATTTGTTCATGACTATGAGGGGGAAACCAGACCTTGTATGGATATAGGTACAAGCCTTTTGAGGTTTATGACTAGATATTATGTGTTTTATAACCATTCTCAAATTATCCTTGATCCCATAAACCTTAAATTCTCATATAACCTTTATGAATCACTATCATTTGGCAAGAAGACCTTCATAGACCAATGTCTTAAGGAAACACTTACATTAGATGGATACAAGCCTATAACCACTTAGTGACCTTGAGTAAGTCTGTTTGAAATTATTATTCATTCCCCTTTACCTCATGTCATTTCATGTTTCATGAAACATTCATCTCATCATGAAACTCTTCTAAGAACTATTGTTTACTATTGTATGCTAGATTGAAGGATCTTTAGCCTTAAGATGGTTGTAGGTGACTATTAAAGGGGTAAATACAATGATATTTATAATTTGAAACTTATGCCTTAAAAAATCTTGAAACCACTTCAAAATATTCTTAAAAACTACACATTGGTCTTATTTACCTTTAAACCTCAAAAGGATTCTTTACATGGTTTTGAAGTAGGTGAAGGATTGTCATACTCTAAAAGGCTCTATCCCTACTGTAGGTGACTATTTTGAGCATGGGTTAATGATAAAATATTATTTGATCACCATTCATGGGGCTCCTTTGATGAGTATTCATAATTACACCTAAAACCATGCCTTATTGAAACTCTATACCTTCCTCTTTAAAACAAACTTTTTATTCCTTTTATGATTATGTTTGACTTTTGATTAGGCTTGTATAAAATATATTAATTGTTGAGGCTTAAAAATTTTGAATTTGATCTATCTCACTATTTAACCATCCAATCATGTTGAGTCATTGCATTTGAAATGTCATGACAACCTCCACAAGCCTTGAAAGGGTCTTAAGTCACCAATTAGTCTTGAGTTGAAATAACACAAGCTTGTAAATGTGTATGATGTTGACTGTATGATTACATGAGTATGTCATTTTACTTTTAAGTCCTCTCCAATTTACCTTCTTGATCTTTATGTTAATCGAAAACAATCATTGGCACTCATAACACCTTATATATATCATGAAACTTCACTTTAAATCACTTCTTTCATTGATTCTTGTAATCTTAGAGGTGTGACTATGTACATCCTATAGCACCACTTTAGGTTCTATAAATTTTTGGAACAAGTGTAAAAATTTGTGAAGGTGTCCTCTACCTATATATGATATTTCTATAGACATAATACCATCCACTTAAGGTTTAAACCATGAAAACTTTTCCAAATCTCTCTTGTACACCTAGTTTGATATAGTTGTCTTGAGACTAGCTATAGGTCACCATTGGATGGAAAACCAATTCATTTATTTATTTTCCATGAATATCTCACTCCTCTTATCTGACTAGTCCCTCAACACCATCTCTCTTCCCAAACATACCATGAATCCTACTTTCTTATTTTGTCTAAGCTTATCTACTATCCCTTTTTTGGGAAAATCATTTTTATACAAATAAATACAAGTTAACTTTGAGAAATTAAGCACCATCTCAACAACCCTCTATATTTATCCTCATTTCTATGTAGTTTCAAAACCCAACTCCACCTTTAGATACCTTTCTATCTCTTTTTGGTCTTTACTAGGCTTAATTAGGTCTTGTTCTACCCCTGTTTCCACACAATCCTCTTTGATAGCTCATACATGTATGGAATATAATGGAAAACACCAAAATAAATTTACAAAAATAAAAATATATCATATGACCAATTATTTTGGATTTTTAATGGTTGGAATTCTATTTATGGGGTTTTCTAGCTTAAAACCTTAGGTGGTCACCTTGCATAGGCTGAAAGGTCATATAATTCATTTGATTGAGTTTTAAAGAGTTTAAAAGGACCAAATTCCACCCCTAGGTATTTTTAAACTTAATTCAACACCTCCAATATTTTATAACCTTTCATTAGCCTTCACATGCTCAAAATGAACCAAAACACATATTTTTATGCACTACAATTGACTATGTAGGGGAAAAGAGGTTCCAATTTGCAATGTATTTGGTTTTGGGATATTTAAAAAGGGTTTATGACCTTAAATAGGTATTTAAAACTACTATATCACTTTACCAATGCTTAAGGACTCTTTGTTCAACCCATTAGAGCTTCCTCCCTTCAACCTTCCTCTCATGCCAAGGATAGGCTCATTAGGGTGGTTGTAGGTTGTTTGGATGTACTAAATTCTTCCCATGTTTCCATGTTATGAGGGTACCATGGAATGAAAATTACCAAATGGGAGTCCCTTAAAACAATGTTGATCATCCAACCCTCACCAAACCTTGCATTGCTTCTCCTTTCACTTTGACTTTATAGAGGTGTTAACTTCATTTTATTGATTCTTTCTTAGAAGGTGACCCCTATAGGTTCCCATTTCATGATTATAAATTGTGTTATTGATAAAATTTATTATTAAATTCATAACTATCATTCTATATTCATCAATATCACTTCACTCCACATCCATGCTAAGCCAATCATCTAGACCAATATAGTCTAGCTCACTGTCAAAGTATAGTCAACTATATTTGACCACTATTGGAGTAACATGAGTGTTATAGGTGTGTTTCAATCCTTTAAACTTTTGTCATATGTTATATCATCCCATTGATGTCCTTTAATGTATATTTACCTATCAAGAGTTGGTGTTTCCATGTTTAGATTTGTATCATGAGACTGTAGATGCCTACAGTCAACTGTAGGTGGCATTTTTGAACCAAAATACACCTATAAGTGTGTCTATTAAGCCAAAACCTACTACTCTAACATTTATTGATGGAATTTAGACTGTAAATGTCCTATTAAACTAATTATAACCAATTTTCATGGTGATAGGTTCTCACCTTAACATCTTTGGGTGCAGAGGTCACATGAATTTCAAATCATGTAGGCATCAATGCCAAACTTCAATGAATAAATGTGTAACTTGGAGGCCCATAAACATCATGCTCTCTTAGTCACATACCCACCTTATCCTAAAATTTTATACCCCTATATTATTTATTCATGATGGGATATATAGTATTAATTTAAACCTCTTGTTATACTATTCTATGACATTACCAAAAGTGCTTGGGCCTTTATTTTGGTGTTTTAGGGAACTTGTCCCTAAACACAGTCCCTTCTAAATGTAAGTTAGTTTATCAAATTTGCATACTATTATAGTTATTCAATCATGATTACCATGGTCTCATTAAAATATACAAGTCCCATCAAGGTTTCAAATCTTGTCAAATCTCCTCTATGAAGATTCTTAGATCTTTATCGTAACCTGTAGGTGCATACACAATAATACATAAGGCAATAAAGGTGTTTGTGGACTGTCCATATAATGTGAGTTAATACTTGGTTCTCAAGGAATATACATATTTTATAACATGATGTAAACCTAAAAACATGTTATAACATCCTTATGAAACAATTCCAAGTTTCTGTCAATGCCACCTATAGGTGGACATTTCAATGTGCAGGTAGTGAGTGTGGATATGGACTCTATGTATGGAATGTGACCTTACAATTTATCTTGAACCTATTCATATTATTCAAAAAATACCTTTCAACCATGAAATTATTGAAGCTAGATAATTTCTCCTTTTAAATGTGATGATATTCTCTATAGCACTTGTAGGTGCTCATTCAGGTGGATGACTATGCATACATAGGAAATAGATTATCACAGTCCATATTTTGTCATTGGAAGGGATATTAATTGATTGATAATTAAAAAATAATGTGTTTAACCCCATTTTAACTCTTCATAAAATATTTAATGAACCTCTTTTAGAACTCACATACCTCACTCAACTGATTATGTATGGAAATGTAGGAAATTGACTATGTAACTCATGTTCTTGACTATCATTCCATGAAAAATATAAGTGTGATACTAAAATTTTAAAGAGATATATTGTAAGGAAATTTAAAAGGTGAAAACATCATGTCTACTTTCATTTTAAACCAATACAGGAAAACAAAACCTTTGCAGTTGATAAACTTGCCTACAACTCCGTTGGAGCTCTAACTAGCAACTTGACTATTTGTCTTATCAAGGCTTTGATGAAATATTGAGGATTGATGAATAAATATCACTCAATTAAGATGATGTGGCATAAGGAGGAGGAGGTACATTATCCCTCTAACCCAGGTTCTGCTCTAAAACTAATCAAATAGGACATTTACAAGGATAAGAAGGAAAACATGTTTTATGCCATAAGTACCTTATTGGGAGGAATTAGTTGATGAAATAATTTTAATAGGTCCTATTTGACCTTGTAATGACTCCTCTAAAACCATTATTTCTCATTGAATTATAAATCAAAGAAATAAGGGAAAAATTGGACCCTATCTGGATGAGTGGGCCATCTAGACACCCCTAAACTCTTAGAGATTCTTCATAAAGATGGGGAGATGAACCAAAAAATAAATGCCACAAAGTGGAAGAACATTAGGGTCCTTATCAATACCGAAATTCTTCTAGCTCAAGACTCTCTCTTGATTGTACTGAGTGAAAACTTGAGGTTCTCGTAGAGTTGTCCAAAACTGCCCAAAATGGTTTTTCCTTAGCATGAAGAACTAGAAGCCTGCCTATGTAATATAACACTTGGGAAAGATTTTTCATACTAAAAATTAACTTTCATTCCTTATAGAATCCTTATAAAATTCTTGGACCTTCATTAATGGCAAAAAAATTATTTCATGCCTAGTTTACAGCTAATAAGTTTTCATTACCCCTGTTAGTTCTTATGATTGAATATGTTTTTAGAGGCATATGATGGGATATTAGGGACACCATGGATTCATAAATATGATAGATGAGCCCCTGAATTAAGTAAAATCTTCAAAAACCTATTCTGTCAAAGTTATAAAAGGCTCCAAAATGTATCCTTTTGCTCCCAAACTCCTCTCCTCCACTCTAAATGACTTTAAATATCCTTTAAATTTTTTAAATAGGTAAAACATGATATAATTAAGTGGGAGGAAATCAAAAACAATATGAATTCCTCAAAAATTTACCTTTTCACTTTAAATTTCTATTTTGAGGACCCTTAAGTCATCTAATGCACTTTTAGAGGTCTTTTGGGAATAATAGCTTCTTTAAGCCTCATTTTTGACTTGTTAGAATCTTTGATAATTTGAGAAAACCTACTTCATGCCCCTAAATGTTTGAACACCATGGAAACCTATTAGATCCTTCACTTGCAGTTCTAGATCTATTTTTAGGCCTTTTCCTACAAATCACCAAATTCACCTTAAAAGTTTCTTTAAGTGTTTCAAAAGATTAAAAGTGACATGTGGTAGGTGAATACACATAATATTTTCAAAAAATTTATTGATTACTAACACTTTTTATCTTGTAGCAACCTATCAAGTCTCAATCTCTCTGAGTGTGTGCCTTAGGGGGTGCATAGAGAAAGGGGTGGGAAGACCATTGGTGCTTCGTAAGATTATTGTAAATTTTTACAATTTCCATATACACACTCATCTCCTAAAAAGATTTACCCTAAGCTTATTCTTCTTAATCCTACCCATTCCAGTCATTTTCATTTTTCCATCTTCCTTTTCTTGCCTTAATTCCCTTTTGGATAGTTAGCTTTACTAGGTCGATTAGGTTAACCCTATACAATTTAGGGGTATTTTTCACTTTTTGGGTTTTGTTAGCCTTTCAACTAACCTAACTCAGAGCTAGTTAATTGTCCCTAAAAACATACAAGGTCAATAGGGTCAACCCTGTAAAAAAAATGTTTTTGGGAGGATTTAGGGCAAGATATGCCTATATATACAAGTCCATTTCCAACCATTTTAAAGAAGAGAATAAAATAAGAATAAGTGTGAATAAACATCTACTTATTGATCATTCTACTTGAGAAATAAAGCTTAGGGTTTCATACTTTCTTTGGAGATATGTATCTTGTCTTATGGATAAGTATGTTGGATGCATGGATAGGTTGTGTAGCCTAGAGCTGATTTGTCTTTGTTATCCTTACATACCAAAACAATCTCTTGCAAATCACCTTGGCCAAGGGAGAAATTGAGGCTTGATGGGTTTGTCTTCAAGGTAAGTATTCCTAACTTTATTTTTCCTTTATAAGAGTAGATAGATAATGTAGTTGTGATTCTTTCTTTCATGCATTAGGATTTTGTACGCATTGACATGAGTATATGTCTTCTATGAATGTTTTATTTAATTTGTTTTGTTTCTAACCCCCACTTTGTGCCAAAATATTTGGTGTGCACTAGATTAGATTTAATTTCTTGTTATTATAATAAATTTAACATTAAACCTAGTTATCTTGTAGGGTTATTGTGTGATTATATTAGACTATAGTCCTTGGAACCCTACCTCACATGGTGTATTATGACAGGTGATCCCCTAATTAGGTCTAACGTATCCCTATATTAGTCATGCTCCTACTTAGCAAATGTACTCCCAATCAAAAGTGTAGGTATGATCTATCTTCTTATTATTTTTATCATATATCTATCATACTAGATTGATTCTATCAACCAGAAATAGACAATTGGATCGACTTAGATGACCCAGTAAAAGTTTCTAGACTTCCAAACTACTAGTTTAAACTACTAAGTTGACCTAGTCAACCTTGTACACTTTTAGGCATCCATATTTGGCCACTAGGTTGACCCAATTGACCTTGTATAATCTAGGCACTTAATAACATGATTCTACAAAGCTTGATCAACCTAATCAACCTAGTTAGCAAAGTTTTCAAGCATGTTACAAGGTTCTTGACTATAAATATTCATTCTCAACATCTTTGATCCACCATGGTTCCTTTCTATCTCTCTGTCTCTTTATTTTTTATCTTTCCTTTAAAATTTTTGAGTATTCAAAACTACCCCTACATAGTCAACTAGATCAACCCTATTGACCTAGTTTTGTGTTTTGTGTGCTATCTAAATAATTGGGTTGATCATGGCTGACCTTGTTCATTTTTGGACCTTAATTCCATATTATAGGTTTGACCTTGTCGACCCTATTCTATATTTTTTTCATATAGTGTCAACACTATACCTTGTTTCAAGTTAGAATTAATCTCTATATGCTAGTAATTAGTTCACACCTTTCTTTTCTTTTTGCTTACATGCTTAGAATAGTTCACATAGTCTAATTATGCAGTTTTTAATTAACTGTTTAGTTTCACTATCTCTATTTTATGCACACATGGCCAAATCACAAAATATAAACAAGAATTTTAACATTTTTCTATCCAAGGCCAACCTACTTAGATTTCATCACCAAAGAGGAAGCTAACTTGATACTCTGGTCAAGTATAAAGCATAGTTAATGGTGTATTGTGGTTAATCACCTGACACCCTTATCATTTTAGTGTGTGAAGTGAGGGGGTAGGCTCTAATACCAAGCCTATAGCATTACCACTATATTCCTTTTCAACCCAAACTACCTAAAACCATCCTTAAATTGATATCTAGTTCCTTACAACCAATTTACCATCACATTCAAAATCATATTCTTAATAATCTAATAAACTTCTTAGGTTCACCAATTAGTTAGCTCTTTTATTTTAAATTTTATTTCTTACTCTTTGCTTAGTTGTGTGTACAAAAATTTGCATTAGCTAATGTTAATACAAGGTTTTTAATTATGTGATTCAATTGACTATTTATTTCCATTTAGTTCTTACTTTCCTAGATTAGTTGTAAAAATTGTCTTGTTTTAGTTCACAACTTGTTATAAACTATTTTTTCTTTCCTACCTAATGTACTAGGTTAACCTAATAGACCTTGTACCTTTTTCTAGCCTCTACGCATTATAAGGGATTGACCCAGTTGACCATGTACTACATATAACCCCTTTTACCTCTTTTTCCAATCTCTATGCACTTTACTAGATCAAACCAGTTGGCCCTGTACAGATTTATAGTCCCTATTTATATGCTAGGTCAACCTAATCAAACCTATACTATTTCAATCACTTATTCATTCTTTAATTTCTCATCTTTATTATTTTCCCTTCATCATGAACTTTCTACTTGATAGTGACATTGAGTTTTAGTTAACAGACATGATGAAATTTACCAATCCTCAAAGGGTCTCCCATAGATAGAGTAGGGATCCTCTTTTGGATGCTCATACCATTCATATTTCCACTTTCACAATGAATTATGAGACCCTTCCTAATACCTCTTTGCAGCATAATTCTTCTCTTTTATTAGAGGACCAACCTGAGTTAGAGTATACTCCCAAAATGTTTTTCTTTATCTCTAAATTTCCTCAACATCGAGGAAAGTATCTTTATAACATTTACAATCTTATGATTAGTGGTCAAGTTGAAGAGCCTCATTCACCTACTCCTACATTCTCAAATGGATTTGGGGGTACCACTTTCTTTGATTCTCATCCTCTTCTTTCGATTATGACCCCTTCTCATACCATGCCCTCTTCTTCTCTAACTTTTTCCACCTCCATGCTTATTATCTCGACTAACATTGAAGGTTCTACATCTAGTGGACACTCTTAAGATCCAATATCCTTAATCCATTTAATAGTTCTTCATTTACTACCCAAGTTAATCATGCTTCTAATACTTCTTCTTCTTAACCATTCACTAGTCCATATTTTTCCACACAAGAAAAATTTTCCACTAGTGCATCACATTCTCATAATTATTCTGAAGCTCCTATCAACATCAATAGTGATACCCAAGCCACTAATACCAACACTAATTCTAACCCTAATGATTATACAAATTCTAATCAAACCCATCAACTTTTATTTTAACTCTCAATCAAATGAATACATTTCAAGCTCATAACAAAAATCAAATTATGAGAATGTAGAACCACCTTATTCACTTTTAATCTCATTTAAAACCAATGTCTTGGGGCACACATAACTAAAATGTTCCCCCACCTCTTCTTTAAGATTCTCAAGTAATTCTCATTACTCAACCTCCTTTAATCAATAAAACCATCCAACATCTACAAAATGAGGCTCTCACTACTAAAATTGCTAACATTGACGTATGAGGTATAACACCTATAATTTATTATAATGGATCAACCGATCCTAACCTTCATCTTTAGACATTTGAAAATATTTATAAATATTTGGTCAAATTAAACACCTTTTCTACTACCAAACACCTTGTCACAACCCTCATAGGTGATGCTTAGATTGGTACAATCAACTTAGACTACATTCCATTACTAGTTTGGAGGATTTAGTGAATGCTTTAGTGCAAGAATTCCAAACTAGTGATCTTCCCAAAAACACTTTTGCCCATTTCATAAATTGTAAACAAAATGAAAATGAAACCGCTCAAGCCTTTGTTAAAAAGTGGAAAACTTTATCAAATAAATGTGAACATAACATAACCGATGATAATATTTTCCATCTCTTTGCCAATGCCATTTTTCTTAAATTATAATATCATGTCCACTCTCTCTCTCCACATACCTTGGAGGAGGATATTGACCAAGCTAAATGTCAAGATTTCCTTATGCATCAATTTAAGCCACCCAAACCTTTTACGGGTCCTCATCTATTACTAAAGAATAAAAAATATAATATTACTAATGATGGTGTTACAGATTCTTATGACACCATTCAAAATGTTCAAGCTATCATTCCTAACCAATATTTGGAACTAGCTCCCCCTTCTCAACAGTATACCAATCCTCATTTCTCTTCACCAAATAACATCAATTTTCACAAACCTCTATCCTCAGCTAAATTGATCAAGTGTCTACTTAGGCCTCTTCCATGAGATCTTAACCCTACTTATCTTATGAAATATTGGTATGATCCTAATAAGTTTTGTTGGTTTCATACTAGTTGGGGTCATTAACATGAGACCTATAGATAACTTCATAATTTAGCTATGGAATTTCTTCTTGCACCTAATTTTGATCATGATTCCATCATTTAAAATCATAAAAAAGCTTATGAGAATGATATTAAAGACTATAAATCACATGATAAATCTCAAGCCTTGAACCAAGCCAATTCTCATTTGGGTATCTACAAAGACCCTCTCCCTAATCATCAATCAATTCAAGATAACCAAAACAAGCCCACTCATTCCACCAATAATGTATAAAGTCTTGTTGACCCTATTTCCAAAAAAAATGTGATTAGCATGACTAATATGATAAGGGTGGTGGCTTTCATTTATTCACATCCTATCTATACTCTTCCTTCATCTAGAACATATCATGTTATCCAATATTCTTGTCTAACTCATTTAAATGAGTTGGGGCAAGAGGATATTATAACCTTTAATGATATAATTTATGATTCTCCCTTGGATAACACTTCCCATTCTATTTCTACCACTCTTCCACCATCTTCTAAAACTAATAATACTCAAATTTATAATAACATTTATTATACCACTTCTCTAAATCAACTTGAACTAACTACTTCATCATCACAACATGATTTAAAACCTTGTTCTAAACCTTCTTCTTCTTACCAAAAAAAATTCAATGTACTTTGGCTCCTCATTATGAGGACCTTCTTAACCATTAAACACCTATATCTAACAACATTCTTATGGGTTATGATGAGTGGGATCCCATTTCATAGCTCACTAATCTCCCATCACAAATTCCATTCCTTGAGGTTATAAGTACTTATCCACATCAAAGAAACCATATTATGCAACTATTATTTGAGATGAAAGTCCCTCATCCTCCCCTAGAAATATAGAAGAAAATTTATCTACATCTAAGGATAGTATATTACAACAATGTGAAGATATGTCTATTAATGTTGATAAAACTATAGACACTTCTCTTTCCTTAAAATTTTGCATAACTTTTATGACTCTTGACAAGATTTTGCTTCATGTAGATGATCCTCCCTTATTTATTAACATTCAAATAGGTGATATCCAAGTTAAACATGAATTGATTAAGGAGGGTTCTAGCATGTGTATTACTTATATCGATTTCATTAAGACTCTTTCCTATTTAGAATATAATATCAAGTATACATACAATACTTAACATAGATATGATAGAAGACAAATGCCTCCTCTAGGTTGTGTGTGGCTCACCATTACTATTCCACCTATCACCATCCATGTAAATGTAATGTTCTTTAACTTTCCCATTTCTCATAACATCTTGCTTGGTAGGCCATACACTCATTGCATGAGAGCTATTACTTATTCTACCTACCAATGGATTAAATTCTTTCATAATGGATCCATTTATAAGATTAAAGGTGATACTAACCCTTATAATTTTGAATAATTCCAAGACCATGGTGTCTTTAATATTCTTACTCTTAAGCCTTTGCCCAGTGTTCCATTTTATGAGTCTCAACATCTCAACTTTCTCATTAATTCAACCCAAGGTTACAATGGGTATTCTAAGCTCATTGGTAACATTCCTCCTAACCTCTTAGATTTTTATGATGATGAACCTAATGAGATTAACCTTAATATTAAAACTTTTAATCTCTCACCTCATCTCATCTCATAACTTCTTGCTTCCTTACAACCTCATTCTTGCAAGCCTCTTTCTGATGACATTTTTATAGTCTTAATGAAGACACAACATTATATTCACCATACTTCATCAAATTATAAGGTCATCCCTACTTGTGTCATTGAACTTCACACCTTAGATTATGATGATGTCTATTCCTTAGATGATCTATTATTAGGTGGTCTTGTACAGGCCCATGATGTTGAGATTGTTCATTATCATTATTATTTATTTGAGTATTTTCATCATGAATCTCATAATATCCATTCATTTAAAGTTCTTAATTTTTGTATTTTTCACCTTTATCATAAGGTATAAATGGTGCTAACACCTCCACTTTTTGAGGATCGATGTAGGACTATACTCATGGATCATGCTATGACCGGGTCTTACCATTTTACTATGTACCCTGACCCTCGTAGCTAGTTTACCCTTGAGGTTAGTGTGACTCTCCTTAGAAATTTTGTAGATCCCACTCCTCCCTTAGTAGATTTTTTTATAGTCAAGCCTGCTTCCACTCCTATTGTTATTGAGCCTACCCTTGCTTCCAATTCCATTGATCCTTCTATTGAGCCTAGTTCCATTACTTCTTCATCATTACCCTCCCTTGGTGATGGTTTGATTATTTTACCTAATCTATCACTATTGTACACCAAATGGGCCAATGAGTGTTCTCTTGTTTCTTCCACTCCTATTATACCTCCTTTTGTGAGTGATTCTACTAAAACCACTCACAAGCGTATTTGTTGCTTCCATGGGATAGATAATCATTATTCCACCTATTGTCACAAGTTATGATAATATATTTATATCGTACATATTTTTTTCACATAATAAGACACTAAATTTACTTTATGAATATCTACCTAAGTATGATGAGGTATATTTTATATGGCATCTATGTGGCACCCATCATACCAATCATTAATGTATCCTTCAACAACATCTTAAGGGTCACCTTATATCCATTCTAAGACTTTATACCACTCCTCCCATAGGTCATTCTTTCAATAAGGCTCTTTCTTATTCTCCCATGGCTCCACCTCTTATGGTCCCTTCACCATCATTATGCCACTACCCATGATTCCTTCACCAATGGACATTCCCTCACTTGTGGATCATTTTCCACTAGTGATTCCTATATCTCCCTTAGAACTTTCTCCCATGCATTATCCTGACTATCCCTTTCCTAATTTCCCTCCTCAAAATGATCCATTGAACATTCTTAATTTTTATATGGAGGAGATTAGAAAAGAAGTCTTTGCCCAATATTCATTAAAGATTGATGAGACATTAGTAGTAGTCCATCTCCAACTTCATAGAGACTTATCTAATGTCTTGGATAATGTGCATGGATAGATTTATCAGTATTTATGACCATATGCATGGTTATTTCACATTTTCATTTGGGTTGGAAATGTGGTCCAATCTTATCTTTATCTATCTATTATATCATTTGAGACTGTGTCAAATTCATATTTTTATTATTTGGTGATCTTACTTATTGTACTATATCTTGCTTATCATTTATATTTTTCATATGATTATCTTTATTTATCATTACTTTCTCTCTCTTTCTTGATTTTTATCAAAACTCTTTTCTTTCCTCTTCATGATTTTTTGCTTTCTTATCCCCATTTCTCATGATTAATTATCATTGTGACTTGGTTATACAAATCCTATTCCCTTTGGTCATTGTCTCCATTTTACCATGTGATTAGTTAACAAACAATCCTACTCGTTACTATCTCCTTACACTAATCCACTTGTTGGATCTCCTTTTTCCCTTCTTCCTTTTACACAAACTAAGCATATACATATTTAATACTTGATATCACATGCTAGTTCATTATCAAGCCTAAGTGTCCTAGTTAGTCTTCATCTTTGGTTACTTAGCTTCTTTTAGACTTAGCCTAAAAATCATTCATGTTTATCACTACATCTCTCATGATTGGTCATTCTAAATTTTTATGGAGGAGGAATTTTAAAAATCCATAAAATGTTAAAATCCAAATCATTTAAACAAAAGGTAATGATACAAAAAGCAAAAATATTTTCACAGTTAAGTCATACTAAAAGACATGATTTAAATCACATATCCTTTATCTAGTTGAAGCTAAAACTCCATATTTGGCCTCAAAATAGAGCCAAGGTACTTTGGGGTGCAATAGGCTAGTAGATTAAAAGAGGATAATAAAAAAATCTTTTAGCACTACCTACTTTTTCATGCAAGTACCCAATCTTTACAGTAGATCAATGGATCTATAAGGGGTTATAAATAATGGGGAAAACATCATGGGAAGGTAGGTGAATTTTAATTTTTATTGTACCAAAATACCTTCATGAGTTTTTATTAGTAGCATACCTATTTTCCTACAAAGCTTTGTGTTTAGAAAATAGGTTTCCTTTGTACATAGATGACCACTAGTCACTTAGTGTCTTATAATGTCATAAGTATGCCTCTTGAATCCTAAGGTCTTCTCATAAGATTCCTAGGTATTGATTTTTACATTCCATTTTTCATTATCTATATCCCTTATATTTATTCTTGAGAAATATTATTTTGTCTACTGATCACTCCCTTTGGGATTTCATTTGTGAGTTGCTTGTAAGACCACAAATAGGACCTGGGATCCCTCACAAATTACAATCTTTTCCTTCCTATTAACCACATCCTCGATTAACTATTTTTTCTTATTTATTCCACCCTAGTAGTGTTATCTTTATGACTTGTAGTATAAGACCACATATAGGACCTGACATTCCTCACAAAAATTTCTAATACCTGTGTCACAAACCAAAATTACATGTGTCAAATATGAGATAAGATTTGATTGATTATGAAGTTACACATAATTGACATACTTCCTAGCTTTATTTAGTGTGTTTTATGCTTACTTTATTTCTCTTTCATTTTTATCTTTGTATTTTTTGAGTGCATGTATGAATACAACTATTTCTTGGATTTTTCATACTTCCTAGATTGAATTAGTGTGATCAATTTAAGACCAATCTTTTTCCAATTTTTTTTGTTTTGTACTTCCCAACATGATTTAGTATAATTTATTGACTTAAATTATTTGTTTTTATACCATTTTTTCCCTTTTACATACCTTCCATTTTATTACATTATTGTCATATTTACCAACAAAAACTAGTATGATTTTACTTTTTTTAATTTGGTTCAAAAATCTTTCACTTTGGTTTAAAACAAACCCATTTTTACCATCTTGTTTTTCCATTTCTTGGTTCTTTATACTTCGTCATTTCTTTTTATTACACATTTCCCAACTTGAAATAGTGTGTAGTACATTTTTTTGATTGAATATATTTTTTGAAGTCCTTTTTACCTATTTATTTTTAACCATGCATGTGTCCTACATAATGATAGAAAATAAACCACATCTCATATATTTCTTATATCATATACAACAAAGCTAAAATACATGTGTTAGAAATAAATATATCTAAAGCATCACAACCATAATAAACCATAATGACAACATACATAATCAACATCAATATGAAAAAATGATATATATATATATATATATATATATATATATATATATATATATATATATATATCATGAATTTGATAGAACAAATAAAACCATATATAATGCTCCAACTCTATGGATGGGCTCCATCTTATCTATCTCGTGGCCTAGACATGTTGCCTATTAAGGCCATAGTATGAATCCTCTGAATATTATGTTGTAAAGAGGTCATCTAAGATCATAATCCCTTTACCTATCCTTGTAGGAGTGCTACCTGCACCTGTGACTATGTCAGTTAGGTCTGGATCTCTATCATCTGCATCACTATGGCCATATGCCTATATCTCACCTATACCCATATTTAATAGTTTTTGCATCATCTCTCTATGCTTATATATATCTCATTACTTCCTTCATCTAGTCTAAACCAACTCACTTGAATTGGGTTAGATGGTATGCTAAGGTCCTCCAATGTAGTAGGGTTATATGGCTATAGAGTCTCATCTAGGATGTCATGGATTGTTCCCCTCACTAAGGACCCTAATCTATCCTCTACATCCTTATTTATGCCTAAAAAATCACACCAAATGGATATTAGATCACTGTTATATCTCAAAATATATATCTATCTCTACTTCCAAATAAAAACTTAAAGAAATAAATTAGCCATATTTTATTACCTATCTATGTCTCAACTACTATGATCTTGCCATCTGTATGATCACCTAGCATAATCTCCCCACCTATTTAACCTCAGACTACCTCCTCTATAGGTCACTTCCTTATCTTAAATCCCTCTATCATGGGTCACCTCCATCTTAACCTATGCCTAAGTGGTCTTTCTATCATCCATCCCTCCTCTAGTTCCTCTATTAGCTCATTAGGGATGACATTGATCTCTACTATCTCTTATTGCCTTCATCATCATCATGTCCTTGATGGTTTTATCTCCTCTTATTATATAACTAGTAGTGGTACATTGGGTATATCTACTTATACCTCCCTATCCTCCTACTCTACTCCATATTATGCTTAACTAGTCCATAGTCACTCATGATGTGGTTTGAGTGTTAATCTCACTATCAGTAGTCTTAGTCCTCTCTTCCCTTATGGATCTCTCATTTACCAATATCACTACTTAGGAATTGGTATAAATGTCGCTAGATGAGGTAGGCCCATCTATCCTGATACCCATACCACTATAAGTGGTTCTCTTTACCACATATAGTGTCCAACCACCTATGTCCTTATTATCACTAGTGAAACTATATGCCAACTTACCCATGTAGTTGTTATGTGCTCATATGGATTCCACACTATGTCTATGAATATCACAATCTATAGTGCTAGCATGTTGGCATGACCCACACTATGTGGTCCTCTTTCCATCTCTACACCTGAGGTGACCTATCATCAACTGCATGGGGCAACCTAACTAGTTGATACATAGGAAACCTCTCATATATCTAAGTTATCAGTAATATGATCGATCTTATGGTCTTATACCCTCTAAAAAACTTCCCATATAGATCATGTATGCATTGGACCTAAATGATAGATCTTAGATAATATAAAACTCACTCCTCCAACATCATCCTTCTCAAGGCTAACACGAATAGTGGTACCTTACCATCTGACTTGTGATATAACAACTATTATATCATAAGCCCTATCATAGATTTAAAGGTATCTAGAATATGTGATGTATATAAATCATCCATACTAACTCTCCATCCTCCATAAATGATCTCTAGTCCCAAAGCCCATATGACTAAGGCTCTCCTCTCCTCTATGATATCTGGTATCCCTGTGGTCATCGATGATCCTAATATGGGTAGCCTGAGGATGGTATGGACATCCTATAGTATGATGGCCACCTATATCACATCCCCATCCACCTCCCATCTAAAGGTGTTAGTTAGTCATTCCAAGAAACCAAGTAACATGACTAACATATAAACACTCATGGGGATCCTACACATATCACATATGCCTCTTAAACCTATGGATACTATTATAGCCCTATCTCCATCTAAAAATTACTCCAATAACATTGGTAACTAGGACACATCCACCAATCTCTAAAACCTACATCATCTCTATAATCAAGAAATAACAAAGGATGTATCAGTTCCTTCATGTCATGTATAGTCATAATACATTCTTTTTACACTTTTATATAAAAACAAGCCTAATTTCTTTTAAACTTGTTCATTTTTATTCATTTTATCCTATTTCTAGCCTACTTGGTCCTTTTTCCCCTTATTTGGTCATTTCAGGCCATTATAGCCCTCTTTCAACCTTCTATACACTTTTCTATGCTTATTCTAGTTCTTTGGTCAAACTAGTTTGACCAAAATTTTCTTATTTTTACCTTGGTTAACTTCAAAATCTTAGTCAAACCTCTTATTTTCCCCTTCATAGTGATAAATTATCATTCTAAACCTTTAAAATCAGTTGGAAAATTGCATTAGGTTGGTAACCTATAGAATATATAGGGTTGACCCATACTAGGTTGGCACTGTGGATTCTACCTAGTTTCAACATACTAGGTCAACTAGGTCAACCTAGTTCATTTTGCCTGTTGACCACTTGCATTTTCCTAAAAAATGCATTTTCCCCACTTTATTTATTATTATTCTAAACCCATTTCCTATCTTGTTATTTTATACCCCTATAATCTAATTTTGTCTCATTCTGAAAACTAGAAATGCTTAAAATTCAGAATTTCTAAAAATACACTTAATTCACTACAAATTTCAAAAACTGGTTTGAGATTCATAGTTGCATACCTGTAATGCATCTATTTCTACCTCTAGGTGTCCCTCTTATCTAGATTTTCATCTCCTGACCATCCTAGCTCATTCGATCTCTAGAGCTCTTTTTTCTCTCCTTCACAAGTCAAAATAACAAAATGACTTGTCTTTTCCCTATTTAAAAACACTTTTAAGCAATTCCAATTTTTTAATTATTTTCAGGTAGATTCCTTATTTTATCTATATATTTGTTTTTACTCATCCATTTTTTGAACCATAAAATTCATTGGATTCATGATGATTCAAAGATTATTTTGCACTAATATATGCCTATATTCCAAAAAAAATGATTTTTGGCTATTTTTTGCACTAACTTCTATAGGTTCACCTAGTGTTCTTCACATTGGATGCCTTCACTTTTTTTTAAAGTCTACTTATTTATCTACAACACTAAGATAAGCAAAGGTATGTGTTTTTAAATTTTATCCTTTCATTTATCTTATTTTTTTGCTTACTTCACTTTATTTAGCATTAACATTGTGTGTTATCATGTTCTATTTCCCAAAGCACCATCCTGTGTTGCACTTATGTGAAACGTGATGAGCTTCAAGTGGGACATATGTATACACATAATATTTTTAATTTTTTAATTAATTATTGATACTTTTTATCTTTTAGGAACCTATCAAGTCTCAATCTCTCTAAGTGCATGCCTTAATGGGTACATCGAGAGAGGGGTGGGTAGACCATTGGTACTTCATAAGATTGTTGTCCCTTTTTCCACTTGTGATCTACATACGAATCTCCTAAAAAAATTTACCCTAATCTTATTCTTCTCAATCTTACCCATTCTAGTCATTTACCTCTTTCTAGTCTCCTTTTCTTACCTTAATTCCCTTTTGGATAGTCAGTTGCACTCGGTCAATTGGGTTGACCCTATAAGTTTAGGGGTATTATTCACTTTTTGGGTTTTGTTAGCCTTTCAGTTGACCTAGCTTAGACCTAGTGAAGTGTCCCCAAAAACATATAGGGTCAACTAGGTTGACCCTTTATAGTTGAAATTTTTGGGAGGATTTAGGGTAAGATCTACCGATATATACAAGGTCATTTACAACCATTTGTAATAATAGAAGTGAAGAAGAATAAGTGTGAACAAACATCTACTTATTGACCATTCTACTTGAGGAATAAAGCTTAGGGTTCCATACTTTATTTAGAGATATGGATATTTTATTATGGAAAAGTCTTTTGGATGCATAGATAGGTTGTGTAACCTAAATTTGATTTGTCTTTTTTATCTTTACATACCATAAAAATCTCTTGCAAAGCACTACGTCTAAGGGAGAGATTGAGGCTCAATGGGTTCATCCTCAAGGTAAGTATTCATAACTTTTTTTTTCCTTTGTAAGAGTAGATAGATAATGTAGTTTTGCTTCTTTCTTCCATGCATTAGGATTTCATATAAATTGACATGATTATATGTCTTCTATGCATATTTTGTTTAGTTTTTTTGTTTCTAACCCCCACTTTGTACCACAAGATTTGGTGTGCACTAGATTAGATTTACTTGCTTGTTATTAGAATAGATTGAAAATTAAACCTAAAACTCTTTTAGGGTTTTTAAATGATTGTGTTAGACTATAGACCATTGAACCCTACCTCACATGATGTATTGGGACATGTGATCTCATAATCAGGTCTAGAAGATCCCCATATTGGCCATGTTCCTGTTTAACAAATGTATTCCGAATCAAAAGTGTAGGTATGCTCTATCTTCTCCAAGTCAGGATCGATTTATATACATGATGCATTTTTGATTGTATAAAATAGGTGTTGTCACCAAATATTTCACCTTAGAATAATTTGTTTAATATTCTTCTAGATTTGGACAACATGGGAACATTATTAGGTATGTGGGTGTACATATATTGTAAATGAGCCTCTAGATTTAAGGGATAGATCCCTAAATGTATCTTGAAATGATCTTATTTATACTAACTGATTACTCATGGAGAAAAGAGTTAGATAATGCATTAATTGAACCTACTTTAACAGAGGTGATGCACCAAATATTCAAAGATCCACTCTCAATATTGAACTAATTATCACACTAATACATTATGAATATAACTAATGCAATGTCTACAATGGTTTCCAAGAAATAGTGTTTTACTTAGAGGTTAATTTGATGGACTTAGGCTAGAGGACAATGAGGGTAAGGCTTGATTGAAAAGCACTTATAGTCATCTATCCACTCTATACCTGAGACATCAACCTTAAGACATGCTAGATGACTTGCAAGAAATTTTATTAGCACTTAAGTTGAACTTGGACCTACAAAGTGAATATGAAAATAACTTTTACATATCAGACAAATAAAAAACACTAAGAAAATATTAGTAAACATCTAAAAAATGCTTTATTCATTACTATAAGATGTGTAGAATATAATTTTTGATAGAGTTTACTCATACTAGCCTAAGGGATAGTTAAAAATAGCTCAAAGGCTATATTTATATAATAAAAGTCCTTTAGAGAGAGAGAACTTGGTGCCAAAAGAGGAATTAATGGGCTCAACTCCATTTGAATTATAGTTAGAATTGCCTCTACAAATTATGCTCATTCAGAACTTTGGATTGATCTAGGTCACTTCAGCCTATTACACAATTACATTATTCCCTTTTTGATGCTCCCTAATGGTTGGTGGGATAAAGTTGTTCTAAGATAAGTTCTAACATCAATGTAGTTACAACCATTGAATCAATATGTTAGATTTTTGTCTTAGTGATAAATACTCTTTGTTGGTTTGTTGTGGCATGAAAAAGTGGAAAGAAGGGTCCTTTCCATGTAGTTAGTCCTGGAGATGAAACCATTGGGTTCTAAATGTATGCCTTCCTAATACCCTTTCAAATTTTATATCTTGTTCAAGTTGGATCATTCTTTAACTCATCCCCATTTATATAGTTCCACTATAGATAGAAAACTAATCTTAGACTATTGATTTTCCTATAGTTGTTGCATTGATGTATACCTATAGAATATATATCCCTTATCTTGATTATAACAAGTTAAATTATACCCACTTTGTCTTTGTAAGAACTGACGATTCACCATATGTATGGATCCTCTTTAAAATGGTGAACATAGTCACAAAAATAACCCTGCATGATATAAAATGTAAAATTAGAGGTCCATATTTAGCTTTAATGGCATCCTTTTATGTTCTTGATCACCTTATTTGCATGGATATTCCCATTCCATGGAATTCTAATGAGATTTAATAGTAGCAAGATGAACCTATAAGACCTTGTTTTCCTTGGTCAAAAACTATTCCTTTGGTTTGAATTTATCTATCAAAAATGATTTGAGCCAATCAAAATGCTCTTAGCTATCTCTACTCCCATTATCCTTGTAGACCCTTGCTATCAGATCTTGACTCTTTAACCTTACTCACTCTCTTGATATTTATTTCCATGATTAAATGTATTCCATCAATCTTCTATCAAATTTAATGTGATCATTCCACTTGTCAATCATGCATTGATCTTAGGATCCTATTGTCATCATGTTTCTTTATGTGCTTATATAACATGGTGGCCTCTCGATCTCCTTGACCTTGTATCAAGATATACAAGTGAACACTAGCTTTAGATCTCATTGGGACCACTTCCTTTTCAATCAAGCTCATGCCATTATATCATCAGTATAATTGATAATTGATCATTGATATACTTTCATTTAAAAACAAACAACTATTTATCATGATCTAAATTTGACATTCATGTGACCATCATTTGATGTTCATGAGACCATCATTGATGTCTAAATGACCATAAAATTTAAGACCCTAATGGTTTTTTTAATCTTAGCTTAAATTTTAATTTTGTGTGAATGTCTCTCATTAGTTGACCAAATTTAAAAGGTTAGATCTGGAAGTGAAAAGGTCATGGAGGCACCAAATTTTTAGGAGATGTTCTTGATGCTAAAAGGATTATGCCCACTTGATCCACTGGCTCTAGAAGATTTCTTAATATGTTTAAAAAGTGTTCAAGTGAGGTAACCAATGTGTTTTACATGAGTTTTTCATGCCTATCACTGATCATTTGAATCTAAATGGCTATTTACTGAGGCTTGAACTTGAAACTTGCATGAATGTCTTGATCTCCATGACCAACTTTGAAACTCCATAACTTAAGCAAGAAATCTCATGTGGAAATTGAACTCATAGAGAATTTTCTTGGCATGAATAAATCTATGTAATTGTATCCTTTTAACTCATGAGGTTTTCTAAGGTAAATTTATTAATTGCATAAACAAACTAACTAATGTTTTTCCATGTGATGTGTAGGATGACTTGGCCCCTTAAACTTGGCAAGCTAAACTTTGAAGGCTTAGATTTCAATAGAAAAGACTCCTCAAGATATGAAAATTATATATAATGATCTTGGAACTAAGGATATTGATTTTTCATGGTCTTATAGTCATGTAAGGATTCCTAATCTCATTTATAAATTCAAAAACACACTATCCAATTTGGTTTTTCATGACATCCTAATGACAGTCTGGTCCTTAAATTTGACCAAGTCATTTTGATTCAATATTTCAAGATCCCAATAAGTTTCCAATATTTTTTCAATCTATTATATGTCCTTTTGAGCTTATGAACACTATGAGATCTTGCTTGGACCAATTTTGAAGGTTTAGACAAACAATTTCTATGAAACCATTCAATTCCATTGGAGTTTTTTATTGAGCATATTGCTATGAACATTTTTGTACAATGGAAATATCTTTAAGATTTTGAAAAGAACATTCTATTTTAGACATTTTTTATAAATGAAATGTGTCTTCAAAAATATTGTCTTGAACATTTTATCCAAAATAAATAAGTCCTTAGGGAAATTGTCTAAGATAATTTTCCCAAAATATTTATGTCCTTAGTCTTTTACCTTCAAGAAAATTTTATTGAAAGAATTCCAACACTTAGCCAAATAAATTGAAACAATTTATTCAAGAGAATTATTCCTTGTACTTTTTTTGTGGATAATTTGTCTAAAAGAACTTTAACACTTAGCCAAAAAGTTGAAATATTAGCTAAGTGTAAACTAGGCTTTTTAGACTTGTTCTTGCAACTGCTCAGAGACCATGAAAATCTGCCACTTGCATATATGACTCAAAAATGATCCCTAAAACACTAAATGACACAAAGACTAAGCTATACTATGGAAAAATCTATAATGGCATATTAAATGACACCAAATGAGTTATAACATACCCTATGACATTATAAAAAGCCCTTATACAATATTATCACTATAGGGGGTTAATTTGCTTTGGACTATGGTAAAAATGGTCAAGATTAGGGTCATGAGGTTTGTATCCTCCTTCCACCATAGGATCAGTCACTTAAAAATAACTCTACTCAACTTCTCACACCACACTAGGACCTCCCAATATACTATACTGCATCATCAAGTCAAGATCATAAAGGGATGAGTCATAGGGGTAGAAGGTTACTAAAGGGTCTAAGGGAGTGGCCTAATCCATCTAGGCAAAAAAAATTAATGTATGCCAATTTTGGCCAATATTTTTGGAAACCTCTTGGGATTGAATGATTGCTATGCAACATATTAACTACTTTATCTGATCCATTGGGCATACAGGGTCACAATACTTTCTTCCCAACTGATATGAAAATGATAGAAGGCTATCCCCTTCTAAAAAATTCCTCTTGAAACAACAAAGACAATAAGAAACAAAACCAACACTATTCCCAAGGCACTTAGGGAAGGGAAACACACAACTAAAAAGGATGTGCATAAGGCACTTAGATGAAAACATGAAAAAATATAAAAAAATGTATAATATATACAATGGCTAAAAACTCTTTTAATATAAATGATTTAGATGAATCTTATTGACTAGGATGGATAATACCTTGACATCTAACTGGGTTAGTTAAAAATCATTATGTTGTTTAATTTAATGGATCAAACAAGGGCCACTCCACAAGATGTGAAACATGGTATGGTTTCCTAGCTTGGCCTTATTTGAATCCAACTTGAGAACTAGATCCCCCTCTTTAAAGTCCCTTACTATGGATCTCTTGTTAAAGGATTTATTGACTTGAGTCTTATGTGACTCTAGTGTCTTCATTTCAAGGTCCCTTATTTCTTCAAGTTCCATGAGCTTTGCCATCCTTACACTCATATGTTCACTTTCCATCAAATCAAGATGATGGGCTAGTTCAAAGGTAGGTAATTCAAGAGAGATGGGAAAATTGGCTTATATAAAATATACAAGGACAAATGGTGAGTTGACAATGGTAACCTTGGGAGTCACTATAGTATCCCACAAAGTTATCCTTAACTTTATGTGTCATACTCTCTAGTTCTATTTCATAGTCCTCTTGATGATCCTTATAAAGTTTTTATTTGTTGGCTCTAAAATTATACTACCTTGGGGGTAGTAACTGGAGGATGTACTAACATAGATGCCCAACTAAAGTTCCCACTCACTTATACTCATGCCAAAAAATGTTAAGGCATTATCTAAAATAATTGTTGCTAGTACACCAAGCCTCATTACTATACTATCATATAAGTCCAACATAACTGTCTCATTGGATTATTTAAGAGCAATTACCTCCACCCACTTGGTGAAGCAATTAGTAGAAGTGAGTACTAATTTATGTCCTCCACTATAAGGTGGATTGATCATTCGTATGAAGTCCAAACCCCACTACATAAAGGTTTTTTCTACCTGAATTGGGTTGAGAGGAAAGGCTACCAACCTTTGTTTACCTATAAAGAGAACACACTTTTGACACTTCCTCACCCATGCATATGCATTCTTAAAGAGGATAAGATAGTAACAACTATATCTCATCACTTTTACTATTTTAGTCCTTGGATGAAAATGGCATCCTATAGGCCCATCATGGAATTGATCCAAAAGCCTAGTTACTTGGTCATCATCCATACACCTTAAGATCACTCCATTGAGGTCTTTTCTAAATAAAACCCAATCAACCAATGCATAGGTTATGGAATGAAGTCTAAAATACATTATTTTTTATTTATCCATACCTTGAGGGCACTCACCTATTATTAGGAACCTTGTTATATCCTAGAGCTAGCTAGTGTAAGGTGGAGGTGCATTTGCTTGTGATTTATCTTGTGTCACCAAGATAAACTCTTTATCTTTATGAAGGTCATCAATCATGTGTTCACATAATACTTTTCATCTCATTAGCTTAGTGACCTTTATTTTCATGACCTTATTAATCCAACCAGCCCTCTACTCATTCAAGTCTTTGTTAAGAAGGAAGTCCCTCACTCTAGGATGAGACACCATAAGATAGATTTTTCTATTGGAGAGGATTGGTTTGAATTTTTTAAGGCTTTTTACCATTACAAGGACTTGTTTCTCTACAAAAGTATACCTTAGTTTATACCCTTCAATCCCTTGACTAAAAAATGAAATTGGCTTCTCAAGTCCTTCATCATTATTTTACATCAACACAATTGATATATTATCAATGTTGGAAAAATAATACAATATGAAATCATTTGAGAAATCAAGATTCATGAGTGTAGGTGTTTGGGAAATAGATTACTTGATAGCCTCAAATCCTACTTTACCTTTTCTTGACCAAGTGAACACTTGATTCTTCTTCAGCATAATAGTAATGGGTTTGACTAAGCTTGCAAAACCAAGTATAAACCTCCTCATTAACTTTATATTCCCAAGGAAAATCTCCTTATGCTTGGAGTAAGGATAATACCAAGATAGTACTTATTCTATCAGGTTCAATAGCTAGTCCCTATTTTGAAAAAATATGTCCCAAGAGTTTGCCCTCATGGACAAAAAATACACATTTATTTGGATTTAATGAGATCCCATACTCTGCATCTTTCAAAGATCAATCTCAAATGATCCAAGTGTTTACTAGCCTTCTTGGAGAAATCTGATATGTCATCTACGTAGATAAGCACCATCTAATTTAGAAATCCTTGGAAATTCATGTCCATGGCTCTTTGAAAATTGGACTCAAAATTTGATAGGCAAAAAGGCACCTTATAATAAGCATATGTTCCCCACTTTGTGGTGAAGGTAGTCTTGTATTGGTCTTCTTCTCTTACCAACACCTAGTTATATCTTGAGTACCTATCTAAAAGAGAGAGATGTTCTAAACCAAAAACCATTTGAATAAGTTTCTCCACGGATGGTAAGGGATAATAATCCTTAAAATAAACCTTTTTAAATTATTTTAAGTCCACACATATCCAAATCTCACCATTATTATTTCTCATAGACACTAGGTTAGATACCCATGAGGAGTGCTTGATGGAAAAAATGATATTAGATTCAATCAATTTAGTCAATTAATTCTTCAATAGATATTCAATTTTTGGGTTCATAGGCCTTTGATTTTTCATAAAAGGCTTGGAATTGGCCTCCAAATCTATGGTGTGTTGGGCTATTTTGGGATTGAAGCCTCTTATATCACTATACTCCCAAACAAAGATGTTTGAATATTCCTTACAAAGTTTAATGAAATCATTCCTTTCTACCTCATTTCTCACCTTTCCAGTATTGAGAATCATGTCCTTAAATATAATTAATCTTTCATATTTCTCTTCATTAGTTGACATGATTGCCTTATCTTTCCTTATGTGATCTCCTTCATGGAAAAATACTTTAAGGGTGACCATCCCTTTAGGAAGTTTGTTAGACATTAGATGAATAATTTGATCCTCATATTGTTGTTGAAGCTTACCTTGATTCATTAAGGAGAACTATGCCTCTTGTTATAGGAAACAAGCAATCTAATTTTTACTATCAAAGAACTTATAATGAGCCTCATTATCTATAACTGATGGTCTTATTACCACTTTGACATGTGGTTGTACTTACCTATCAACATGTTGATTTTCATCTCTTGGCACTACATGGATGTTGAAGGATTTAAAGTATTCAATCATGTCCCACACTCTATGCTTGTAATACCTCATCAAGGGGTTCTTAGTGGTGTTTAAACCTCTAACTGGACATACTATCAACTCATTATACCCATACACTTGTAACTACTTGATTCCTCTCTTACTAACCCACTAAAGGCCATGGATAATTCTTGCATACTAAAATTTATTGTAATAGAAACTAAAATAGAACATGTAAGTGAAAATTAATTTTAATTAGAGTTAGATATCAACATTACACCTACACCTAGTCCATGTTTGATCTTTGAGCCATCAAAAAATAATTTCCAAAAACCACTAGTATCCTCTTATGGCCTAGTGAGGGATGAAATGAACTCCTCTTATTCATGAAGGAAATATACTCCCATGTCTCTTTCTTCAACACCTCTCAAAGGATCAAGTATCTTATTCTCACTTCATAACTCATATAATAACATATTAGGTATCCCCTTAGGATGAGTGTCTAGTTCTTGATCAATAAGGTGATCATCTTCATCTAGAATGGTATAATTGATTTTTGGGATAATTAGCCCATAAGGATCAATGTGAAATTTGGAAATATGCTCAAATTTGATAGAAACTTCAGTCTTATACCTTATTCTAAAAGCCATGTAGGACCAATCTACTACTAGGTAACCCCCAAATTTAGTTGTTAACTCTCTAGATAAGCATAGAGCAAAGTGAGGAGGCACCTCTAGAACCACTACATATTGAGCCACTAAAACACTATGACAAGCATGTAAGGTCAATTTTATACCTCTGATAATAATATATAGTTTGGTAGAAGATCCATTAAACTAAAAAACATCCTTAGATTGGGGTTCATACTTCAAACCAAACTAATCTGCTATTGACTTTAGCATCACTAAAGTACTTGATCTACTATCTACCATGTAGTTGTGTACCAAGGAGTCACCAATGATTAGATAAATTTATAAGGGAAGATGTTTGAACACCTTTTTTATTGTCCTTCATTAGGTCCTTTAGTTTTATTAATGAGAACCACATTTTCCTTGCTTGGTGGCTTCTTAGAAACATTGATCTTTGACAAACCTTCTTGAAGGATATCTACTTGATCAAGAATATAAAACACGTCCCACATTAGAAAACTCACATTGGATTTATTAATTTTATTGATAATATTGATGGGAAAACTACCAACCTTTACTTGTGCTTTGGGAGCCACAATCATTTCTTAAACCTATGAATTTTGGGGTATAAAGGTGCTTCCTTGATTCTAATTTTTTAAAGCTATTGGAACCTTTGGAGAAGTAGTAGGCTCATTTAGCTTTGATAGTAGAGGAGTAAAATTATGAGAATATTTGAATTCTTCTTGATTTCCCTCCAAGTTCCTTCTTTTGAACCTTGTATTAGTTGCCACTGAAATGTTTGCTTGGCTAAAACTAGCCTATTAATTGAAAGCATAGCATTCTTCCTACTCATAGTTAACCATTGTAGCACCTAATTAGTTTGGTATTTCATTAGGCCCTTGGATTTTTTGAGGCTCTTCTAGTTTTTTCATCATAATAACTTATATATTTTGATCCATAAGAGATTTATTGAATCCATAGCTAACACTCTACTGCCATTGATTATTAAAATCCTAATTGAACTCAGTGTTTGGGATAATGGACTGATCGAATGAATGATTTAAAGGAATATTACCCTAACCTTATTTATCAAAGTTTTTATAAATATTAACCAAATTATTATATTTAATTGAAACATTTATATTGTAATTATTTTTCCTAACATAGTTAGGTTGCCCTTGTCCTTGGTCTTGTAAATTTCTCTTAAAGGATGGTATATTTACTTGATAAGACTACTGAGGCTAATATGGAGCTTAATAAGGTATATTTAAATGAGCCCAATTCCTCTTCAAATTCACTATTAATTACCCAAGGATTGAAACATGATCTTAATCTCTTGTAGGTTCGTATGTTCTTGGGAGTCACTAGATTAACTATTTAAAGCCTTTTCCTACTTTAGTGTAGGTATGGTAATAAGTGTTGGTATAGGAGGAATGGTAGAAAGGGGAGGAATGGAAATATGAGGTGGTTAAATATCAAGAAACAAAGTCATTGGTGGCCTTGGTGTAAGATTTCTATCTTGTACTAAACTATTCTCTACTCTGATTGCCACCTCATAAGCATCCAGTAGTGTGTTTACTCCCATAGACTAAATCATTACTACAATATCACTAGTGAGAGATTTTAGATAGTAAAGAAAATAATAGTTAGGATTAGGAATAATATAGATTGGGATATTGTCCCATGTCTTTTGAAACTTTGTATTGAAATACTGCATAACCTCATGAGGAGCCCTCTTGAAATCCAAATAAATTTAAAAGGAATACCTATAGAAGATGATCTTGTAGTCACCTTTGGCATGAAAGATAGGTATTTATCTACCACTAGAATGTTGAGTGTTATTAAAAGTCACTAGATACTAAAATATGAAAGCTATAACCATTGAAAATTAATCAAACCAACATCAAAATTGACTAGTATTCTTTGAAAGTGGTCCCACTGAGCATGCCAAAAAATATTTTAGTGTAGAATTACACCCTTATGGGAAATTTTTTCAAGATATTTCACTCCCATCTATAATATTAGAGTAACCTCAAGCTATGAGTATCCTATAGTGAGGTTGAACCTCTAGAGAAGGCCGACTTCCTCTTGGTAGATCACCTAAACTAATAATTATCTTGTAAAATGGAAATAAAGAAGGCATAGGATGACTAAGAACACTAAAAGTGTGATAAAAAAAATTAATTAACACTCACATAAGCCTAAAACAAACACTAATTTAACATAATATAATCATTGCTCACATAATCTCATAAACTAGCTAATTTGTGTAAGTATTTCTTAAACTAAGATCACTAAGCAATACATGACGTAAATAAAATTTACAAAACTCACACAAAGAATCCATTAATGGTGTAAAAATCTCAAGTTCAGACCTAAAACTAACTTGAAAATACCTAAAAATAGTTAAGAAAGAAGGATAATAGACATGAAAGAACACTTCTTCACAAAGCCATCATACACAAACTTTATAAACACAAGTTAGAGGAAAGAGATAGGTTAAAAATGATATTTATTGATTCAAAATATATTTATTACAAATTTTGATAGAGTTTTGCCCTGTAAAATGAGAATATCTTACAAAAATGGAAGAGAAATGGGAAGAGAAAGATAAGAAGCAAGAAAATATAATTCAATAAATGAGAAAACCCATCTTACATGGAGTCTCAACCACCTTTGGATCAATTATAACTAATCCTTCCTCCAAAAAAAAATCCTTATTAGTCCAAATAGCCTTCAAGCTTTCTCATTAGTTTAGAAACACACTAATAGACAAAATGTTTTGAGGATGATGATGTCGTGATCCACTCAAAATGTAAAAACTCTAAAGACTTTGAAAACTCATTAAATTCTCCACTTATTCTCCCAAACTCCAAACTTCTCCTCTTGGAATTATACTACTCCCTCCACTTGATCTTCTAGAAGATGTTAGGCAAAAATTTAGTTACTTAGCTTTTGGTACTTAATTGACCATGGAGGTTATTTCTTGGAGTTTGATTTTTGATGTTTTATTCAATTTTCAACTTCACTTTTTTCCTCCAACATGAAATAAACTCCATGAAACCTTCAAATCTCATAGACCCCATTGATGGAGGTATCAAGCTTGAGCCACCTTCAACCAACTACCCTAAAACCTACTACCAAGGCCATTTGGCACCTTGAAGACCACTTTTAGACCTATATAAGACCTCCAAATTAATATTTGGACAACGTTCAAGACTTGAAATGATGGTGGAAATCACCACTAAACTTAAAATAATCCATAAATTATGAAAAAACTAGGTTTTTGACCCTTCAACTCAATAAGGAACCATAAAACCCATTTTGAAGATATACAAGTGACATAAAAAGATTATTTAGGTCCAATTAGTCCTCTTCCATGGCTTTAGACTATTTCTCTCTTTGAATACCTATAAAAGTAAGCATTTTTGAGCCATTTTGGGCCTCCTAGGCACCTAAACATGCCATATTCTTATAAAAAATAGGTTGGTAAAGATATATAGGGAGTCAAATACACATTCTAGGTTATTTCTAAGTGATTCTATGCCATTTGATGGACCTATGAGTCCAAAAACCCAAAACTAGTCAAAAACTCCTTTGGTAACTCAAACAAGCTCACCTTCAAGATGATTTTTCATGACATATAGAATTATATTACACAACTTATTTACATGGATATAAATTCCATATACCCCTATAACATCCTTGAAAATATTGGGCTCCCATGTGGTAGGTATGAAAAGATACATATATAAATACAATTGCATGTAAGGTTTGAAAGCATTTTAGACATGCTTATGCTCTTAGAATTTGTCCATAAAACTCATGAACTTAACCAAAATTAATCCAAAATTAATTTCAATTACATATGGGTACTCAAACATACTATAATCATTTGTCCCAACTCCTCATGGTGTGAAAGATATGATCATTTGAAGAGGGGTTAGAACTGAGTGTCTTAGGCCTAAAAAACTCAAATTCATCCAAAGGACCAATTTGACCTTTCCAATAATATTATTTTATTTAAATAATATTAATTTCACCTAAGACATCTCATAACATCTTTTAAAATTATCAAAAACAACTTTGCTTTTTATGCCTTTGAGATTGTTTGTGGTGTTTTGAGCCTATTTATGGGGTTTACATGAATTTTTGAGTGTGAAAACTCTTGATATTGTTTAATGGGATTAAAAAAATCGTAAAATTATTTTTAAATACTCCCATAATATTTTAACCATCAACCACACCTTAAAACTCCAAAAATTATACATGTACCAATGGTGACCATTATGAGACATGCAGGGGACTATGTATAAATAACAAGAATTTCCACTTGTCACATGCCTTAAATATATTATTTATATGTATATCAGGTCATTGGTACCAATCCTACATATTTTAAAGTTTTTTTGATGCATATTTTGGTCTATGGACCTTTTTGCCAAACTTTACCCTAAGTTGCCTGCATGCTTCTTCCATGCCTAAACTTGCCTTTATTCAAACTTTTTATTTAAACCCATAAATTTGATAACTTATATAGGAAAATATAGGTTTAAAATGTAATATTATACCATTTTAATACCTCTCTAATGCCCAAACTCCTTAGCACCTAGAACTGACAAAACTTTAAATAGCCTCTAATGGTTGCCTTCTTGACTACAAGAGGTCTGTGTAAGATTAGTGAGTACTTTAAATATTTTAAGAAAAATTATGATGGCATAAAATTATTTTTTTGGTAATGGGAACCATTAATACCAAATTTTTTTCTTTGAATCAACTTATAGATGCCCCAAAATGGCCAATTACTCTAAGGCAGGCTCAAATGTTGATCATGATTAGACATAGGGTTGACTTTACTAAAATAGTGAATAGTTACCACTATAAAAAAACCTAAAAAATATTTTTAATAGTTATATTATGTCATAATTATCATGTATACAAAATTTTGTGTTTAGATCATGCATATTTTGGCCTGTAGGCCCATTTTACCAAAAGCTAGTAACATGTTGCCTACTTGGTCATGTTTCACAACTAAGTTATCTTTCCCCTTGCCTTGGTTTTTTCCTTATCATGATGAGTTTTATTTTAAATGATCATGAAACTTATCATTTCATTATTTCAAACTTCATTGGTTTGCCTTCAACCTTCCATGTTACCTTATGTCACCTTGTACCTCCATAAATGACCTCATATGATTGTGTATACACTACTACAGGTGGACATTGCAAGAAAAGGAGGAATTTGATGAGAATATTATCCTTATTTTTTAAAAGGAGATTTTTCATGAAAATAGATATGAATATGTCTTTTAAACCTAACTTTTTTAAGTCATGCATAGATTTCACTTGATTTGGATAAGGTCATTGAGTGAATCTTGTTTGTCCATGACTATGAGAGATAAACTAGACCTTGTATGGATATAGGTGAAATAATTTTGAGGTTTATGACTATTTATTATGTGTTTTATAACCCTTCTCAAATTATTCTTGGTCTCATAAACCTTTAATTCTCATGTAACCTCCATGAATCACTATCATTTGGAAAGAAGACCTTCATAGACCAATGTCTTAAGGAAACTCTTGCACTGGATGGATACAAGAATATACCACTTAGTGACCTTAAATAATTATATTTTAAATTATTATTCATTCCCCTTGACCTGATGTCATTATATGTTTCATTAAACATTCATCTCATCATGAAAATCTTCTAAGAACCATTGTTTATTATTATATGCTAGCTTGAAGGATCTCTAGCCTTAAGATGATTGTAGGTGACTATTAAAGGTGTAAATATAGTGATATTTATAATTTTAACCTTATTACTTAAAAAATATTTACACCACTTCAAAGTGTTCTTCAAAACTAGACATTAGTCTCATTAACCTTTAAACCTCAAAAGGATCCTCTACATGGTTTTGAAGTAGGTGAAAGACTACCATACTCCAAATGGTTTTATCCCTACTGTAGGTGACTATTTTGAGCATGGGTTTATGATAAAATATGATTTTATCAACATTTAGTGGGCTCCTTTGGTGATTATTCATAATTACACCTCAACCTTACCTTCTTAAAAATCTATACCTTCCTCTTAAAAATAAGCCTTTTCCTCCTTCTATGATTTTGTTTGACTTTTGATTAGGCTTTTACATAATATATTAATGCTTGAGGATTACAAGTTTTGAATTTTATCTATCTCAATATTTTACCATCCAATCATGCTGAGTCATTGCATTTAGAATGTCATGACAACCTCCACAAGCCTAGAAAGGGTCTTAAGCTACCAATTAGGCTTGATTTGAAATAACAAAGGGATGTAGGTTTGTATCATATTGACCGTATGATTTCATGAATATGTCATTTTACTTTTATGTCCTTTCCAATTTACCTTATTAACCTTTATGTTAATCTAAAACAATCATTAGCACTCATAACACCTTCTTTATATCATGAAACTTCACTTTAAACCACTGCTTTCATTATTCCTTGCAATCTTGGAGGTATGACTATGTATAGATTGTAGCACTGATTTAGGGTCTATAAATTTTGGGAATAAGTTTCAAGAAGTGTGAAGGTGTCCTCTACCTATACATTTTATTTCTATAGCCACAATACCATACCTTTAAGGTTTAAAACATGAAAGCTTTTCCAACTTTCTCTTGTACACCTAGTTAGTTATAGGTGTCTTGAGGCTAGCAAATTAGAACCTCCTCTACCCTACATTAGATTCTAATTGACTTCCCATAACACCAAATTAGATTTTAATTGACTATGTAGGGTAGAGGAGGTTCTAATTTGGTGTTATGGGAAGTTACAAGGGTTTATGAGCTTACATAGGTTTGTAAAAATACTATATCCCTTTATCAATGCTCAAATACCCTTTGTTCAACCTATTAGAGATTCCTCCCTTCAAACTTCTTTTCATGCCAAGGATAGGCTCATTAGGGTGGTTATAGGTTGTTTGGGATGTAGTTCCTCCTTCCCCTATTTTCATGTTATGAGTATGCCATGGAATTAACATTGTCACTTTGGAGTCCCTTAAAATAATGTGATCATCAGACCCTCATCATACCTTGCATTGCTTATTCTTTCACTTTGACTTGATAGAGGTGCTAATTATGTTTTCTTGATTCTTGTTTAGAAAGTGACCCCTATAGGTACCCACTACATTATTAGAGATTTTATTATTGATAAAAGGTCTTATTTAATTCATAACTATCATGCTATAGTCATCAAGATTACTTCAATCAAAATTCATGGTAATCCAATCATCCAAACCACTATCTTCTATCTCACTATCAAACTATAGTCAACTCTAGTTCACCACTATTAGAGGAACAAGAGTGTTGGAGGTGTGTTTATATCCTTGGAACATATTTAACCTTGCATATTATCCCCTTGATCTCCTTGAAGGAAAATTTCACTAGTAAGAGTTGGTGTTTCCATGTCTAGATTTATATCATGAGATTGTATATGCCTACAGTCAACTATAGGTGGCCTTTTTGAAACAAAATGCACCTGTAGGTGTGTCTATTAAACTAGAACATATTACTCCAACCTTTCTTAATGGCCTTTAGAACACAAATGTGTTATTCAATTTCTTATAACCACTTATCATGGTGATAGGTTCTCACCTTACCATATTTGGCTGCAGAGGTTACATGAAGTTCAAATCTTATAGACATCACTACCAAACTCCAATGAACAAATGTGTAACTTAGAGCCCCTAAACATCATGCTCTCTTAGTCACATACCCTCCTTCTCCTACAAGGTTATACCCATATATGAGAGATTCATGATGGGACATTTAGGATTCATCTAAACCTCTTGTTACACTATTATATGACATTACCAAAAGTTCTTGGGCCTCTATTTTGGTATTTTAGGGAACTTGTCCCTAAACACAACCCCTTCTAAATGCAAATTGGTTTCTCAACTCTTTCTACTATTATAACACTTCACTAATTATTTCCATGGTCTCATCCAACTCTACAAGTCTCATGAATGTTTAAAAGCTTTTCAAGTCTCCTCTATGAAACATCTCATATCTTTGTCGTAGCCTATAGGTGCATACACAACAATACATAAGGCAATGAAGGTATTTTTGGAATATGCATATGATTTTATTTCATACTTATTTCTCAAGGCATATACATATTCTAACTTGATGAAAACCTCAAAACATGTTAGAATATCCTTATGAAGCAATTCAAAGTCTATGTCAATTCCACCTGTAGGTGGGCATTTCAATGTGCAAGTAGTGAGTGTGGATATGGACTCTACGTATAAAATTTCACCTTATGGTTCATATTGAACCTCCTCATATTCTTAAAACAAGTAATTTAAACCATGAATTGATTGAATCTAGATAATTTCTCCTTTTCAACATGATGATATTCTATATTGCACCTGTAGGTGCTCATTCATGGTGGATGACTGTGCATACATGGGAAATAGACTACCATAGTCCATATTTTGTCATTTAAATGGATAATTATTTATTTATCATGAAACAATAATTTATTAAACCCACTTTTAACTCTCCATAACATCTTTATTACCCTATTTAGGACCTCACATACCTCACTCATCTGACTGTGTATGGAAATGCAATAAATTGACTATGTAACCCATGTTCCTGACTACCATTCCATAAAAATATGGTGTGAGATTTAAATTTGAAAGAGATAGATTTTCAAGACACTTCAGAGGTGCAAACATCATGTCCACTTTCATTTAAAACCACTACAAGAAAGGAAAACCTTTGCAATTGATAAACTTACCTACAACTCCATTGGTGCTCTAACTAACAATTTGACTGTTTAGCCTATAACACTTGGGAAATATATTTTATGATTTAAATGACATTTAATTCCTTATTTAAACCTTATAAAATGCCTACACCTCCATTAATGGTGGAAAACTTTTCATTCCTAGTTTGTAGCCAATAGGTTTTCATTACTCCTGCTAGTTATTATGCTTGAATCTGATTTCATAGGCCTATGAGGTGCCATTAGGGACACCATGTATTCTAAAATATTATATATGAGCCCTTTAATTAAGAAAAATATTCAAAAACCTATTCTACCAAAGCTCCAAAATGCATCCTTTTATTCCCAAAATCCTCTCCTCCACTCCAAATGACTTAAAATGGCCTTGAAAATGTATAAATAGGTAAAAACATGCCATAAGTAGGTGGGAAGAAGTCAAAACCCATTTTAATTCCTTAAAAAGTTACTTATTCACTTGAAATTTCTATTTTGAAGACCCTTAAGTCATCTCATGCACTTTTGGGGGTCTTTTGGGCATAATAGCTTCTCTAGGCCTCATTTTTGACTTGTTAGAATCTATAAGACCTTTTTAAAACGTCATTCATACCCCTAAATGCTTGAATACCATGAAAACCTATTGGATCCTTCACTTGTATTTATAGACTTGTTTTTAGGCCTTTTCCACAAAATCACCAAATTCAACTTAAAAATTACTTAAAGTGTTTCAAAATCTTGAAAGTGACATTTGGTAGTGTCATGATATTTGTATCCTCCTTCCACCATTTTATCAACCACTTAAAAATAACTATACTCAGCTTCTCACACCATACCAAGACCTCCCAAGATATTGTACTGCATCATCAAGTCAAGACCAAAAAGGGACTAGTCATGGGGGTAGAAGGTTATTGAAGGGTCCAAGAGAGTGGCCTGATCCATCTTGGAAATTTTTGTATATGTAGGAAAATATTTTATAAAAACTCTATCATTAAATTCCTTCCAAATCCCCCAAAGGGTGTGAGGGAGGGCCTAACTCCATAATTTCTTCAATGCATCTCTTTTGAAGGGAGATATCCAACAATGACAAATTTATAAGAGAGAGAGAGAGAGGGTTTACCTAATACATTTTAAATGTAGGGAGAATTATACCCCAAACCTTAAAAGCAAAAGGGTAGTCCATAATTAAATAATAAATTGATTCCTCCTCTTTTTCTCACAAAGGACAGCTATTGACAACCATAAGCCCACATTTTTTAATAATGTCCCTTGTGAGGATTCTATTTTTAATGATGATCCAAATAAAAATGTTCATGTTAGGAATAATACCCTTGAGCCGAATACTACTCCAAAGAAATCCATCATCTAGTCTATTGACCAAGAGCTCATAGCTAGATTTGACATTATAATTACCTTTAGTTGATTTATCCAAAAAAAAATCATCTTCTTTACATAATTATGTACTTTATCAACATATTTTAGATGTAATTTACCATAAATAATCTAATAAATAATTATCATCTTTTCCACTATAGTAATTAAAATATTTTGTAATGATATAATTTCATTTGTCATTTTGAATTCTTTTATCATTGGATTCATCAACAAGCACTATGTTTAGATAATTTTAAGCACCTTTATTATGACTCAAAAATTATTATATCACTTTATAAAACATTTGTGTTTCCATAACCTTTGTAATTATCATGCTAAATGGACTCACAGTATTCTTAGGTCTATATAAATTGAAAACTATCCTTATTCAATTATATTTTTTTAATAAATGAACACATGAAATCACCTTTTTTTTTGTTTCTAAAGTCCATATTCCAATTTTAGATATCAATGAACACTTGTACACAAATAATTTACCCTTGGTTGCATAAAATAATATTTATTTTTAATTTATGTACCATACATTATATTTAATTTTATTTCAATCACTTATTTTATATGCATTGAATGTACTAGAACATAATTAGAATCAAATATTATCAATGATTATATTTTCCTATTTACATTTGGAAGTAGTATACAAATAACTATTTTTGGTGTACCAAAATCTCAAATTCTACTAACACAAATTTAAAGGTCTCCTTTATAAATTAATTGAAATTTAGCAACTATAGTTGCTAATTATGAGTTTAAATGTTTTTAATGAGTGACACATTTCGATGCAGCCTCATATACTATAACCAAGTACATAAGATAATATATATTTTTATATTTGAACTCAATGCTCAATTAAAATTATATCTAGAATGGATTTTAAAAAAATGGTTCATCAACATCTGGAGAAAAATATTTCTTCTTATCTATGAATAATATGTTTTATAACCCAAAGATTCTCACATATTTATCTAAAAAAAAAATCATATTTTTGATGTAGATCAAAACCTTATTCCCACTCTTTAATCTCATAAATTTGTCACTTATTTTAAAATATGATGTGCTAATTATAAAAATAAATTCAGTATTTTTTAGCCATTCAAAATGGTTAATGAATGAATGGATAACATTTGAATCTAGATATGTAAACCATAACCCAATATCAAAATATTTCTTTCCAATATTCAATAAGTTAGAACTATATATGTATTTAAATTATTTTTAACATGAAAAGGAAAAAGTGGCATTATATATTTTTGATTTAAGTCTAAAATAACATAGAACTCTAAATAGTAATCTTTCTCCTAATATCAATATTTGTTTTCTAACAAGACCGAGATCTAAAAAAATTATACCAAATAATTTTAATCACTATTTTTGTATTATACAATCCATTAAAATAATTATTTAATAAAAAGAATATAAAGTACACATAATATTTAATAAACATTATAAACATCAACAAGAAAAATACCTAACATATATTATTATATAAATTTTTCAAAACATTTAACAATAACTACTAGATAGAATAGTGCAATTTATTTCTAATATCTATGAGATTAATTCATATTTAATTAATATAAAATGAGTAAACAATGTTTAAAATATCCAATCATCTTTTTGAAAGTCCTGAGAGTCTTTATGTGTTGTAAAAAAGTGTTATTTTAGTATTGCTTTTTGTTCATGATTGATTGCAAGAATAGTTGATGCAAAAAACTCAAAATTCATGTCATTCCAAATCCTACATAAGTCTTTTAGATATTTATCATCTTTTAGTAAACATTGTTTAGTACTCTAATAACATAAAATAATATTATCAACTTTTGTATTAGTAAACAACCTTTCAACACATATTTAGACATTTGTTCTTATATCAAAATCACACCAAAAATCAAAATGGAATTTATCAGAGGGACTTTTAAAAAAAAATTGTGATGTGCCCCTAATAAGTATATTATAAAAATTATTCATTTTGAATATGCACTCATCAAATTTGTTGGGGATTTTAATTATTAATAAACTTTCCAAATATAATAGAATAATTTTTTTGGGTATAACTAAAGAAAATAATATATAAAATATTAAGATAAAATATTAATTACTATTAAATTCAAGTTCTTTGTTTAAAAGTTACATATATGAAGATGTCATTATTTTCAGCACGTTTTCTCCATTTTTAGTTAAATATTAAACACCTTGAGGTTATTATATATTTTATTTATATGTAATCTATATTATAATGAAAAACATACAATAATAAAACTAATCATATATTTGAATTAGTGACCACAAATTATAAATATTATAATGAAGACATATAATTTATATAATTCAATAAGATATTGATATTAAAAGCCTTTAATTATTAATATTACAATGAAATAAATAGATTTAGATAATATTGTAATAAATGAATTCTAAATCTTAAACCTTGTATGCTTTTTTGAGTCTCTTTCTCCCATGGTTATGCTTCATTCCCATGTAATATATATTAAAATGAAATACATACAATAGTAAAATTAATTATCTATTGGAATTAGTTGTGATAATAAATGCTATAATCAAATATATATATATAATATATTATAATGAAATACATACAATAATAGAAGACCAATGATATATTAGGTTTTAACGTACGCTAATTATAAATATTATGATTAAGACATATAATTGATATAGTTGTAATAATATAAATCCAATGAAATAAATAGAGTCAAAGAACACTATTCAAATACTTAAATACAATCCCTACCTGGTGAATGAGATTCCCACATCTGCTTGAGTATTTTATCATTCCTCTTAAGTTTCATGCACTTTGTTTACATTCATTTCATATGCTCACATTTCATTTTCTTTGGGTGATTCTAAGAGTAAATTTTATAAAAAAATGAGTTATAAATATTAAATTATTCATCAATAATTTTCTTAGAGAATCATTGAGCATAAATTATCTAATTTGGATAAATTTTTATGTAAACTTACCTCTATTACTTATAATATGTTTGTGGTAATATGTCAATAACATATCTTGTTTACTATTGTCAATAATGCATATTATTGAAATCATTCATGTTTTCATTTCTATGTAAATGGATTTGTTTCCACCATATATAATAAAAACATGAGTAAATGTATAATATATTTTTATTTAATTAGAATTCTTATTAATATGTGAATTAATCTTAATTTTGATAAATTCAATGGAATAAAATAGAATGTTGTAAATCAACTTATAACAATTAGAATGAATGTAAAATACTAAATTAGATAAATTTAAATTGATTGAAAGAATAATAAATATGAAATAAAATGACAAAATTATTTATTTCTAGTTGAAATATAACTATGTTGACTAATAGATAATTTAATTAGGAAATTAAGAGCAGACTCTGTAAGTGTCTAAAAATTTGAGATCAGAATCATCTCATTTGGGTCAAGATCAAATGCCACTATTGAATTTAAATATATATCTTGACCTCTAATCAAAATTAGGAAATTAGGTTACAATAATTGTTGAAAACTTGAATTAAGTTTGTATGCACATATTTGACCTTTGGAAGTGTGCATAAGACATACAAATAGATTCTCTAATGTTGAAACTCTAATAAGACTTGAAATGATTAAAAAACTAAAAATAGAAAAAGAGTGGAGTGAAATGGGATGAACTAACTTGAATCACACTTAAAATTATTATTCCCTTCCTACATATCCAATACTATAGAGAGGAAAATCAATCTCACATATCTCTCCCTATTCAACTGGTTTTTTATAATTGTGCACCTTTGACTATATGAGTGTATCTAGAGATGGATTGAATAATTGATAATGATTTGATTTGTATTTGATAAAATTATATTTGGAATTGGTTGAGGACTACTTAAAATTATTAGAATCAAAATTGGGAATAATATGAAATATTTTATCAATGTGTAATAGTGTAAAAATACCTCTACATTGAAATTTCCAAGTGATAGAATATATGACTTATGTGTGCCTTTATATCCATCTAAAATGATTAAACCCCATAAAACCTATCCTAAAGATATGGGAAAAAATATAAAAGAGGGTTTTAAATTTAAAACTAACTTTTAGAGGGACCAAGTTAAAGATCAAACCATAGGGGTCAAGATCGACTACCACTATTGACCTAGCTAGTCGATTATGTCTTACAATGGAAACATGTGAATTTTGGTATCTATAATGTTTTTACATATGATTAGAGTTATTTTTAAAATTTAGAAATTTTTTATGTGTCTAATAGAAATTTATAAAATAAATAGGTCCATACAAGTGTTTAGGATAGGGTTAGGTGGAGACATAGGTTATGATTAAGCACACATGTTAACTTAAGTGAAATATGACCAAAACTAACATAATCAAATATTCATGACTAGATTTAGGTGTCTACATTTTCCATAAATTTATTTTATAAATTAAATTATTATATTAAAGTAAATATTATACCTTACTGTGTACAAAACACATTACATTTAGGAGAATATCCAATTCATGCAATGGGTTCCTTAAAAACCATGCAATGATGCAAAAATAGTTAATGCTAATATGTGAAACTAATATTTAAAATGTAGTTTGAATTTGAAAATATTGAAAAGAACAAGGAAATATTTCTTTTTTATGTGTGAAACTAATGTTTATCTTTTAAATTTGATTAGAGATGATGCCTCATTGAAGAATTAGAATTATTGGTTCCTTATTTGAACTAAAGGAGAATTTGAGGGTGATCAAAGCCCTAATTGAATTGAAATTGTATAAAAAAACCCTTTTAGAGGCATATAATCCTAAGTTTATTATGTTTTTATTTGTAACCACATGATGTGAAATGGGTTGAAATACATAATGGATTCACACACATAATGTTAGAGGGAATTGAACCTCTAAGTTATGCATTATGTACTTAAAGTGAATCAACCACTACAAATGGATTATAGATTAAATTTCCATTTTGTTCTTTAATGAATTCTCAAAATAAAATGGAGTACATCCATGATTCTACCATGTTTTAAGATAGTAAATAGTATTAAAATCATGGCATGAATTTTTATCATGTCCCCATTGATAAATGTAGAATATTTAATTGTATGTAGATCCATATTATGAATTATATTGAAACTTGTACATTAACTTGTATCATAAAATCAAAACTATATGAATTTTTACTTTTATTTCTAATATGTGAGTGCACATGCATGGAACATGCCCCATAATCAATGCTAATGACTATATTTTTAACCATTTTTGAAACCTTTGGAATTTTACTCTGTACCAAAATTGATTTTTGCTCTTGAAGAGGCTTATCTCATTTATGAAAATCCCATTAAATTTCCCTCCTTTTAGGTGAGGAAATTGATCCTTAAATTCACAAATATCAAAATAAAATTCAAAAAAATAATAATAGTAAAATGTAATCATTGAATAATGTAGCATATGTTAAAAGCATGTTAACATAGTAAGATATTTTTCATTTGAATTATGTATGTAACATATGATGCAAGCCCTATAGAGTTTATCAATGAAACTCATAGTAAAATAATGTATATTTAGTGTCATATGCACTATTTAGTGCATGATATGGATCATGGCACTCATCAAACCTAACAATATCAAAAATCACACAACACAACAAACATAATGTCATATAATAAGACTAAGGCTTGAATACAAGAGACACATTCAAATTGATTAGAACATAGAGCCAAGGGATAATAGCAAAGGACATCTTTAAATGTCACACATATCAAATGAGATATCATAGATAATTTCAATAAATTTAACACACAAGGGTCAAGTAACACACATAATATATAATTAATATAGAATTTACTATATATAAGTAATAACATAAATGGAACATTGAACTATAAATTTAATCTAAACCATGTTTATGAAATGTGATCATATCATAGAAAATAACATATCCATGTACACATTTTAAGATAGAGATGTTAGCAATTCATTTTTAAATAGTATAGATCTAAAAAATATAGGATTCATAGAATGATAATACTAGAAAATATTATAACCAATGCATAAGATGCCCCTAGTTTAGCAAGTCTACTAGGTAGAGTCAAGTCCAACATATGAGTCCCTATGATATCTTGTATGTCATGTATAACTCTTTTAAATACCATTTAAATTTATGTGTGATAAAAATAATAATATATTAATTAATCATGAGATAAATAAAATAAGATAATGATGTAAACTAGATGTATAATCATGCTCATATCCTAATTTTTTATTTTTTCAATATTTTGATTATTTTCACATTCTTGAATTTTTGAAACTAGAAAAAACAAAAGTTAGTGATAAGGAAAGGTTAAACTTAGAAGAAAGGAGATGGATTTGAATAATATAAGATGTGTAAATGTGAAATATTCACTATAAAATGATGGCATGGCCATGTATGAGAAAGATACCCATAATGTATATGAATTTTAACTTTAGAAAGCATGTAAAGGACATAGTGAGAATGCATATAACTAATTTTACATCCTTTTTTCATCAAATATATGATTTTTGAAGTATATATTATGTATGAACAATGTGACTCAAGAAAGTAAATATTTTACATGAATAAAAAGTTGTTTACATACTCAAACTAGGTGAAATGTATAAAAAAATAGAAATATTTTAGGTATATGTGCTCATATTTTGAATTATAGGTGAAAATTCACATATGATAAGATCAACCAACTAGGGTGAGTAGTGAAACTCAACCGTGACTTTTACTAGTCAGTTCTATCCTTTTTGAAAGATGTAATTTTTTTTGGTATTGGTAAAATGAGGTTTTTGAGAGGTGACCTTCCCTATTATTAAAAAAATTGAAATATAGATAGAGAGAAATAAACAAGGGAAAAATGTTAAAATAAATCATGTCATCTGATGCATCAATTATATCAACATATCATGAAAACAATGAAACATTATCATATTTACTATCACCTAAACATAAGTTTCAAACATTTGAAAAAATTGTGTAGTAACATATTCTTTATTGGTAAATTAGGTGGGCTCCTTACCACTTAATTTAAAATATCAAACATTCATAATTTGTTAACTAATATGGAAATTCAAGATTTAATTGTTCCACCAATCTTAAAAGATATAAGGGTCATCTAAGAATATATATTTAAATATTAAAACATGGCATCCACCTACATAAAATAGTTAACTATTAAAATATTGTCATTTACCTATAAATAATAGTTTAATCTTTTATTTAAGCTCAAAAATATATTTAAATACTATCTTGTGATACTCATGCCCATAATTTATGATTCTCCTAGATTATCAAATGTGTAGAGTTTCTAAGTAATTGAGAAGTTGCATGAACATCCCTAGAACTTGATAGCACATTTAGTAGCTATGAAAAATGAAAGCTACCTAGACATTCCTAAAACCCCAACTCACCCAACATTTATTACTACTCATAAAACAATTCCCACATGAGAATTATTTAGTTGGCCCAAATTTTAATTCTAGCTTCCCCACATTTTCATTTCAATTCATTTTCTTCCACTTTTCTTTCTTTCCATCATTAAAACCCTTATTTTTAACTTGTGAGCACATCTCACCTCCATTATCCAAAAACTCTTCAACATATTTCTCATAAGTTTAATCTTGTAGTTTAATCCACATTCATTCATATCTAAGTGTATTTATTGCTCACAGATAAATAATAAGGATTTAGTATTTTAAATTTTTTTAGAGCATAATAATTTATTTTGAATATATTTAGTTTTCATAAATAAAACCTCTAAAGAAATTTTAGACCTAAGAGACAACCTTAAATTCTTTTTCAAAGTTTCTAATTTATCATATATTCCCCAAAATATATTAGAATTTATAACTTCCTATATATCCAATATCTTTGAGCTAGGATTTTGGACTACTAGAGTAGATATGGAGTTTGATAACTTTTAGATAAGACACAAAGTTTGACAAATGACAAAGTGGCCCCATTAGATTATATTTATTGGAGCATGCTAAAAAAACCACATAAAAACTAAAAATTATCAAATAGTTTCAAAACCCTCCAAAGCCTGTAATAGATAATTTAAGCTACAAAATTTCCCATATATGTTCAATGTCCAAAATTAGTGTTAATCTTAGCTAGCCACTATGACAGGGAAAATAAACAGGTCAAGAACTCTTGAGATGAATATGTATATTGGATTGATCTAAATAATATTTAATATATGCTTAGAATCTCCAATAATGAATATTTTATAGATCTGAGTCCTAAATTAGGTCAATAATTATGGGATAAGAATACAACTTTTTGATCTAAAATGATAAAAAAAATTAGCACATTAAGAATCCAAATATATCCTCTATTTGGTAACTGAAGTTAGTGACTCACTTCAAATTCAAATTGGAAATAAATTATATCATCACACTCCTAATCAAGGTGGTTGGAAACCCTAAATCTAGAGAGTCCCAAGTGTGGATGTATCAATATATTATAATCATTCATAAAAATAGTAAATACATCAATTGGGAAAAATTGTTCAATGATTCAATCCAAAAATAATTGTGTGAATTATATATAATGTGAAAATTTTACGTGAATTATAATTTGGTTTATGATTTGGCCAAAATAAATATATTTTTTACAGTTGTCTCCAATAAGAAAAATTAATTCTCCACAAATATCTTCAACTCATGTTAGAGGATAGTGCATAAAACTTTCAACGTGTAAATGTTGTCTTCCTACATTACATCATCCAGGTGTTCTAATATGATCAATGCAATGTCAAAATATCTATTATAGCCATATAATAAATTTCATCATGGGAAGTATGATTCACTAATTTACCATTTTCTCATATATCTAACTTTGTGGTTTTAAAAATGTTACCTACATGATGTAATGGTATGTGGATGAAAAATGGGAATTGATGGAGTTGGTACATCAATTGGTTGAGACTCAAGTTATTATCTATAAATCACAAATCAAGTATGCACTTTCCTATCAAAATTAGAATGCATATATGTGCCTCACTAGACATGGACAAAAAAAATGATTTTAAAATGACTTAAGTCACCATTCAACCATTTCATAGGAAGAATTCATGTGAAATCATAGGTTTGGTATAAAATTGTATTTAGAACCATAGACAGACACATCCCATATTTTTAAGACCACTTGATGAATTATGAAGATGATAATCAATTTAGACTCTATGATTATTCTAGAATGATCTTACAATAGCTCATTTAAATTAACATTATGGATAATCTAGAAGAGATAAAATGTGATTAAGAATATGTATATCATATCTACAAAGAATAAAAAATCTCCCTCAAACCTTTGCCTCAAATATATTGGGGATAACTAGAATGAAAATATTTTGAAGATAAGACCCAAGGTGTGTTGACTAGAAGTATCCCCTACCTCAAGAAGAAAGGAGCTATGTTAAAATATCCAAGATTTACTCAACCATTAATAGTTTTTAATGAAAGCTCTGCTCTCCTAGTAATATGAGTTAAATCAATTACATGTTCTTATTCTAATTTAGGTGCAATTAAACATGAAACCAAAAAAGATAAAATAAAATAATATGTAGTTGTGGAGGTTAACCAATCCAAAAATACACTCAGACTCATGCTTAGAAGGCCATTAAATGAAATTGATGGTACCTTAGGGCTTACTAGTGTATTGGTAAAATCATCTTCATCTATATATGTGGATCATTATAAAACTATGGTCAATAAAACCAACAATAGTTCCTAGTTGTAGATTCCTTCATAGTAGTCCACATTCTTATCCTTCACTCCCTTAGTCCTCACCTAAATAATCAATCTCCCTTATGTCTTACACCCTTGAAGTTAATGTAGTGTCACCTAAAAAAGGTAAATGTGATGTCATATCTCCTTAAACTCAAGCCATACTGACTTCACCTCATACTTCTACCATGTAAATTCAAATGGAAAAAAATAAATAACAGGTCCATAATACTAAAGTTATAGAATGTTTAAATGAAGTAGTGAATAATATCGTTCAACCTCAATAATTTTATTTATTTCACTTTTTATAAATACCTCTCCTTTAGAAAATAGATGGTCAATGAGATTTATCAGATAAAAATAGATGGTCAATGAGATAGATACATAGAAATATAAGTTCTTCCACATGAAAAGTCTAAAAATTAAGTTATTACATAAATTCATCAAATTTTGAAAGTACATCTTAGGATAACCACTCAAAAAGGAATGAAGGAAAATGTATAATTGGCAATCAACACACTCTTTAAAAAACATTATCAGTATAAGGAAACCAAGGAATAACTGAGGGAGATGGTTAATCAATTTATATTGGTTGTAAAAAAATTTATCAATCCTAATTAGTCTTCTTCCTAACCTGTTCCAACACTACAAATCATATATTCAAATAAATTGCCTATGGCTGAGGAAATAGGCCACATGATTAGAGTAACCAAGGATTGGTAATAAAATATGGTTACTCAAGGGAATTATTCAATATATGTTGCCATGTTTTTTATTAAAAGGTTTCAATAAAAATTTGAAGCATAAAGGACAACTAAGAATAATTATAAGGTAGAATAAAACAAGTTAAAATAATACTTTCCTAAATTACATGCATTGCCATAATTGAGTTTCAATACCTTGGTAGCAGAGGGAATTCCTAAGGTGAAGTCTATGGTGACCCGATTGAGATTTTAGGTTCTAATAAATTTTGAATTCTCATCCTTGAGGAATGTCTTGATAAATTGAAATATTCATGAATAATATGATCTAATACATGCAATGAAATACATGAAGTAATTAAAAAAAATCCATGTGGTTTTTTTTGACAATAATGGATTCATACTCTCAACTCAAGATATCAAAGATGAATTCAATAAGTTGGTCATAAAAGAGACAACTTTAGGATTTGAATTTAGCTTTGACTCAATATAAATATTTATCAAGTATCATAGTTTTTTTGAAAATTTTAAAATATTCTTGAAGAAGCTATGATGTATTCTATCTAAAATATTGGATTATAAATATTAAAGGAGATATCAACTACTTGCATTCAAAAGGCATAGATGAAAATAGACTAAAATAAGTTTTTAAGATTTTTTATGATTATAAATAAATAATAAACCAAGCTAAGAAAAAGGTGATCAATATTTCTTAATGTAATCTATTGAATTAATTCAATTATTTTTTCAAATAATGGTAGTAATTAATATTCTATTTTGATGCAATCAATTCAAAATTGGCCATGATAATTTACAATAAATTTACCATTTTTTTGTTTTACTACCTTACTTATAAGTGTCAAAATGATATCAAAAATATCATGTAAATTTTACTATGGTAAGATTACCACAAATATCTATGTCACAATTACCATTTAAAAGTTATGACAAATGAATCTTTGTAACAATTTAAACATTAAAATTATCATACATATCTATGTAATATTTAGTGTGGACAAGTTATGATAAATAAATCCTTATAAAAATTAGTTTAAAATTTTAATTTATTTAAATTTCCATACATATAATTGTGGGATTTTTTTAAAAACAATAAATATACGGTACCATTACACAAATTACCATGATTTTTTTTAATTGTAAAAAATAAATATGTTGTCACCAAAACATCCCCCATTCCTTTGGAATAGAATCCCCTTAATGATTATAAATATTTTTACCTTGATAAGTGCATAATCATGAATGGGATTTGTAAGATTCATTGAATTATTAAATCAATGTCAATCTATTTGTCAAATGGTTATTCATTTTGACTTATAATTTGGTGTTTGAGTGATTTGATATAGAATATATCTTCATGTACTAGGTCATTTCACATAATAAGAAAAATTAATCTCATGGAAACTCTAATTTAATGTGAAATTATTTGTTAATTAACTTTGGATTTATTTAATTTATGTCTTGTCTTTTGATGTTAATAATCACATATTTTCACATTCAATCATAAGAATTTGCATACAAATTGTATTGAATTATTGTTAAAATGTAAATAGTTTAGGCCACGTGTCTTATTTTTATGGAATATCACCTTGAAAAATGTCATTTCAAGCTTGATAATATTGTTCATGTCACATTTTTTTAAAAATCACTCATTTAGACTCTTTATAGCCATTATTTATTATGTGTTGTGTCCTTTCAACCCCCTAAGTTTAAGTAGGATCAACATGTCAAGATATTATTCAATCGCATTTCTCCAACTCATATTAATTCACATTAAATTAAAATTTTATTTTCCATGAGGGTCCAAATCATCCAGTCATGCCAACTATTGAAATTACATATCTTTGAAACTTCACAACTTCACTATAAAATTATTACCATTCACGGGTTTGTGACTCATGTAAAACATTCCAAATTTTCAAATATAATTAATTCAAATCATTTCAATCAATTTAACATAATAATTTTAACAAATTATTATGGTTCATAGTTATGTGATCTAGTGGAAAGATGCCACATGTCTTGATTACACAACTTCATAACATAGAGCCTAAGATAAAAGAGTGTTAGAACCCTTTTCACAAAACCACATGTCATATTTTCATGGTGTCTCAAGGTTTTATAGTAAGAGAGGAAATCAAAGTGGATGTTTATTTCATATTTACATGGGTCTATGATTCAATCTAAATGTGCCACTTGTCATCTTACCTCTTTCTTTCAAGAATACGATGTTTGGCATTCAAACATTTACAAGGAGACCATGACTATGAAAAATAATGAAAAATAACATGGATTAAAATAAAAGGGACTCAAAATAATAAAGGTGAAATTTTTTTAGGTGTTGAAATAAGTGACTCAGCTCAATAAACAAATAGGTTGTATGCTTCGTAATAAACTAAGTAATTCATTTCTTACTATAATGTGAATTGAAGTCACATGTCTAGGTTGGATTTATTTTAAAGGAAAGTAATTTAAAATCATAATTTAAATGACATGATATGGAAATAGAGGTTGTATAATGAAATTAAATTACACAAACTAAGATGATTGTCAAAATTCTGAATGCTTCTAAGATGTGATTGCATATCTAAAACATTTAAAACAACAAATAAAATTCATAGAGCTCTTGATTATCAAAAAATTTAAACACATGTGACTTCTAAGCATAATTAAATTATGTTTTCAATCAATTCAGGTGAAATTAAATTTATTAAATTATAATGCTAGGCTAGTAATTTTAGCATTAAAATATCATTATCATTAACACCATGATGCATCTAAAAAAAGATTACTATTAAGGATTCTTCTAAAGAGTCTTAAGGAAAATGCCTTGCAATGTTTTTATGAAATAATTATTCAATATATTATAATCTTTCAATATTTTTACTAACTAATTTTTAACTCATTTATCTATCAATACTAGTAATAAGATCTCTTATGTTCATATTTTACGACTCAAGTAGGAACATAATGACCCCATTAGTGACTATGTGCTTTATTAAAAGACTATGATTTTAAAAATGATAAATTTTATGGATGAAAAATAAATAAAATATATTTTTAAATGCATATTACTTCCAACCATACATGAGTCTATTATGTTCAAAAAATTTCATCCTTTTAATTACATATACCATACAAACAAATAATGTAAGGTCAAGATTCTTTTCATAAATAAATAAAATTATGGGAATGATACTCCAACATATTTTAATTATAAAATTAAAATTACATAATTTATTAAATCTAATTTTAAAAATTCTTTGAATGATTTTAAAATAATAGCTAATATGATTTCATAACCTACTAATAGGATTGTCATTCCTACTCCTTCACAGAGTCCATTTACACAATTGCCAATACTTCCTCATAAGTTGTTGGAAAGATTAATTGACTTCAACCTTTTATCCCCTCCTCCACCTACAGAGATTGACATGATAAGATTTTTTTTTTTTTATATTAATTCATAATTTGATTATAATAGATTCATAGGGAATTCAATTAATATATATATATATAATTAATGTCAAAAGATTCAAGTTCCAAATAAGAACAACAATATTGATCTTAATTATAATAACACATATATTTTGAGCTTAAAGGTTCATATAATTGCACATAGATCACTAACGCATATATTTATAAATAGATATACTTTGCTAAACCCCAAAATCTCATCAATATTTTGAATAAATATTATGGTCATTTGTATTTAATATTCATATTGGGTTGTTGATATTTTAAACATAGTTAAATGGAAGATTGGAGACAAATGTTGGGCCTACATAAAGTTAAATTAAATGAATTTTTATTTACTAGAGTAAGATTGTAATTAACGTACATAGGGAATTGGGTATATTAGGATATTTATTGTTTCATTTGACCATTTACATCTTCATTACTCAATATTTCTATAGAATTAATACTCTCAGTCTATTTCATTGATAATTTATAGTAATATCACATAAATGTGCTTATTTAATTTTGACCTAGTAGTCCAGAAAACACCACACCATAATTTATATAACTACCTCTCAAAATAATTCTATGGGATAAAGTTACATCTACTATACTTGCTTTCTCCAATATTTTCACAATGTCAATGAGTATATGTAGTTCGTAATTAAATATAATCTAATGCAAGACCTAAGTTTCCCTAGGTATCCATAGTATTCACATGCTATGTATGTGGCCTCTATAATAATATTTTTCAAAATGATAAATATGCTAAATGACATCCCATATTAAAAAAATTAAATTCTAGTTGGTAAATTTTAAAATGGATTCACTAAAATATAGAAATTTTAGTTGATATTTTTCAATCTATTTTTTAATTTTTTTTTCCAAAAAAAATATGTGGGTATTTATGTTGCATTTCCATCCTCCTAATCTAGTAGGAGTTTTAATTGTCCAATTAGGCTCAAATTCCAATATACAAGATTTACTTAACAAGGAAATTCTAAATCCTACCATTCCATCATAGCCTTGATAGAAGTATCAACCATATTTGCACCTCCATTCCCTGTATAGTTACTTTCAAGGACTTGGCACTATTTTTAACATGTTTTGTGATTAAGTTCCATATTAATTAATTAAAATTTATTTTTTTATTACACATGTTTTTTTATTGATTTATAACTAAGGGTTAGGGGTTCCTCACCCATACATTAATATAAAGAGGAGTTACAAAAATGGTTGCACTAATTAAAATTATACAATATACAAGTTGAAGAACTATAAAAATCCACCAAAGTAAGTTAATGTCAACCAAAGAGCCATGGGGGACAAACCCCAGGAACATTAAAAAATAGATATATGTGGATGACATAAATCTAGAAATAAATAGGATGAATTTAGAATCAATTCCTCAAAAAATCAAAGATCATAAATAACAATGAAAACCATACATAGGTAAATCAAGGGGTCATCTAGTTCATGTTTACACATCAACATCCATGGCATAGTGTGTTCATATAAGGTAATTTCATTCAAGATATAATATGCCATGGAATAGTGTGTTAATATAAGGTAATTCCCCTAGTTTTGGTAAACCTAAATGATGTTCTACAAAACTACCATGGCATAGTGTGTTCATGTAAGGTAATTTCATCAAAACTAGGGGAATTTTAGTCACAAAAATTAGTTGTTTTGTCCTTAATGGATGATATTTAAACTTAAGTACAAAAAAATTAAAAAAAATAAATTAAAAATTAAAAATATGGCCAAAGGATAAGTAGGGCACAAAATTACAGAGAGAACTTGGATCAAGTGTATTTTTTGAGATCATTGCACCATCACCATATATCTGTATAAATGTTACACCATGTAATTTTTGGGTGCATAAATATTTTATCCTTAGGATGAAACATCATAATGAATTTATATGGGTTTGGTATCTATTATTTTTTATGATAAATTAAAATAAAGGGTAGGAAAGTTACCTTGTTTACCTATGTGGAACAATAAATCCAATCAAGACTCTATTGCAATAGAAAGATAAAAGATGGGAATCAACTTGCATTTAACAAAAAAATGATAAATGTAATAACTAATTATAAAATGGATGATATTAATTAATATTTACATAAGTGTGAGTATAATACCCAAATTGTCCTATTGGGGGACTAAATCCAACATTGAGTTCATATGAACCTACAAAACTAATACAAACATGCTATGGGAAATAAAAATTATTAAATTCATTAGATTTTATACTTTAATTTTGTTAATTTAGAGATAATAATATATATAAACATGAAATATGATTTTTATGATGAAAATTTTCAAAACACAATGGCTAGTTAAACAATGTATATATTAAAAAACTTTCTAAAAAAAGAAATCATTTTTGCAAATTATTTTTAGATATTTTTGAGCTCTAGACTCATGATGATGGAATTTATCTATTGAAAATCCAAATTTATGAGCATGATGAAAATATGGTGAACATACTATCGGAAGGAACAATAGGCTAGGTTCAAGTTAGTTTTGACTATTTTTTGTGTTTTTACCCCAATTTTGGAAAAATCATAAAACATTATCAAAATATGTATAATTTTAATTTTTTTTTCATGCATGATATTGGGATGGTTTTTAGTCTAGGAAAAATTTATTTTTTTATAATTCATCAAAATTTATCCTGGGGGGTTGGGTAGGGCATGATCACATAGTGAAGCTACCATATTGGGATGAAACTACTAGTACTTGAAGATTGATAGTTACATATTCATCATGAAGGTAACAAAAATATTGTGGTCCATGAGAAGGGTTATTATTTAACTACAATTTACATGGAAATTATGAAACTACCACTTGTTGAATATGAAACTACCTCAAAATTTAGGGTAGTTTTATAACCATCACCTAAAAAAGGTATAAATTTCAACATAGTTAAGAAAAGGAATGTATTTTGGTCAAATTTGAGGATATAAAAGGGGATAAAGACTTAATTAAGGTGTATTTTAGGCTACATTTTATATATCTATACCAGAGAGTAGGATTAGATCTCATGGATTATGGTGTTCCTTGTAGTCAATGAATAGGCCATCCCAGATAGAGTTAGGATTATATATTTCTTATGTGGGGATCATGACCCTATTAATCAAGATATTATGTGATATTTTAAAATATTTATATGTAGAACTAAACATCTTCTAGTTTCCACATGTTACTAGAGTGTATACCATCACTCTCATTGATGTCTACCAAATTATAGGATCATTGATGATAGGTTAGTTAATAGTCCTATGTGAGGCCACCAATAAGATAAAGGATTCCTAATGGGTGGATAAATTTTTGGATATGGGAAGGCATAATGTGGGTATAATGTGTGGATTTATAGTTTTAGGGGTTGAGAGATCTACTATCCTAGATATTTGAAATGCCATTATTGGGATCCTTACCTCTTGACTGGTGGGAGACAAGGGTATGGATAAGGTACTATAAATTTGGCCACCCATCATGAAATGAGTTTAGGATAGGGTTCCATGTTACTTGTGGGAGTTTAATGTTATTTCCCATACATATAAGTACCTATACAAATTCACACAGCTAGGGGATCTCTTAATCAACCACTCCATACTCATCATGAGTTGGGTATATAATAGGATGTCCTCATACTAAATAGGGGTTGTATGTGGGGATTTTGGGGCTATTAGAGCCTAAAATTAGATAAATCCAATGTTATTTATTATATTTACCATAGTAACTAGGACTTTGACAATGGTTGATCTAGTGGCCCTACCTTACCAAGGGATGATCAGTCAGTGGTATGTTAAGGGAGTATACCTCGTGATGGACACAAAATTAAAATATATGAGAGATATGTGACTTTAGGATGATTTTCACCCCATTTATATTATTTCATAATATTTGTGGATGCCTTTCATAGGTAACCTCCCTATTCCTACAATAGTGTATAGAGGAATCAAAGAGGATAGGGTTGAGAGACTTAGGATTCTAGCTTGGCATCCATTGACACCATGAGTACCCATTACAAGAATGGATAGGATGATAAAGTTTTAAGGAGGAAAAAAAATAATCTCACCATAGGATGGTGAGGGTTAAATACCTATGGCTATTTTAGTGGCATCTCCAATGGTAGACCAACAATAGTAGATTGCACAACCACCACACCACAACAATAAGAGCTTTTATAACATTAGTTTATAGTGGTTTTAGAGGATCCAAATATTATTTATATGGATTAATTAGGATATGAATATGATTATAGTATTTATTATGACTTATAATCTAATTGGCATGAGGCTAATCCATGTAAAATAACTCATTTTTTCATTTTAGCTCTTTTATACATATATTTTTAGTATAATTATTTAGATAATTTATTGATATTATTTTAATATGATTGATATTATTCATATCTAATTCAATTTTTTATACATCCATGGGATAGATGACTATGATTAGGGATAAACTAGTCAACCTATTTTAGATGGGCACCAACTAGACTAAGGATTAACTACTAGTATACCTAGTACTACCTTCTAGGATAAATAGGCATATAGATGTTCTTACTTCTAATTAGCATGCATATATTGTGATATATAATAAAATTGTATAGAAAAAAAATTGTATGAAAGATAAACCATGGTAAAGGCTCAAGTTTAGGCTCTAACTAATGCTCTAGTTGGTAGAGGGGGTTGAGCTTGCTTGAAGCGATGGATAGGTGGACAGATAACCTCTTAGGGAGGGACTAGTAGGAGATTACCTAGGATCCATATCCCATGACATTATTTGTAGTTATAACCCTCCCATATGAGGATGATATGATCCTATAAACATTATTATACACACACACATATTGGGGGGATTTTGAGATACATTTTCATCTATAGAAGTGATTTTACTTAAAGACATGATTGTGAAAAATAAAAATAATTATGATAATATATATATATATATATATATATATATATATATATGTTTAAATGAATTTTCATTAAGTTGTGTGTTTAATTTCATGTATGCTCTTTCTATTTATGCAATTTTAGATGGCTATGCATGTGATGATATACCATGTATCTCTTATATTTTGATAATAATATAGAAATGATTATATATGAAAATGGGAAACAAAATGTATGAAATAATGGAATATTATGGATATGCATGAAACTCAAAATGTGTTACCAATTATTTTTTTAGGTGATAATCAAGTTACATCATTTACACTACATAATAATTACAACTTGCGACAAAAGGAGTCAACAGGAGAACATGCTATATATGGGAATATAAATATGAAAACTATAATCAAAATTTTACGTGGAAAAGAATATTATATAATATTTACAATAAATGGGGTAAAATTTAATTCTTTATAAAATCATAAAATACTAACTTTATTTGATACACCTAGAGGTAGATAGCCTTGATAGAATCACTTTTCATCATAGAAATTTAAACAATAATTTTGAATAAATATAATTATAAACTATTAATATAAGACCATGATAGGCAAGTAAGGTTACAAGTTTTTTAACATGTTAATGTTTTTTACTTAGAGGTCATTATAAGAGGAGATTGTGCCATGGACAAGATTCTAGATTAGGTTGTAGGCTAGCATTTGTTAATATTTTACAATAAGGTGTGAGGAAAGAGAGGTTTATTATGCTCATAATAAATAAGTCAAGAACCAATATAATTCAAGTTTTGAGAATGTTTTTTATATGATAATAGGGTAATATGAAAATGAAATGAGATGGTAAGATGTAATCTAAAAGTATTTATTATGTGAACTAACAACTAAATAATCACCAAACACACTAATTGATATACAAATAAAACATGTAGACAATAGAAAATTCAATGCAGGGATGGCATTTTGATATATATATATATATCAAAATGCCTCATCAAAGGTTATGATTAATAAACATCCTACCTTGCAACTTGTACCATCTCTTGGAATGAGTGAGTTCATGAATTTCCCTTTTGATCCAGGTGGATCATGTTTTGTCATGGTTAGTTAGTATTTTTGTTTTCCTCCAAATTTTGTTTAAACACATTAGTTTAGTTCTATTTTGTCCCAAATAAGTGCTTGTTTGCACATTTTCTTTGTTTAGTTAATTTTCCTATTTTGTGTATTTCCCTTCTTATTTTAAGGTGCAAAAATTTCACAAATTCGCTATACTTTTTTCCCTCCAAAGTGCATAACTAATAGTCTCCATTCTTAAAAACATTAATCACTAAATAATGACCTAAAAATTTGGGTCTAAAATTTTGATCTTCTCCCTTATTTTTATCTATTAGACTATCAAGTCTCAATACAAGGTATCCTACATGTATACAACATTTATGGAAGTTTTTATTAAATGATTGGCTCATACACTCCATGTATGAAATGTGGTTTTATGAATTAAAAAGTTAGTTTTCATCTAAATTTTATAACTAAACTAACCATATGCTTCTATACTCTTCTTGATCAAGGATACTTGAATAAAGACATAAAGATTAGGTATCTTACCTTGAGTGGTAGAATAGGTTCTGATCCAAACACAAAGGACTATAGGGTTTCCTTTGTAGGCATGTGAATACTCATCCTATAGGTCCATAATGTTGTATAGAGTTATAGGTGCCAATCTCTTTTAGTGTCTTAACATTTCTTACCAAGATTTACATTAGATTTTTATTGGTGGCCTCAAACTAGTTGTTGGCCTATAGGTAGTATAAAAAGGCCATGTGATGAGATTTATAGAATTTATTACACACTTAATGGACACCAATGTTTTTGAAAAGAGACCCATTATCTATGATAATGATATGTGGGAATCCAAACTGCTAAATGATTTAATTTAAGATATATTTAATGATGACCTATATAGTAAAAATTATTAGATGCATTTCTTTTGCCCACTTAGTGAAATAACTAGTGGTTATGATGATGAAATGGTGATGATATAAGGCAATAGAAAACCTTACAATAAAATCCAAACCCTAAGTGTAAAAATACCATGGGGTGAAAATGGTCTGTAATTCCCTAGTTTGGATGTGAATCTCATGGTAAAAAATGTTGACATTTCTCATACTTTCTTATGTATTCAATAACATCATGTTTGAGAGTGGGAAATAAGTAGTTCATCATGTGGATATTATGGGTAGTTACATGGACATCAAAGTTTCCACAAAAAAATACACTATTGAAATGAAAGAGGACATTTTTATACTCCTCTTGATTGACACACCTCAGTAACATGCCTTTAAAGGCTTTGTGATAGATAACTTCATATAAGATAATGTATTTAGATGTAATGATGTAAAGGTGATACCTATATTTGAGTTATCAACCTTACGATAAGCACAATCAACTAAATAGTTTATAATATCAATGTATCAAGGAGATGAAATAATAAACAATTTCTCTATATAAAAATTAATCTTATCAAGAATGTCAGTATGAATGAGATCACCAACTTCTAAAGGATAATATGACAATCAATTAGATATGATGTTTCCCTTAATATACTTTTCATTGACATACATGAGTTTTAATTCACCCAAAAGCATGATATAATTCCCATCCTTTCATGAAATGGTTGTTTGGGTTAATAATGTTCATAAGTCATAGAATTTTACTATAACCCTCATTTCCTAGTTAAACATGTAATGTCACAATTGATTTTTTGTGAAAATAATGAAATTACACTGTTTATCTTCTTGAGTATAAAATTTATTCTAGTTAATATGAGTATGATCAATGAAATAAATTACATGATACTTTCCATGAACATTATCCTTGGCTAACATGCAGATGAGATACATCTTAGTTTAAGTAATTTGAAAATAAGAGAGGCTTGTCAGGATTGGGTTCCATGAGTATTAAAGGAGACATAAGAAGGTGTTTTACCACTTCAAATGCATTTTGACAATTACTCATCCAATTTAAACCACTCACAGTATTAAAAAAGTTATTGATGGGATGAATTACATTAGTGAGGTCAAATATAAATAATTGAAAGGCTCCTAACTTCCCTAGGAATGACCTAATTATTGATTCACTAGTATGGGGAGCATGTCTAAGATTACATGAATTTTAGGTAGATCAATATTGATTCAACATTGAGAGATGATATAACCAAGGATTTTTATGCCTATGACTCCAAACAGACATTTTTTGAGGCTAAGGGTGAGACCATATTCGATCAAACATGTGAGAATGGTGTGTCATACCTATAGGTGACCAATATTTATTTTAGATTTTCCTAAAATATTGTACACATAAACCTCCACTATCTTATGGATACGATTAGGGGAAATATGGGTCATGGATATATGATAACTTCCCTAGTATTTTTAAGGTTGAAGGACATGAATACATAGCATAAAATACACTATGTTGTATTAAGAGAGGTTTTTATTTGATATTCATCTAATATTTAGATTTGGTTATATCTATAGAAGCCATACATAAGAGACAACAAATCAACCATTTTTAGAGTCAATAATGGCATCAATAAAAGGGAGAGGGATATCTTATTTAGGACATGCTTTATTAATATCATGAAATTTAATACATATCTTGAATTTTCCATTCTTCTTGATAATAAGGATAATGTTGGACATCCATTTATAATAATCCAAGGGCTTTATGAACCTTATTTTGAGAAACTTAATAATATCTTCATTTAGTATTAATACAAATTTTGGCTTGATTGGCATAAGATTTTTTTATGGCCTTTTCATCAGGCATTATGACAAAATTATGAAAGACTACTTTAGTTTGGATACTTACCATATTCATGTAATAAAAGGTGTCTATATAATGAGAGCTCAATAAGTAGTTGTTTGTGACATTCCACCTCCTCTGATGGGAGTGAAGATTCAAGTTTGAGGATTCTAGAGTTATGTTTAATCCCTATATTAATATTAGTGGAATCCTTAGTTAGGGAAGAATTACACTTATTTAATTCATAAAAATTAGTTGGAGATCAACATCTTCAAAAAAATTAGTTAAAGACATCAATTTCTTCATCAAAAGCTAAATAACCTCAACCTTGCAATATGAATCATAATAACCACATCCTAGGGAAGACATGATAAAAATTTAGATAAAAACATATCTTATGATGGAAATATGGGAGGTCATCATAAATATGTAGTAAATTTAGAATGGCCTCACCATTATCAACTAGGTCAAGAACTAGTGGGCTAGCATCCTTCTCAATGCAAGTGAGGGTTTTATCATGAGACACTTTTTTAATGAGGGGTTTTGTCCTAATAGCTAATATGAAATATAATTCATGTATAATGATATGAGGATCAAAATGTGAGGAAATAACCATATATTTATCATTCTATTTTATTTCTATAAGAATTATTTTTATGGAAGAGAAGTCAAAATCCTTGGCAAATTCACACACAACAATTTTATAGAGATAAAGATGCTCCTATACAGTCTAATAAATACATCAAATTTGGTTATTAACTAACTATGAGTCACCTTAGATCTTTAGATTTTGTACTCATAACTATTTAACAATAATCATTCCAAGCAATAAAGCTTTATACTCTACCCCATTATTGGTACACTCAAAGACATGTTTAAAAATGAATGGCATAATTATTCATTTTGGGGAAATTAGGATAACACCTTCCCCTACACTAATATGTAATTTTATACCATTAGTGAAGGTTCCATTGATCATGAATGGAAAAAACATCATTATCATGGTTAGTGGTAATTTATCACTTTGATACCTCAACCATGCCAATGTCAAGTATGATAACTAACCCTTCATAGGTTTCTTGGTATTGAGATTCATAGATATTTTAGGTTCCTACTCCTCATGGGTAGTGTTGTCACGAAATATTTCACCTTAAAATATGTTCAAGCCCCTTAAAAATTTTGACAACATGGGAATACTTATATGTATGTAGGTGTACCTATAGGTAGAAGTAGACCTCTAGGTTTAAGGGCTAGATCCTTGAATGTATCTTGAAATGATTATCAATTACTAACTATTTGCTTATGGGGAAAATAGTTATAAATTTTCATGAAATTTAATTATTATAAGGGGTTGATACATCAAGATAATTTCCACAAGACCATCATACTTCTATCATAATGAAATAAGGCATACAAACTAGCTTGTAAGTCCTATAGGGTTCTAACATCAATGTTTCAATATAGAAGTGATATGCGTGAAGAAACACAAGATAAATGAACCGTATGGTATAATGTACACTATAGGAATATTTTTATACTTTAAAAGAGTTTAAAACACTTTTCTACATTATATATTACTTGTTACAATATAAACTCTTGCATAAACATGAAAGGATAATGAAAGCAAGGATGAAAGATTATCACTATCTCTACCATACATCACTTGCACACTTAGATAAATTTTCATAAAATAAAAACCAAACTTATATTAATTTTTCAAAGGAAAAATACAATGTAATTACAGTAGGGATTCACCATACATGGTGTGGTATTAGTTTCTAATATCCAAAATGGCTTCTACTTATAGAACTCGAGAGAGAAGTGCTAAGAGAGAAGTTCAAGGGTCAATAAGACATGTGTCATGATTATAAAATGAGTTATACATGTAGGATAATTAAGTAGATGATATAAAATGAAAGTTATGATAGGATAAATGGCCCTCAAATGAATGAAACTTCTGAAGGGTGGCATAGGACTCTTCATTGCTTGCTCAGAAAATTGCCTTCATCATTTATCCCTTTTAAAACATTCCAAAACTAAGTAAGGATAGAAATTATGATTGAATTAAATGGGATGGGTTTTATAAATTCTCCACCATGCATTTGTTACACCCATAATCAGTGAGTTATCATTGTTTGTAGTCTAAATAACTCCTCTTTCACTCACCCCTCACACTTGGCCTCAAATATGGCTTAATTTTTACATAAAAATACATGCATAGGAGTGAATTAAAAATTTAAAAACCTAAAATAGACTTATATTCATCAAGTATACCTTAAATAGACTCACACTTAGCATTTTCACTCTGTCATTAGCTTGTTCACTATGACAATTTTTATGGTTGAAGTGAGAGTAATTGAAAAATAAATTATGAGATTTTATATTGAAATAAATGGACATGAAGGGTTATAATAATTCCCAATACTTATCCCAATGTGAATTTCATTTTTTAACTCTTCCTAGAACCTATAAAAGACCCAAAAATAGTCAAAGAAATCAAATTTACCCTTATCTATATAGGTAGGGTACAACCCAATAGGATGGGGAGGAGCCTTGAAGAGTCTTTTATAATATTACACCATCTCTTAATCCATTCCATGCCATATGTATTCCTCTTCTTCCTTCTTTTCCTAATCAGGTCACTATCTAAGATTTTAGAGGGTTTGGAGTGAGTTTTCTCTCTAAGGATTAGTCATACATATTTGACATCTAATTGGAAAAACAATTCCAATTTTTTTTTCTTAGGACCCTCTTCAAGTTTTCCAATCTCCTTGACCTCCCATGCAAAGCTTCCAAGTATATATGAGCACTCTAAGTTGTGTATTTGATCTTTATCTACCACTCCCTGCAAGTCTAATGTATTTTGAGCTAAGAAATGGTTTTATTGTGATATAATTTCCATATAAAAGAATTTTAAACACCTTATACCTCCACACGAACATATTAAAACTCATTTTAGTTCTCACCTAAAGCTAGAAGTGATATTGACCCTCTAGTTTGCCTTTAGATCAAGTTGAGATAAAGTAGATCTGCCTCCATATTTATGAATTTTGAACACCCTAATGAGTTTCAATCACTTTAACATGGTTATTAATGTTGGTATAGATGTGAAAAAACTCCAAAAATTATTATTCAAGGTCCAATAAATCTATAACTCACCCTCTCATGACCAACCTGCATGTTTGCACTTTTGGGGAGTACCCTTTATCTAAACAAAATAGAGGGAACTTCCCCTATTTTCTCAAACAAGGTCAATATTTAGAAGGACTATCCAAGTTATATAGATAATTTATGAATAATTTTATCTATTTAATATACCATTAGGACCTCCAATCCTTCAAAACCTTGAAGACAAACTATGAGAAGGTGGACTGTGTGCAAGGTCCTAAACATGGGTTGTGGGTTGCCTTATTAGAACCTCTCTCTACATTATCTCCATATGGTAAGAGACTCATGAGACTATTAAAAGTATAATTAAGTTAATTACAAATAATTTACCACTCCAAATTTTCCAAACACCTCACATATGCCTTGCTTTTCAACTTGATTGGATTGTTGACTGTGTTTCCTATTTGGAAGAGACACCTGTAGGTATATTTGCATAGTTTAAGCTTGGAAAACAATGTAAAAGACCTTATATAATATTTCCAAGGTCATTTGACAATAATATGGGTCATTTCACAAAATTATAAAACCATACCAAAATCAATATCACCATTTCTTATCTTACTATCATGCTACAATCAACTATAATTGATTGTGTAGGGGTCGTGTAGGTGGACATTACCCTTTAAATCTATGTTATATGATATATTTTCTTCTTGAGATACTTTGGAGGTATTTTACCCTATAAAATATTTGTGTTTATATTAGTCCTTCATGTTTAGGTTTGTGTTATCAGACTATAGATACCTACAATCAACTATAGGTGGCTCTTGTGAATAAAAGCACACCTGTAGGTGCATCTATAGGCTAAAACCTAGTGGTCCAACATTCACTAATGTTTTTTGAAACAAAAATAATCTCTTTACCTAAATAGTAACATTTACATGGTGAAAGATACACTTTAATTGTAACTTTGGGTGTGATTTTATTTTATTCTCAAATCCTATAGATATCACTACCAAAACTCAATGAAAAAATCTACAATTTTTTGGCCTTCAAACATTGCTCTCATATAGTCACCCACCTTCTTCTTCTTTTAAGGATATTACCCTATGTAGAGGATACAAAATATATTCATTTTGGTTGGTCAAAAATCCATGTGACATCACCATAAATTAACCCCATGAGTGTTAGGTGCTCTATTTTTGTGTTTTAGGGATTTTGTCCTTGAATTCATATTCGTTCACTTGGAGTGATATTTCAAGACTACCAACCAAATTAATGCTTAAAATAAGACTATTATTCTATCATAAAAAATTTATAACCTGAAGGAGGGTTTAAAAACACATCTTAAAAATTCCATATAAGACCTCCAACTCTCTGTCAGTACCACCTATAAGTAGACATTTTCATATATAGGTAGTGAGATTAAACAAGTTGTCAGCATGTAAGGTATATGATATTTAATGAGCTATGAACCCTCTCAAATAATACCAATGTATCCTTCAAATATTTGAGGGTTTGGTAAAATTATCAATACTCCTAACTCAATGTTCTTAGTCCCTTGAAGATATGTTTTGACACTGTAACTAGGCAATGAGTGTGAAGATGGACTATATATATGTAAAATGGGTCTTCAACTAGTTTTCCAACCTTCTAAAAGGTGTTCAAATGAATGCTTAAAAACTTCACATGACTTAAATTAGTTTTAACACCCATTTAAACATCATGTTATCTCTGTCACCTGTAGGTGCATATTTATGGTTGACTATGTGTATATATAACATTGACAATCACCACAATCCTTCTTATGCTATTTGGAGTACCAACCAAAAACTTGTCAACCAACTTTATGTGGTTAGTGGAGTGATGGAAGAGTATAATGGTTTTAGATCATTTTTGGCACTTCCAAAGCATTTCAATAATGGAAATGAGTCTAATAAAGTTGAAGATCCATCCCACAACCTTTTCCCATGTGCCACTCTCTCTCATAGGCCATACACCCTTTGAAACTCCTTCATTTTCACTTGTTCTCTTTATTTTTAATTATCACCTATAAGTTATTAGTTATAAATTAAAATATCTAATAGGGACTGACATATTGAAAATTGAGGATTTTTGAACACTTGTATTGCTTGAAAAATCATACCATTTGCATTTAATGCTCTAAAATGACCCCTAGATGACATCAAATGACACAAAGACTAATTGGACCATGACCAAGGCTAAAATTACATTAAATTACATATAATTAACTATAACACACCCTATAAAATTATAATATACCCCTATATAAGTTTTTGACAATAGGGAGTTGACCCATTTTGACTTGTGGTAAAAAATGGTCAATATTCTTGGTAATTTCCTAAGGGTGATATGTTTGCTATGCTATGAATAGTATCCTAATAATATCCATTGGGACATGGATTCAAATATACATATGTTTGACACACAATTTTACTTTTATGAAACACAAAACACAAATGAAAGGCACATAAAATAAGACACACTCAAGAGAAACACACATGTGTTCATTAGAAAACTAATGAAACACAACAAAACTAAAAGACAGATACACACACCTATTATAATATTTTAAAAACCTAATTATTAATTTTAAACATCTTCTCATACCTCAATTAGGGTCAAAAATAGTTTTCCTTGCATCTTTGTCACTCCATGAAGGTAGCCTAGCATGAGGAGCATGCTCATCACCAATCACTTACATATGTAGGTCATCATGAAGCCTATCACCTTTGTGTCTTATTATGATTGAAATTTGAATATTCAAGGACTTAATGAGTGTAATTTTATTCTCTTTAAAGACTTTTATTAGGGATGAAACAACTATGATCTCTATCATATCCATTGGATGCTCTCTAAAAAATTACAGATTGGAATGTATGACATCTACCTTAACCTCTCCACCTTATTGGATATAAGTGCTTGAATTTTGGGAGTATCAAGGTCTTCTCATTTATATAAAATTAATTTTATTATAGATAAACATCATTTATAACTCTTTATTGTTATTTAATCACAACAACTTTACCTTGACCTCATTCTCCATGTTCACAACTCTTTAGGCATTAGCTTCATCAAGTTCTTTCATGGTTGCAGGCTCTTGATAAATATAATGACCTTCATCCTTGTGCTTGATAAAAAACTAAAAAAAATGCCTATTATTATCATTATAAAACTTTAAATCATATGGAGAATCTCTAGGATAAAAAGGAGTCTTATCAAGCTTATCAAAATCTTTGCATACAACATTGAATTTTTACCATAAATTAAACTCATCTACTTGATGAGTATAATCATCAAGATCATATTCATCAATAGTAGGGATAAATAAATAATTATTCATATTATGGTTATCAATTAATTTCCTTAACCTATCATCATCAGATTCATGAATCATGTAGTCACCTTTAACATCTTGTAAAGAAGAATGTTTTACACTTACCTCAGCTCCTTCAAATGGCTTTTCATGCATGATATAAGTGCCAAGGTCAGTTTGATAAAATTATTCATAAGTATAATGATAATATTTATCTACAACATAATAATCCAATAATAATTCAAAAATTCCATCAATTTTAGAATCACCATCATCCACATTAGATTCCTCCTTCTCATGGACAACACAATTCAAATTAGAACTTGTTTTAATGTAGGGCTCAATATGAAACCTTGCAAGAGGTTGAGTTATAATGGTCACCTTGGTTCCATACCTTATAATAAATTCCAAGGACCATTAAAATAAGATATAACCACATATCTTGGCTGTAAAGTCTCATGAAAGGAAGATTTCAAAGTGAGCAGGGAGGTTCACCTCAACAATGTCTTGGAGGATAGGAAAGTTAGGACAATCATGCAAGAAAACCTTTAATTTTTTAATCATCCATATTATATTAGTATGTGTACCATATATCTAGATAACTCATTTTATATTATACTCATATTTTATTTCCAACTTATAAGCTACAACCTTGGGTATGACTGAAGTAGAAGCTCCACTATCAACTATGCAATTATGTAAAAACTTGTTACCCATTATGAGAGTAAGGTAGAATGGTGGAGGATTCTCAAATTTAGTAGGTGGTTAAATAATATTATTATGTTCATTTTAAATTAAAACATAACTATGTATTTAATTTTAAGGTGAAGGACTAATAGGGATAGTGGATAACTACTTTTACAATATCTCCTTTTGGTTAGGCATGTGACGGACATCCCATAAAGAGATTGATATTTTAACACTTTTTAAAGAATACACTATGTTTAGGGCAGAATTAATCACCTTCTATTGAGTAATTGGAGATAAATTATTGATTGAAATTTTGGAATTAAGACAATTTGAGAAGACCTTACCACATTTTGACTTGAAGGAGGTGTAGGTGTGTTTGTAGATACAATGCTCGTAGCCATGTTTTGCTACCTTGGAGGGAGGTTATATGAAATTGTAGAAATTATATTGTCACATCATACATAATTAATATTTTATGTTACATTTTTTTTAACAAAGGATCATTAATTGAGCATAAAAGTGTCTTCCACCAAGAAGTTGGTGAAACTTTCTCCATGGGGCTGCCAACTCTCATTTACTTGCATCGTCAACTCATCTTCAACTAATAGGAGAGGATTGATTCCTCCTTGAGAAAAAATATCTTTCTCTTCATTATTATTAGCATACATGAATTATCCTTATTTCCAATCTTCTCTTTACACCAAGTTACTATACACCGGTACCATCTCTCTTATATTGGTGGTCGAATTAGGATTATGTACATTGGTAGGCATATTGAAATTAGGCTACCCTTGACACCTTCCTCTTCCATATTAGGTGTGATAGAAATATTTTCACCAAATATTTCACCATAAAATAGGGTTTTCAATCCCATTATATATTTAGGAAACATGGGAATACTTATAGGTATGTGGGTGTACCTATAGGTAGAAGTAGGCCTCTAGGTTTAAGGGCTATCTCCATGAATGTATATTAAAATGATTATCACCTACTAACTAGTTATTTATGTGGAAAAGAGTTATAAACTTGAATTAAATGGAACTATTATAAGGGGGTGATAAACCAAGATTATTTCCACAATACCTTTATACTTATATCATAATGAAATAAGGCATACAAACTAGCTTGTAAGTCTTAGAAGGGTTTAACATCAATGTTTCAATATAGAGGTGATATGCATAAATAAACACAAGATAAATGAACTATAGGATATAATTAACACTATAATAATAATTATACACTTGATATAATATTAAACCACTTGTATACACTCTATATGACTTCTTAGAATATGAACTCTTGCATAAACATGAAAGGATAAGGAAAGAAATGATATAATATTATCACTACTTCACCATAAATCAGTTGAAAACTTATAAAAATGTTCATGAACTCAAAACTAGACTTATATTAATTTTTCAAAAGAAAAATACAATGTCATTCTAGTAGGGCTTCACTATACATGGCGTGGTATTGGTTTTTAATACCCAAAATAACTTTTATTTAGAGAACATAAGAGATAAGCGAGAATAGAGAAGTTCAAGGGTCACTAAAACATGTTTAATGATGATAAAATTAGTTATAAATGTATGATAATAAAGTATAGGATATAAAATGCAAGGTTTGGTAGGACAAATGGCCCTCAAATGCATGAAAATCTTGAAGGTTGGCATGGGACTCCTCATTATTTATTAAAAAAACTACCATCATCATTTGGAACTTTTGGAATGTCCCAAAATTTACTAGGGATATAAGTGATGATTGAATTTAACTAGAGGGGTTGTAGACATGATCCACCATGCATTGGTTGCATCACTAATCATCAAGATTATTTTTCATATGAGTTATCACTGCTTATAGTCTAAATAACTCCTCTTTTACTCACTCCTCACACTTGGCCTCAAATTTAGCTTAAATTTTCCATGAAAATACATATAAACTAGTTAATTACAAATTTAAATACTTCCCATAATCTTATATTCATCAAGTATACCTTAAATGGACTCACACTTAGCATTTTCACTCTCCTACTAGCTTTTTCATTATGATAGTTTTGATTGGCTGAAGTGAGAGTACTTAAAGAATCAGATAGGATATTATTTGTTGTAATAAATTTAATTTATGGGTTATCATAAGTCCCAATCCTTCTCCAAATATGACTTTCATCTTTTGACTCTTCCTAAAACTTGTGAAACACCTAAAATAGTCAAATAAAGACAATTCCCCTTATTCATACAAGTATGGTACAACTCAGTAAGATGGGGAGGAGTCTTGGAGAGTAATATAAAATATTAAACCATCTAAAAATCTATTCCATGCCATTTATATTCTTATTATTCCTTTTTTTACCAATCAGGTCATTAACCAGGGTTTTGAAGGGTTTAAAGTGAGTTTTCCCTCTGAGGATTGTTCATACAAGTTTGATGTCCACTTGGAAAAAAATTTCATAAATTTTTTTATTAGGACCCTATTAAACTTTTATAATATCCTTGAGCTCCCATGCAAAGCTTCCAAGTAGATATGATCTCTCCAAGTTGCCTATTTGAGCTTTGTCTACCATTCCCTATAGGTCTAATGTGTTTTGATCCAATAAATGGATTTATTACAATCTATTTTTCATATAAATAGATTTGAAACATCTTATACCTCCATATAAGCATGTTCAAACTCATTTTAATGATCACCTAGGCTATAAGTGAAATTTACCTTCTAGTTGACCTTTAGACCAAGTTGAGACCAAGTTGATCTATCTGCATACATATGAGTTTTGAATACCTTAATGATTTTCAATCAATTTTACATGCTTATTCATGTTGGTATAAATGTTACAAAACTCTAAAAATACTTATTCAATTTGTAATCAATCTCTAACTCACCCTCTCATGACCATCCCGTATGTTTATACTTTTGAGGAGTGCCCTCTATTTGAGACAAAATAAAGGGAACTTACCCTATTTTCCTAGACAAGGTGGATATGTGGAGGTATTTTAAAAGTTATATAGACACTATACGAAGAGTTTCATCTCTTTAATATACCATTATAACCTCCAATCCTTTAAAACCTTGAAGATACTGAGAAGGTAATTATGTGTAGGGTCCTAAATATGAGTTATGGGTTATCTTGTTATAACCTTTATCTGCATTATCTTCATATGGTAAGAGCCTTATGGGAATATTAAAAATATAATTAATTTAATTCCAACTCACTTACCATTCCAAATTTTCCAAAAACCTCACATATGCCTTGATTTTCAACTTGATTAGACTATTGACTGTGTTTCCTATTTGGAAGAGGCACCTGTATATGCATTTTCATAGTTTAAGCTTGGAAAAAAATGTACAAGACATTATATAATAATTACAAGGTAATTTTACAATTATATAGGTCATTTAACATCATTCTCAAACCATAACTATAGTTGACTATGCAGGGGTCTTGTAGGTGGACATTACCCTTGAAATTTGTGTTATATGATCTATTTTCCTATTGATATCCTTTGGAGGTAGTTTCACCAAAAAAAAATTGTGTTTCCATTAGGCCTTCATGGTTAGGTTTGTGTTATTATACTGTAGATACCTTCACTCAACTATAGGTGGCTCTTGTGAACAAAAGCACACCTGTAGGTCCATCTATAGGCTAAAACCTAGTGCTCCAACTTTCATTTATGTTTTTTGAAACACAAATAAGCTCCTTAACTACATATAACCATTTTTCATGGTGATATATACCATTTAATTTCAAATTTGGGTGTGAAGGTTATTTGATTCTCAAATCCTATATATATATCACTACCAAAACTCAGTGAATAAATCTGTAACTTTGTGGCCTTCAGACATTGCTCTCATCTAGTCACCCACCTTCATCCTTTTGTAAGGCTCTTTCCCTATGTGGAGGTTACAAAATATATGAATTTTTTTTGGTCAAAAATTCATGTGACATTACCATACATTAACCCCAAAAGTGTTAGGTGTTATATTTTTGTGTTTTAGGGATTTTATCCCTAAGTTCATATTCCTTCACTTGGAGTGATCTTTCAAGATTGCTAGCCATTTTAATGCTAAAAACATGCCTATTATGCCATAATAAACATATTATAACTTTAATGAGGTTTTAAAAACATGTCTTAATATTTACATATAACACCTCCAACTCTTTGTCAATACCACCTATAGTTGGACATTTTCATAAGTAGGTAGTGAGAATGAGCAAGTTAGAAGTATGTCAGGTATATGAGATTTAATGAGGTTTGGACCCTCTCAAAGACTCCAAATGTATTATTAAAATATTTAAGGGTTTTATAAAATTTTGAATACTCCCTAATCAATGTTATTAGTCCCTTGTAGATATGTTTTGTTGTTGTAACTAGGTAGTGAGTGTGAAGATGGATTGTATGCATGGAAAATGGGTCTATAACTAGTTTCCCAACCTTATAAAAGGTGTTAAAATAAATTATTACAACTTTTACATGAATAAAATAAGTTTAAAAACCAATTTTATATTGATGTTCTCTCCATGGCACCTATAGGTGAACATTTATGGTTGATTGAGTGTATATATATAGAATTGATTATCACCATAGTCCTTCTTGTTCTATTTTTATGGGATTAGTTTATTTATAATTAAAAAATAATTTTTAGATAACTTTTTTTACTCTCAAAATACCTCCATGAACATTTTAAAACTTCAAGACACCATGATTGTAGTTGGGAACAAGCATAAAGTTAACTGTGAGCTTGATATGATTATGTGTTTGATTAATACATGATGTTGTAATAATAAACATGTAAGTTATATGATTTCAATGGAATTAAAAATTTAATAAAAACATATCACATTCGCATGAAACCCTTTTATATAACCAAACCTTTTGCATGTAGTGAAATTTGATTATAACTTCACATTGTGACACCTTCCTATAATTTGAGCTATTTCATCCATGAAATAATTTAATAACATTAAAACAAGAATGGGAAACATGAGATAAGGAATACATAATCATCTATAATAAAATTAAATAACTGAGCTATATGGACTAGCTCAAATAGGAGTAAAACCTGTAGGGTGTGGGAAACAATAGGCAGAAAAACACAATCAACTTGTTAAAGATGGTTCATAAAGTATAAACCATAATTAATTGAAATCCAAACAATAAATTTAATTTTAATAATTTTACTATCAAACCTTAAAGTAATTTTATTGTAAACTTATTCTACTAATCATACCAACACAAAACCTGTTGACCAACTTGTTGTGCATAATGGAGTGATGGAAGAGTAGAATGGTTTTAGATCATTTTTTGAACTTAAATAAAATGTAAATCATGGGTATTAGGAAGTTTAAGATCCATCCCAAAAATTATCACATGTGAAAATCATCCTAAACTCAAAAGTCTTGGTTGAAGAATATTTGAAGAACATACAAATAATAATGCTATCTCTAAGAAGAGATGTTTTATTGCTCAAAATTGTAGATACAACATATGAATATCTTTGGGAAGAGATGTTTGATTTAATTTTGGGATACATCTTTATTTATACCTATTTTTAAGGTATAAGGAGGATGTGGAAGGTCACCAATCTCGAGGGAGATGAAATGATTCAACTTCCATGAATTACAACAACACATAATTTGAGAAATTACTATTTTTAAAAACTTACTATTTTTAGACTACACTACTAAAATTGAAATTTGGGGAAATTTCATTTGGGTTATTAGAGGTTAAAATCCACCAAGTGGATCTCATGCCATCTCACTATGTTCTCCTCATTCTTAACTTTCCAATGGTTCAAATGGGGAGTAAAATGGAGCTATGTTTCAAAAGTTATGGATCCCAAAAGTCATACCACCAATTAGGGTAGAAACATCACCTAAATTATCCCCTGAAGTGTTGTCCAAATCAGCCAATCTCTCTCATAGGACATACACCCTTTGAAACTTCTTATTTTTCACTTGTTCTCTATATTTTCAATTATCACCTATAAGTTTTCTATTAAAAATTGACATATCTGATAGGAACTGACATATTGGACATTAAGGAGAATTTTAAAACACTTTTATTGCTTCTAAAACCATACCACTTACATTTAATGCTCCAAAATGACCCCTAGATGACATCAAATGACACAGACTAATTGGAGCATGACCAAGGCTAATATGACATTAAATGACATCTAATAAACTATAACACACCATATTACATTATACTAGACCCATATATAAGTTTTTGACTATAGGGGGTTGACCCATTTTGACTTGTGGTAAAAAATGGTCAATAGGTAGAATAAAAGAACAAGTTGTGTATCTTTGTCTAGGATATTAATGATTTTAGTTATGGACATGGTCGAGATTACTATTATTATTATAAAATCTCTGTCACTTACTTTTTATTTTGTTATAGTTTATTTTTCATTGTATTTATCTTTTAATATGGCTTGAGGAATTTTTTAACCTTTCTTAAAAATAGCTAATTTGTGTTTATGGGTATCTTTGACCTCAACAAAATTTGGATATTGTGTTACACCATTGATGGGCAAGTGATAATTAATGTGTAAGCATAGTTGTTTATACATGGTTTCTTTAAGGGCATTAGAAGGTTTAGAATCCCCTTGGGATACAATGACTTCTCCTAAATGGAGAAACCAAATATGTTGTAAGAGTTTAGAATGGATCAATTTCATTCTATGAATCTAGATCTTACCCAATATCATGTTGTAATTTGTATCCTCACCACTTACACATAATTATGTAAACATAGACTTGGGACCTAGGATAATGAGAAGCATGACAGATCTTATGGAAGTGGAGTTAAGACTAGTATAGCCTAAGAGATTATTACAGTTCATTTAATAATTTGTTTTTCCATAACCAATCTTTTGGAGGAATGAAAAACTAGACTATTTTAAAAGTCACCCAACTATATACTATTTATATTTTTGCATAGTTGTTATAGATCCATACTTCTAGATAAAAATTTGGATGTCCTCTCCTTACCATCTCATAATTAGGAAGGATACTTATAAGGTTGAAGAGATACCAAACATCCCTAAAATCCTACCCTAGTGGGAATATATGAAGATCAATATGAGTGATCTAGGCCTGAGGTAGAGGAGTGACACTAGCTAGGTGTCCCAACCCTAGGGCATTGAGTAATACCAAATGGAGGGAAGGTGAATTATTGAATAAACAAATAAATTAAATGTTTTAAAATGTTTTCATAAGGTCAAAAAACATTATCTTCCAAAGTTTTTGAAAGGTGTGGTGTTCAAGGTTGATACTCTCTTATTTGATTGATAATATTTGATCTCCTTTTTAATAATCTAGGAGCTCTTCAAGATATTAAATGTAAGTCCCCATAGAATTGATGTTCATCAAAGTCACAATAAGATGAGATTGAAATGGTGAGTTTGGATAAGGTTTATTTATGTGACTAATAGGAGGAAAAGAGGGTGTTTGATAAGGTGGTGTGGAATAGGTTATACAATAATTTTCTGGTTGAGTGGACTTCAAAAACGTGTGATAATAATGAGGAAGAGTGTTAAATGAATAATGGCTAGGATATTTTAGAGAATGAGTATACATTGGTTGAATATAACCTAATGGAATGTAAAGTGGTGAATTTAAATGGTGGGGGGTGGGGTAAACATGGGTGGTACATAACTCAAAGGAATTTAGGCTGGCAAATTGTTGGCCACTATGTTGTTGGGAAGAGTATAAGTGAACACACTTATATTAGGACTTGATTTGGAGGTTGATAAGGTGGAGATATGTTGTATGAACTTGTACTAGGGAATTCATGAATAACAATATCCCTTAGGTGTTGGTTAGAAACATAGTTAGGAGGAATTTTGTAGGTTTTTTTTATTATGGTGTAAGTGTGGAGGATTAATGTTTTTGTAGTTGGAAAGCCTTTTTGTAATGGATATAGAGGTATAATAAACCTAGTTAGGAGGGTTTGAATTCACTCCTTAATTTAGATATATTTGGTTACTATCTAAACCATGAATGTGACCCACCTAGTTGATATGATTTCATTTAGAGTAGAAGTGATATTGTGATTAGGAACCTCCTTTATGGAAGGTGCGGTAGCAAGAGGTTGGTAGCTATGAAGGGATTGATTTTTGGAATAAGCTTCATGAGGATATATTAAATTTTTTTCTAGTGGGTTGGAGGTGTTTTGGATATTTTTAGAAGGTTGTGTAGTGATTTAATTTTATTTAGCTCATCCTCAAGATAATGGATTCTTCTAATATATTGATCATACCTAGCAGAGCTTTCCAGATCTAGATTTTGAAAACTAAATTAGGGCCTAGTTTCCATGTGAGGATTGGATCTACTCCCACCATTAAAATTCATGTTGTTATAATTAGGATGGTTACTATTGAATTCTAATATGTTACACACTTCATGGTGTATGATTGTATTTTTTAGATATTGATTAAAACTACTATAAATAGTAATTTTAACCAACAAAATAACATCAAAAAGAGGGAAATGAAAGAATAGTAAAGAATTTAAGAGTAAAATCTTTCCATCACCTTATTCTTTGTAGCTTCTCTCTAATATTTTCCAGCTGATTCTAATGTAATTTTGATTGTATGTGGATAACTTACTAGTGGCTTCAAGATCACTCCAATGGCTTCCTTGGATGTTTGAAATGATTAAAAGAGTATAAGGATGTTATAAGATGGATGATATGAGAGTATATGTAAGGATTATGAATTTTATTATTATCATGGCCATGACCTAAGAATGTATTTTTATAGGATGGTGGAGGGAATTTTTAGGTAATTTTAAATTATTTAGAAGCCTCTAGTTTGGGAGAGTTCTAGAATCTTAGAGAGGCTTCTCTAGATCTAAAGACTTCTAGGGTAGTTTAGGGGATAATGGGGATTAGATGGGGATTAAATTAGGTTTAAGGTTTATATGTATGTAGGAGAGGCTAGGGTGATAGGTTGTCTAGGGGGTAGTTGAGTAAGTATGAATTTTTAATTTAAAAGTGGGCTAGTGGGTAGTTAATGCAATATGATTAGTAGTTAAGTAGATTTGTTAATAGGATAATAGGATGATTAATTGGTCATAGGGGATGTATAAAGGTTTATGGGGTGTAGGAAATATTTAATAAGAAATAGGATTTTAATTAATTGTCTAGGATTGTGGTTATAAAATAAATTAGCAAGATTAATAGAATAATTAAGATGAGTAGATATAGGTGGCTATATTTTGCCCCTATTTGAAAGGGCATTGTAAGTGAGTGAAGTAGGAAGAGTAATGGTATTTCAAAGAAAAACAATTTCATGGATGATTTAGCAGATGATGTTAGTAGACATGATACCCACTCGAGAGTTCATGTAGGGAGGAATGAGTTGGATGGCCACTTAAAAAGAAATCCCCAGGGTGGGATAAGACTAAGACAATAAGGGATTGGATGCCCCAAGTATTAATTGATCTATGATTGAGATTCCCAAAGAAGGATTGATATAGGGTAAATTTATTCAACCTTGAAAGATAAGTCTTAATAAATGATTGATGCTGAGGAGGGAGGCAGTTTGATTAAGATATAAATTCCCAAGATATTAAAAAAGGTACAGGGAATGGACAAATAGGCCATAATCTATTAGTAATTTCCAAGAAAGGACACATGTAAGGAATAAATAAATATCATAGCTCAATATAATTTAATAGATTCAAGTGACCTATATAGGATGGGATAGGATCAGTTGTTAGTAGTAGGTAGGTTATCCTTAGACACTAAAAAAGAGGGCAAGTGTTGCCTACATAGTCTTAAGAGACCTCAAGCCAATGTAGTTATAACATGGGAATTTGGATACAAATTGGGGAAGAGGAGGATATGGCCTAGAAAAATGATTTATAATTACTTAGGGATGATGATAATGTGAGTAAGTGTGGTAATAGGATATTGAAAGGGATTCAGGGATCAAATTTAGTGGACTAGTTAGTATAATATGGCTAGTAAGGGTTAAATATGGTGAAGGGGGTAAAAGAATGGGTGAATTAGGGGGTAAAATAGAAAAAGGTAGGGTTAAAAGAGTCATTTGACTTTTGGATATAGTGAAATTGTGCTTTGGAGACCAAATCTATGGATCACCTTCCTCACTCATCACAACATAGAGTCTTGGAGCACTAGAGGGTAGCTGAAATAGGACCACTAGTGAGTAATCCATCCCTAACCAGTGTTTTTTTTTAATTTTTTGCATTTATTATTGTATTTATTGCATGTATGTATAGGAATGTAAATACCTTTTCTGGGGGCATTGCTTGCATTTATGGTATTTCCACTACAAATTATAGTATTACAACCATAATTTTTAGTTTTACAAAACTTTAAGGGGTGACCTATATTTTTACAATACCACATCAAGTGATAGGAGAAATTTAAATACCATAGTAGGAAGAACAATTTTTTAAATCACATGTGTTGACATGCGGTTTTGTATAACTATAGATTTCAAGTTGTAATATTATTAAAAATTTGAGTTAGGTTAAAGAGGGATAGGTATTATTGAGGAAGATGAAAGTTAGGTTAGTTAAGGGGTTAGGAAGATAATGAAAGAGGGTGGATATGGTAGGTGAGGGTGTGAAATGGATAATGGGATAGGGGATAGAGGATTTAGGTAAAGTTTATTAAATGGGAAGTTAGTAGATAAATTAGATGAGTGGAAAAATTAGTTAGGAGAGGTAATTAGGTAGATAGGATAGATTAGATAGAAAAGGGGAAGATTGATTTGGTAGTTAGATTAGGGATCTAGGTTAGATTAGAAAGATGGGGGATTAAATATGTAGGCACTAAGTAGATGGGATGGGTAAGATAAATAGATTAGAATAATAGTGATGGGTTTGAATAGTTAATATGTGATATATTAAGAGGGATAGTGGTTTGATAGACTTTTTATTGGTGTAGGAGGACTTAGGAGTGTTGTCATCTAGGTTATGTCATCCAATAGTGTTACATGATATGCATAAGTTAACACTAGTAGACTACATGGTGCTCTAGATGGTTATCCTCTACTACATTACTATGATTTTGGTGGTGTAGATTGTAGGGAACTAATTATAGCCCTAGTTGAGAGATGGCATTCAGAAACTAGTAAATTCCACTTTGTGATTAGGGAGATGATGGTGATACTAGAGGATATATTATGGATTTTTTGGCTATTAATGAGAGGCAAAATGATCTATTGGCAATCTCATGCCCTGAGTGTGACTGTGTAGAGACTATGTGGGTAATGACAGATTGAAGTATGGTATTCTTAGGTAGACATTGATAGAGCCTTAAGAGAAGGGATAATTGATAGGTTAACACTTATGGTGATTTATCTTGTTACCAACATACTCTTACTATACAAGAGTGGTTAGTGGTTCTACCTAGGATTCAAGGATGTGGTATTTGACATGGTGTAGGATTACTGATGAGCTTAGAATATGGCTTATTAATATGTTATTTCCCTCAATTCATCTCTCTAATGATATTATCTTATGAAAATCATAGATTTTTAGATAATTATTACATGGAAAGTAGATATTTGTCTTGTTTATATTGAACCAAAGACTAAACCTTTACTTTGTCATTAATGTCTAATACATAGCAAGTTTTAGTGATTTTTGTTGTGAATAATGCTCAAGAAGAAGACACAAGCAATGTATAGTGAAAGTTCAATTTTGATCTCCATCTAATAGGCTTGCTTCTATGGACTCTATAGGCTTGTTTCTATGGACTCTATAGGCTTGTTTCTATAGACTCTACAGTCTTGTTTCTATGGACTCTGTAGGCTTGTTTCTATGGACTCCGCAGGCTTATTTATATGAAATCCATAGGCTCATTCCTAAAAACTTCTATGGGAAGATCATCCCAACTTTGAAACATCATCAAAAGAAGAAAATATGGCTCTCTAACAAAATCAACAACTTGCACAGCTAGGAAGGAATTTTTTCTTTGTTATTATTGTATATCCTAATGATCAAACCCCCATGAAAAATATTTCACTAGCTAATCTACAAAATATCTAGGGAAGATCTAAAAAAGATCTTGATCAATTCCTATTTAAGTTTAAGGTGCTATGTCAAACCTATGATTACACAATAGATAGCTAGAAATTAAAACTATTTCCCTCTACACTTAAAGATACAACTATGAGATGGTTTATGGGTTTACCTAGCAATTCTATTAGAACATGGGATGACATGGAGACAAATTTTTTAAACAAGTATCAAGATTACTACCGAGTGCGAGAAAGAAAAATAGAATGAGGATGAATCTTTAGAGGATTATTTGGATAGATTCATGTTCACTCATAAAAGAAGCAATTATCCACTCATTGAAGAAGTTCAAAAATTGGTTTTCTTAAAAGGGTTAGATGAAGATTCTAGAGATGCCTTAAATCTGATGGGAGGTGGAGATATAAATAAGTTGGCTTTAGATCATATTTTTGAGCTTTATACCAACTACTCTCGAATAAAACTTGGAATTAGGAGAGAAAGGTTTGGGAAATTGAATGAAGTAGGTAAGCTAATGGAAGAATTTTCCAATCTAAAGACATATTCTAGTTACACTAAATATTACTTTGGATGGCCTTCAAGCTAAGGCAAATGCAATAGAACCCTTAGCAATTTATTGTCCTAAGTGCAAATAGAAACATGCCCTTAGAGACTATCCTCTAGATAAAACCAATGTTTCATCATGTGGGATCTGTAATGCAACAGATCATGATACAAAACATTTCACCCTTTTGCCTATTTTAAAAAATCAAATGAAAACATAGGTCCAATCCACTAAAGAAGTAAATTATATCCAAAGATAAAACTTTTCCCCACAAAACCAGGCTCAAGGATAGTTCAATGCAAGAAACCCAGTTAATCCATGGATGGCACCATGGAATGTTTTAGTTCCTTCACCTTTTTGGAATCAATCCCAAATTCCATCAATCCAAAATCTATGGGTAGGACAAGATTGGATACCAACACCCCCATGGATGGTGCCATAGCCATAGTAATAATGGGTACCACAATAGAAATGGATGCCATAGCCATATCAATAATGGAATTAGTAGTGGAACCCACAACAATAATTCACCCAACTAAGAAGACCACTTCAACAACAAACTATAATGCCACCCCTAGTTATTTAGCAACAAAGACAAATCAATCAATCCTTAATGCCTGCACAACCAATAACAAATCTAAAAAATAAATAACCAACACTTATTTATGTTAATGAATAGGATGAAACAATGAATTTTGGAGCTAGTGATTGTTTGGATATATATTTAAGCTTAGCGAAAACTATATAAAAACCTCTAGTTCTCATTTCTGAGATACTTGATGAAAAAGAAAAAATAGACTCATCTCAATTAAACACTAGAGAAGTCAAAATCAAAATGAACCCTAAATCAAACAAAGAAAACACTACTACACTAGTAGTTCCTTTTCCTAAAAGATTAAGAGCAATTGATATTAAACCAAAATCAAACTTGTTCCATGAGTTGCAAAAGATCAATATTGAGGTACCCCTACTACAAGCTAGTAGGGATATACCTGAGTTAAACAAGATCATCAAAAAGCTTTATATCAAGACAACTAAGAGGAAATAAAAATATCCAAGAACCATTCGTGTTGATGGAAAATTTGCTAATTTATTAACAAGAAAACTATTAGTTCCAAAATATGCAGATCTAGGAAGCCCATTGATCATAGTCATAATCAGAGGTAAAGAAATTCCTAATTTCTTGGTAGATTCAGGAGCAACAATTAATGTTATGACAACTAATACTCTCTATACATTATCTCTTATGAGAATGTAACCCATAATTACCATTCTTTAAATGGTGGACCAATCTGTAACTAAACCAGAAGGGACTATAGAAAATGTTGAAGTAATAATAGAGTCTTGGGAATATCCAGTAGATTTCATGGTCTTACAACCTAAAATAAAGAATTTAGGATATTCCATAATCTTAGGTAGACCATGGTTTGCTAATGCAACAATATTAATTTATTTTAGGTTGGGAGACATGACCATTTTTAATGGGTTAAAATATAAATGCATCTCTTTGTACCCTCCTACAAAACCATCAACAAATCAAATATAAGAACTTTAGGTGGATGAATCACACAACACATCAAACACCATTTCCTCATTAGTTATAATCATAGTTAAAAAACACTTGGAATAATTGAATGGAGACATATACCTAGAATCTATGGACTCTACTAGTCTGAAAGCTATGGACTCTGCCAGTCTGAAAGCTATGGACTCTACCAATCTAGAATCTATGGACTTCACCAATCCAAAAACTATGGACTACCTCAGTTTAGGATTCTTAGGTCAGATAGAATATTTAAAAACATCCACTTCTACTTATTATATTATTTCCTCATCATATGATCATGGATTGATTCTGGAAAGTGTGTGGAAATTGGTAGAACAACAACAAACTCATTTCTTAAATGTATTCCATTATTCTTTAGCAAGACTGATTCCTCCTAGAAAAGAGTTTATTGATAATGTAACCATGTTTCATATGATACTTCCTCATCCATGTCCTATAAACTCATTGATTAGTGAATTCAAGAAAATAGAATCCAACTACCCAGGTACAAAACTAATCATGGTATTACCTGGAAAGATTTTGAACATTAATAGTTGGTTAACAAATGACAAAGAAGATCAACTCTTTGAAGTAATTGAAATACATAGCAAGGATTTTAATTTGGATTATATTGACATGAAGGGAATTCACCCCAGCATATGCACTCATCACATTTCATAGAATCTATCAAACTAGTCAGACAACCACAAAGAAGAATAAACCTAGCATTAAAAGAGATACTCAAAATAAAGATCCAAAAATTGTTGGAAGTTGGGTTTATTTACCCCATCTCAAATAGCTAGTGGGTTTCACCTCTGGTAATTATGCCCAAAAAAATGGAAAATTAAGAGTATTTGTAGATTATAGAGAACTAAACAAAGCAACACTAAGAGATTACTTTCCTCTACCATTCATTGATCAAGTTCTTGACAAATTGGTAGGAAAAATATATTTTTCTTTCCTGGATGGGTTTAGTGGGTATAAATAGATAATGGTAGCAGCTAAAGATCAAGATAAAACCACATTTACCTACCCTTGGGGAATTTTTTCTTACCAAATACTCCCATTTGGACTCTATAATGCTCCAACCACCTTATAAAGAGTAGTTCTGGCAATATTCTCTGACCTCACAAATGATTGTGTTGAGGTATATATGGATGATTTCACCATTCATGGTAGAACTTATGAAGAGGCTCTTACCAACATGGAAAGAGTATTGATCAAATGTGAATAACATCAATTATCTTTGAGCCATGAGACATGTTTGTTGATGATGGATGAAGGAATAGTGTTGGGACACCATATATCTACAAAAGGAATTCAAGTATATCCAAAGAAAGTCAAAACAATCTCCAACTTACCCATCCCACAAACACAAATTGAAATTAAGACTTTTTTGGGATATGTTGGTTACTACAGATGCTTCATAAATAATTTTATCCAAATAGCTACCCCTATGTTTGCCTTGCTTATAAAAGATAGTACATTTGAATGGAGTGATAGTTACCAGTAGGCCTTTGAGACCATCAAAGCTAAACTTGTTTCTACTCTAGTATTGCGAGGACTAGATTGGACTCATCCATTTCATATATACACAAATGCTTCCAATACAGCCATAGGAGTAGTCCTTAGACAAAATGATGAAAAGGATAAAATGTATGCTATATATTATATTAGCAAAAAGATGGCACCTACTGAAAGAAACTAAACCACAATTGAGAGGGAATTCCTAGCTATAGTCTATGCAATTAACAAATTTAGACACTACATAATAGGCTACAAGGTATTTGTCTGTACAAACCATTCAGATATTAGATATCTTACCAATAAACCAATTGTGAGAGGTAGGATTATTAGATGGTCGTTGCTCTTACAAGAATTTGATGTTACTATTATAGATAAACCAAGGAAGTTTAATGTGGTTGCTAATTTCTTGTCAAGAATAAACACTACAGATGAAGAAGAATCAGTGAAAGATGACTTTCCAGATAAACAACTATTTGCTATTTCATCAAAATCTCCATGATTTGTTGACATAGTCAATTACCTCACCATAGGGAAGTTTCCTCTACAATTTTCACAAAAAAGAAAATAAACATTTAATCAAAGAAAGTTCTTTTTTTAAATGGATTAATGGAATGTTATTTAAACTTGGACTTGACCATGTGTTTTGTAGGTGTGACAAATTTTGAAGCTTATGATATCATTAGAGCTTATCATGATGAACAAAGAGGAGGCCATTACTCATCTCAAAGAACCATACATAAAATCCTAGGAGTAGGATACTATTGGCCTCACCTTCATTAGTAAGTAAAAAGATATGTCAGACACTATGATGTTTGTCAGAGAATTGGATAGCCTACTCTTTCAATAAAGATGCCTCTACACCCTCAGACTCAATTGGTTTTAGAACCATTTTATAAATGGGGAATTGATTTTATAGGTCCTATAGATCCTCCTTCCAGAGGAAAATAACATCTCCTAGTATGTATAAACTATGTAACCAAGTGGGTAGAAGTGGAAGTATTAACTCATACAAGAGAAGAGATGGTAGTTGATTTATTATATTTCAAAATCATACAAAGATTTGGTGCTCCAAGGGAGATAGTCTCAGATTAAGGACTAAAGTTCATGTCAAACATGATAAATCACTTCATACAAATATATCAAACTCAACACAAAAAAACATCTCCATACCATCCATAGGCTAATGGACAAGTTGAAGTCACCAATAGAGAACTAGAAACAATTTTAACCAAGGTTGTTAATTTTAGTAGAAAGGATTGGATAGATAAGGTACTAGAAGTAGTTTGGGCCTATAATAATACTTGGAAAATAACAACTAGATTTTCACCTTATGAATTGGTTTATGGTAAGAAGACCTTATTCTCTATTGAATTTGAATTACAAACTTTGAAAATAGTTGTATAAGTAGGGATTGAATTAGAATAAATATAGAAAGTAAAAATCTTACATATTAATCAACTTGATGAGATGAGGATGGAAGCACTACAAAGAACTAAATTGGTACAACATCAAAGAAAAGTTTGGCATGATTCACAGATTAAGGAACGAAAGTTTTAGAAAAGAGATTGGGCACTATTTTTTTATTCCAAATTTCAATAGTTTAAAGTAAAACTACAAATGAGGTGGTTGGGACCTTATCAGATTGAGGAGGTCTTTAAAAATGGTTCTTTTAAGCTAATACCTATTGATGATAGTAGAAGAGCTCTGTTAGTTAATTGACATAGATTGAAGCTTTATCAAAAACCTCTCAATAAATAAGAATTTGTTCAAAAGGTAAAAGATCAAGTAGTTGTTTTGGAAGGCTCTAATTATTCTAGAGAACATGCTCCTTGATGATCTATTAAAAAAATAAAATAAAAAAATAAAAAATAAAAAAAATTAGTGAAAATCCTTCTAGGGACACTATTGACAATGCATCCCCATAAAACCAGCTTGCTAGCTGGCTATGCATTACAAAAAGGGTTTTGGCTAGAAAATTAGCAATGGTTGGCCCAAGAGAAAATTATATATATATATATATATATATATATATATATCACTATGATTAGTCTTCTCCATGCAATAAATTTTTTTCTTTCAATACCTGTTGATTGATCCATGTAAACTTATTTGTGCAGGGCAAATGGCGAGCAAAGGATGAATCTAAGGTCAAAGTAAGTGAGACATATATTCTCTTTATCTATGTTTAATTAACTAATTATCTTTGATTTAATTAAGACTTATTCTATGGAGATGAACCAAACTTGAACCTTTTAAAATGGAAACATGACACATACCATAATGAAGAAGCATCCAAACAAGCCACCAAAGGTGTATGGATAAGTGTGAAGCTTTGATACAATAAATTACATCATTAATAATGATAATGATGGGATGTCATAAAAGGGTTTTTTAAATGAAGTGATAAATCACTATCACCATCAAAGTGCCACATCATCATTTCATTCAATTTATAATAATGGATAAAATAGATGGCACACTCCATAAAAATATGTGGTGCTTAACTATATCAAATTATCATATCAAACTATAGAATTATGTAGATATGAAGTTTCATACAAACCATTTTATTTTGATAGACTTCAATAGAATTTAGCCTATAGATCCTCAGTGATTGTTGTCTACAAATCCTCAGTGACTGTTGCCTACCAATTTCAATAGAAGACTAGTCTAAATCCCAATCAGAGTTAAAGGAATAGAGTTGTCTATAAATCCACATAGAAATAGGATAGAAAACAAGATCAGAGCTGAAGAATGCAACAAAGTTTCATAAAGACAAAGCTTCTGTGGAAGTGTTTAGAGAAAATGGTTGGCTACCTTTTATTGAAAATTTCCAAGGTTTTGATGAAATAATGATGAGATAATTCATCATTAATCTCACCCTTGAGTTTTCAGTTCTGAAAGGCATTTTTAGTCCTATTTCAACTCAAATTATAAGCCAAATCATACAAGTTCTAGAAGAGGGACTGAGAGCTACAGGCATAATTTCATTTAGTGATTTAATTAGTCAGTTTAATGGTAATGAGTAGACTAGGACTTCATGTCTAATATATTCCAAAGGAAAATCAAAAGGGATTAGTAGAAATTCACTTATTGAACCTTGGAAATTTTTATCCAAGTGGGTACTCAAGTATATCATTTTTGAGGGGCAACATAGTCATTTAGGAGGAGATGCCATGAAAATATTAATACACCTTAAGCATGGGAGACAAAACTCTTAGTGAAAGATTAACCTCCCATCCTTCTTATATGGTGCCCTTTAAATTATGACTATAACTCCTAATGTTGCTCTTAAGCATCATGACCTTATTTACCTAATTATCCAACATCACTTCCTTCAGCAAGGACAAGAGGTCTGGGAGGAATTTTAGAATAGTATAACATAACAAATTCCAAATCTACCTATATAATAAATCCCAAATTTACCATAGGAACATTCATTTCCACCTGCTACATCATTTGAAAAAATAACTCCAAAGAAGAAATCATAGACTGTAGTCTTAATAGAAATCCCTTCTTCTTCTTCAAGAAGAAGAATCGTAAGGTCTCAAATCCCTATAGTTTTAAGGTCTCCACAAGAACCTCATGAATCTATAGTACAACCAATTCCCTTATTAGGAAGAATAAAATTAAGATGAAAGGTTGCTACAAAACTTGAGAAGACCAAGGGTTTGATGGTTGATAAAGAAAGACAACTAAGTTTAGCTCAGAGAGTGATCAAAAGAAGGAGAAGGCTAATTCTAATAGATGAAGATGAATAAGAGGTTGCAGACATTATAGATAGTCTTAAAATGGTATCTTATTCCTCCATACATCAAAATATCCTTGCAAATATATATTTTGAATAAACTCCTTTTGAAAGGAACTCTCCAATCATAATGGAGGAGCCAATTGTAGAAGAAGATCCAAACACAACAGAAGAATCAAGTATGGTGGGACAACCACCTATTTCAATTGAAAATATAATAAATAAAGGGAAAAATATATGCATAAATGAGAAAGGTGAGTCATTTAATCTAAATGATCCTATTATGTAGTTAACTTTGTAGCTTTCTCAAGCTCAAGATATAGAGCAACAACAAATAGCTAACATTGCTGACTTGATCAGTCAGTTGCAAAATAAGGATCATCTCAACTAATTATTGGTATAGAAATTAGACACAACATCTACCAATCATGCAATAGAAGTTCATAGATTAGAGGAAACAATAAAGGAAAATGAAAGTGAACAAATATACCTATGGATATATGTAGAAAATTTGAAGAAAGAAAATAAAAGATTGCAGAGTTTGGTAAACTCTTCCAAATAACCTTTTGATGTTGCACCTTCTCCTCCTAAGATATTTGTTGACCATAGTTTCCAAACAAGTTGTCTAGGTATTCCTACCTTTCAAGTTCTAAATCAAATTGAATAAGAATATTTCATACTTAAATATAAAAACAAGGTTGCAATTTCTTTAAATAAACTCTTGGAAAATGAAAAGAAAGAATTAGAAGCTAAGGTCCAAAATTTAGAAGAAAATCTGTAGGATGCATGCAAATTAGGGGAATCTCTTTTGGCATGTAGGAATCCTTCTCTTGCATATAGTTTATTTTTATTTGAATGATTTTATAGATGTTATCTTTTGAAGATCTCTTGTCATATTCCTTACAAGATTTTATAGCCAACAACATTCCTTGAAATTTTCTATAGTGCTGAACCTGATCAACAGGATTTGCTTTGTGAATTTTATTTGCATGAACCTGATCAACAGGATCATAGGAGACCATGAGCACAATAATTTTTTGATAAAAATTCATGTAGGAAAATTTCAAATGAGGGAATTGAATTCTAAATTCAAAAATCAACTAACATAGAAAAGTAGATTTGAGGAGTATACAAATTATGCTAAGACTATAGGGTTGTGTATCAGACCAGCCTTTCCTATTACTAGATTGATTAAATATAATTTTAACTATGCTTGTTTAAGTGATGATGTTAAAATGAATTATTTACAAGCTTTATATAATTTTGCTATTTATTTTGACTTATTTTCAAGATAGAGTTTTGATTCAGTGGTGACTGCAAGTGCAAATAGATGGGACCAACTTGCAGTGCCTTTTAAAAGATGAGAGGTCATGTCTCTAAATAACTTAAGATGGAGTATGAGGAGAGATTTCTCAATTTTGGAAATCTTAATAGAGGTAATAAACTTTAGGGGAGAATAGAAATAGATTGAAATGAGATATAGACCCCCTTTGTTGATCATACCTATTCTAGGATGGTAGAGTTGGGCTCCACAATCAGAGGAGCAATTCAATATATGGAAAAAAATGATTCAAGAACATCAAGGGTTTACAAGAAATTTAGATAAGTATATAATAGATGAATTTGATGAATATGACTTGAGTCAGAGTGTGGAAAGTAGATGCCAGAGCTACGAATGCCAATGAATATTTGCAATGGGACTTGAAAAAGGTAAATCTTGGGGGAGATGATGATCTCAAAATATGGCTCATTATTGACATGTTATTTCACTCAATTTATCTCTATAAGGATATTGTCTTATACAAATCATAGATTGTTAGATAGTTATTACATGGAAAGTAGATATTTATCTTGTTTATATTAAACTAAAGACTAAACCTTTACTTTGCCATTAATGTCTAATACATAGCATGTTTTAGTGTTTTTTGTTGTGAATAATTCTCAAGAAGAAGACACAAGTGATGTATAGTAAAAATTCAATTTTGATCTCCATCTAGCAGGCTTGCTTCTATGGACTATGTAGGCTTGTTTGTATAGACTCTATAGGCTTGTTTCTACAAACTCTATAGGATTGTTTCTATAGAATTTGTAGGCTTGTTTCTATGGACTCTATAGGCTTGTTTCTATGAACTCTTTAGGCTCATTCCTACCGACTCTGCAGGGTCAATTCCATTGATTTTGTAAGGATGAAGCTACAAATGAGGAAGTTGGTGGCTAGATAAGATGAGAGAGAATCATTCCAGCTAGAGTTAAATAAGGAAAATAGTTGCCTACTATTTTTTAGGATTTGCTAAGATAATATATCTATTTCATCAGAATAATTAGATCTCATAAAAATCCGATCTTCTATCTTTGTATGAATGGATTGACTAAGGAATCCAATTTCTTTGCATCCTATTTTGAGTTGATTGTATTAGTATAAAATGTAAGACTTTTGTCATTGAAAGATATTATATAATAGAGATTAGAGAATAAAGAAAAGATTTGTATAGGCATATTACAGGTTTTAGCCAGATTGTAATAATTTTAGTTTTATGAATTATCATTTCAATTTCTAGCATTGATTAATCTTTGTTTCTGAGTCTGAGAGGAGAAAGGGCCCACTCTCCTTGGAACTAGGAATTGTGTATGGTATTTATGTTATGTTCTATTAACTCTTTGTTATAACTAATTAGAATCTTGTTAATGTTTGAATTTATTCATAAAAACATCAAAACAAATTCAAAGTTTAAAAGGCATTTCCTTATTCCAAAATCATTTCATTTCTAAGCAAAGTGTGTTTTCTTTTATAACAAACGTGTGAAGCAAATTTCCTTTTTAATTTAGGAGTGTGATTTTACTTTCAAGAAAAAGAGTTGATTAATTTGATTAAATAGTTATATTTTTAGAAAAAGAGTGAATCAATTAGTTTAGGACACATTTCTTTCTTTAGTCAAAGTTAGAATAGGACCATCAAACACCCCCATAAGTAGACTTCTAGATCTAACATCTTATACCTTACTGCAGATAGCTTTGAACACTAGCCCTAGTTGATAAGACATCAATTGAATATTTATTAAATGAGGAGTTAAATGACACTCATCAATTACCATGTTTTTGGTTAGGGTCCTATGGTACTTTCCCATTGACATAGATAGATTAATATGGGTGCCTATAGAGGAATAATGAGCCTAGGTCCCTCCTTACTAATACATATATGGAGTTGGGATCACATCACTATAGAAAAACCACTAGGCACTCGAGTGGATAGGGAGCCTAAATAGCCTTTGTTTTTTATATGGTACATTATTCTAGGAGTGTAGAGACCTCATGTAGGAGACATGTGATTTTATAGATAGACATTTGATTGTTTAAAGGTTAGTTAGATTATGTGCATGCCTTATTGACAAGTTTAGTGGGGATGGGATGAGGATGTAGATGTTACCTAGTTTATTGTCATAGAGTGATATTTTATTGGCTAATGTGACTACATTATTTCGAGATATAAGCCTAATCAGGTGTAATGAAAATTTGGGAGGCAACAGGATGTTCCTAGAGATAAATACCTATTCACCTATAGTGATAGAGAGAGACTATAGTGGGGTCATATAGTAGATAGAGCACTAGAAAGAGTAGACTATAAGAGCATTATCCCTATGATATGGTATTATCAAAATTCCATAGAAAATCTAGGAGTGACTACGACATATACATGGTGGTAGGCCTATAGATGACCTCATATATTCCTTAGATGACTAATATGAGTGAGGAGGGGGATTTACAAAGATTACTGTATGCATGAGCTCATTTAGGGAGGAGGCAAGTTTAGAGGACATAGATCTAGGAACATGACAAATAGGGTGAGTAGGTGGGCTTAGATGTTATGGTGATTGATAGTGGAGATTAGGGAGTTTATGATGAAGACTAGGCCAAAGGTGAGGATCAAGTAGGTGGGAGAGTGAGTGAAGATGATGTAAGGCCATCTAACCACCTTTGAGTGAGGATTATTAGGCATTATTGGATAGGATAAGGATAAAATTATAGGCCTAATTAATAGAGGTTGAAAGTATCTTATTCTAGTGAGATAATATGGTGGTAGATTTACATAGACAAATTGTTCAAAGGGATATCCAAATGGTAGGGTTACTCAGATAAGTTATAGGCTTGTTGGGATAGGTGTTAGCCTTATAGGGGTAGTTGAGTCAGAGACTAGCTCAATATGGGTAGATAAATATACTCCAAAGGTAGATTTAAAGCTGAGACACACATATAACATCATTGTGAGGATAAATTACACAATTTCAATTGATATTGAGGGGAGAGGTAGAGTTACATGTGGCTACTAAGGGCAAAGAAGAGGATGATATTTTATTAGATCAATAGGGTATGGGGCTTGTGATGAGATAGATATCTTAGCTAACATAAGAGGCTCAATAATATAGGAATTTATATGAGGGAGAAATTCCAATATATCAATGTGCCCTAATCTTCAGAGCTAGTTCCTCCCAGTCCATGTATTAACTTGCGAGGAGGCCAACTAGATAGCAGTGATATGGACTTATGTTTGTGAGATAGGGTTTATATTATGGACATGTATTAGTGTATCACATTGATGCCCATGGGGCCCATTTTTTAATTTATATATTTTGACATGAAATCTTATATACATTATGGATTATTGTTATATGTTATTTTGATTATCTTGTGCATGATGATATATGGACTTATTTAATTACATGTGATTATTGGTTATGGATATATGGATGTTATTGTTATATATATAGACTATATACTTGGATATTATTTTCATATTATTATGAGTAGTTATGTATGATATTATGAATATGAGTTCTATGATTTTGATGTATGGGTATATATGACTAGTATGTGTTATGGTTTAGATATGGATGATGTTTATTGTTTACATATAATGAAATGGAAAATGTAATAATTAATAACATGTTCTATTAGATAGATAAATAATCCATGGATTTAATCATATGTCTCACAAATTAATTTTGTGTAAAATCCTCCTACACCAAGGAGGTGGGTGGGTGTTGGGTAGTAGCATAGGATTGTTAAACATGATAGAAAAATGATTGAGGGGGATGGAATGGGTGTGGACTTGAATCCATTAGAGATGTAGGCAATCTTTGTTGATTTTTCACTTGTGAGTATAAGTGTACCCATGACATGAGGATAGTCAAGGTCAAATTTGGCTAAAAAGTGCATGGGGGACTTGGAGCAGGAACTCTGTTTAGTGACATTCCCAATTTCTAAGTTGGGTAGTCACTTAAGGCTATCCTCATTCCCTTTGTTGAGAAAATACAAAATTTGACACTTAAAAAGATAACACAATAAGACAACAACACAATATTATTAACTAACACTTAAAAAATGATTAAAAATAGAAAATATCTATAAGACTCAATGATATTAATAAGATATAATAATGACATATGTACAAAAATTAATACTTAAGAAGACAATACTATACCAAAATTTTGACATAAATTTTTTAATGAAGACTAAATATATACATTGAATCTTAATAAGGTATTAAAAAGACTCAAATGATTTCAAAAACATAATTCCTAGAATAACCAAATCATTATAAATAAAAGGATGAGGATGGCATTATTTACAAAATGGCTAAAAGACTTGCTAAAAGGTTAAAATTGATTTCCTTATTTTAAGAACATAAACTAAAAGACCACGAAAGGTAGATAATAATGATAAGTATGTACAATATGAATTTAGGGATATTATTAAATGGATATTTATAGGGGTAAATTATGCCCAAAAATTGTTATGGTAAGTGAGACAAGGATCAAAACTAGTTATAATGATAATTCATAGGGTCTAAAATGAATGGTCATGCTTTAGTTACAAAGCATACTATATATCCTGGAGTAGGAATTTTATATGACCTTTATTAGTGATGGGATGAGTGGGTTCATGAAGATTTTTGCTTAGGGGATAAATGGGGATAGAAAAATGTGGATATGATTGAGGCTGATAGGAAGAATAATCATCAAGGAGGATACAATTTGGATATGTATTAGGATGTCAAAATGGAACAATTAAATGTTTAAAAGTGGATTATATTTTCTAGATGACTCATCAATAGATATCCTCTTCACATTTTTATCAATTATTTACCCCAATTTGGAACTCCTATCTCTTAATTTTTCCTAAATATTTATTACATACCCATTATTAATATCAAGGTCATATGATAAATGAGAGGATGAAGTGAAAAAATTGAAGAAGTGTAATAGTGATGGATGGATGTGCCCCAAGAGTTAGGACTTATAGACAAAGGATACTATGAGCTATTTAAGTATAAAAATGCTTTAGATTCATAATATTCATGGGCTCATCAAGCTCATCACCATCTAACACGACCAATTTATAGGCTCCTGATCTAAATTTTGTAATAATAACATAGATCCCAAGATAATTTTCTTCAAATTTACCTTTATTTTCATGTTCTACATTAGTGTTTTTATGATTCGCTTTGAGGACAAGGTCACCAAATTTTGAATTCTTGAGAATCGATATTTTTTCAATAGTGGTCTTTAAGTTTATTTTGATATAACCTAAGATGATCTAAATAATTTTGATGCTTTTCATCTATCAAACAAATCTCTTATAGTCTTTCTTGTCTACAATTATGATTGATTATCATGCCTCAAAAATATTTTTTTAAAGAGGCGAGATCAAATTCAACATACAAGATTGATTCTATCACATAAACTAAATAATACAAAGTGGTCCTAGTAGGTGTTCTGATGCTAATTTTATAGGGCCAAAAGGTTGGATACAATTGTAAGTGCCAATTTATACTAGAATCATTAACAATTTTCTTAACAATTTTGAGAAGCATTTTATTGGTTAATTCTACTTGTCCATTTCCCTAGGGATAGTAGGGTGTAGATAAATGCTACTCAATGTGGTAAATATTGCACAAATATTCAAAATTTTATTTTTGAAAGATTTAATATTATCTAATATAATTTTTCTAGGGATCCCAAAGTGGAAAATAATCTAATTTAGAATAAATTTTGATATTTATAAACCTGTGACATAAATTAGTGGCATTGCTTTCACCCATTTGGTAAAATAATTTGTATCCATGGTAATGAACTTATGTTTGTCTAATGATTTAGGATTAATATTGCCAAAAATGTCTAGTCCCCATATGAAAAATGTCCATGGGATCATTATAGGATACAACTATTATGTGAGGGCATGGATGAGATTACCAAGCTTATAAAAAGCTACACATTTATGCACATACTAGTAGGCATCATGATCCATTATGGGTCAATAATATTAAGTATAGAGTAGCTCCTTGGCCATGGCCATCCCACTGACATGACTACCAAAAATACCAATATGGACCTCCTTGATTACAAGAATAGCCTCCTTTGATGTATGGCATATCAACAAGCTCCTATCATATCCTCTCCAATAGAGTGTGATATTGAGGATGGTATAATGATATGTATGATGAATGAATACTTTAAATTGGTGGTGATTGAGGTTGGGTGGTATAATGTTGTCATGGAGGTAAGTTTAAATGTCATGGTACCAAGGTAGACTGGGATCAGGTATAACATAGATTTAATAATGAGGCCATTGATTGATGAATGGAAATAATGGTTGTTCAATTAGAAAGTTTCCTTAAAGTACATCTTATAGAATAATTATTAAGGAACCAACATTATGCATTTAGTTAGTGGCTTTATTACTTCCTCTAGGAACTTATTCAAATGATATTGACTTAAAATTTTGCTTTAATTGGTCAAATATTTATTTATAAGCAATTAATTTCTCATCTTTTATCTAGAAATCTTTATTCACCTATTTTATAATCAACTAAGAATCACCAAAGCCCTATATGTGTTATATATTTTAGTGGATGAAAAGTTGTAATCCAATAACTAATGCCTCATAATCAATAGTGTTATTGGTGCATGGGAAAATAATTTGAAAGGCTTTAGGGATTAGGTCAGCTTGTGGGGTTACTAAAAGGACTCTCTCTCTAGACCCATGCATGGTAAAAGATCCATAAAATATAACTTTTAACCATTTGACTCTTTAATATCTATTATAGACTCATCTGGTAAGGCCATGGTTAAAGGTTTGGTGTCTAAAATAGGTGTTACTGCAAGTTGATCTATAATGGCTTGTCCTTTAATGGATTTTTTATTTACATAATAAATATAAAATTCACCTAATAAAATGATCCATTTGGACATTATACTAGTTAGAGCTGATTTAGACAACATGTAGTTGAGGGGATCAAGCTTTGCTATGAGATTGAATTATTTATTTAACATATAGTGTTGAAGATTTTGTGAGGTGAAGAATACATGCAAGAAATATTTATCAATAGGGGTGTAATTAAGCTTAGATGAAATTATAGTTCTAATTAGATAATAAATTTCTATTTATTTACCCTCATTATTATGTTGAACTAGTAAGTCCCCTATAGCATAAGGTGTAGTAAAGATGTACAAAAGTAATGGCCTTCCTAAGATAGGTGGTGATAAAACTAGAGGCTCCACTAGATATTACTTTAGATTGTCAAAATCCTTTTGACATTCTAAGTTCCAGTCAAAATGAACCCCCTTATTTAAGACATGGGTGAAGAGATGACATTTATTTTATAATTGTGAGATAAGCTAATGGATGGCCTGTAGTTTTCCTTGAGGCTTCTTAACTACCTCAATTTATTAGGAGGCATTTCAAAAATAGATTTTACTTTTACAAGATCTACATCAATGCCTCATCTAGAGACTATGAACCCTAAAATTTTGCCTGAGATGACTCTAAATACACATTTATTAGGGTTCAAACTAACCTTATATTCCTTGAGCCTCTCAAAGATTCTTTATAGGATAATTTGATGTTTTGATCAGAGCTTATAATTTCCTAGTATGTCATCCATGTAGTCTTATACAATATTCTACAACATAGCATGGACTAATACTATCATATCCCTTTGATAAGTGGCTCCCACATTTTTTATACCAAAAGGCATTACTTGAATTTATAAGATCCCCCATGTAGTGATAAATGTAGTCTTACATTGACCCTTAGGAATAATTTTAATTTGATTATAGCTAAAAAAAACCATCCATGAGGGAAAGCATCCCATACCTTGTCATATAACCCACAATCATGTCAATATTAGGAAGGGAAAGTCATCTTTAGGAAATTCCTTATTTATGTCCTAAAAGTCAATACAGATTCTAATTCTTCCCTATGGTTTGGCTATGAGGACAATGTTAGATATCCACTTAGAGTAAGTTGGTTAAATAAACCCAACCTCTAGGAATTTTTACAATTATAATGTAACCAAGAGGGCCACCTTAGGGTGCATTTTATGGCGATTATGATTTAACGGTTTGACATTTGGGTGAACCACTAAATTATTTACTACCAAGATTGGATCTAGCCCATGTATGTCAAAATAAATCCATGTAAATACATCTATATATTCTTTGAGAATCTCAATCAGGATTTATTTCTCTTCAGATGTAGGAATTTCCATAATATGACTATTCTAGGATTTTCATCTATTTCAATCTTCAATTATGTCACTTCCTTAATAAGAGAAGGTGACTGGTCTTATAAATATGTTGGGGGTAGTGGTAATTCGTTTCTTGAATTGAATTCTTCTGGGATATTTGCATCTAATTCCAAATAAGACTCTTGTTTTTTAGGAGTGAAATGGATTTCTTCCATATTTTGAGAGGGATCATGGTCTTTGTGTTCCTCTTTTTTGATTTGATTTAGTGACACGTGTTTCTCTCTAAAATATGTGGACTCATTTATATATCCTTCTTGTGGTCTCTCGATGGCATAAAATATATAACTCATAAATATTCAATAATGGCCTCATCATTCTAGAGTACATCAAAAGAAGGCTCATTATTTTGATCCCAATTAATGAGTTTTGGATAGTAGAGGGAAATGTTGATAGTGGAGATGGTAATGTCATAGAAAAGGTTGGTGGCATCCAAGTCTTCATAAATACTATACATGGAACCCATTTTGACTTCTTTGTCAGAGGTAGACTCTTCAAGAACCAAACAAGTATCCATAATGATAGCACTTAGGTCAATGCCTAGATAATTTTTCCCTAAGCCAAGATGTTTTAGGTGTTCCTAAACCCCTATAGGCTCTAGCTTACATTTTTCATCTCTTCCTATCCATTTTCCCTTATAGTTCATATTCTAAATCATTTTCTAAATTTGGGGGTACTTTTATTTATGAAATTTTAGGGCCTCATCTTCAGGAATGAGCCATGAATCATCAGGTTCTTCAAAGTATTCATATGATAACATACCTACACTAGTGACAGCCATGGACTTGAGTTGGTAAATAATGGGTTTATCTCACCTCATGGTTGGGGACCCATAGCTATGTGGGGATAATGGTAGATTTTTGACATAAAGGGTTTTGTATGCATACTCCCCATAGCCCTTGGAAATGATTTTAAGATGAGTGATGTCTAGGGATTCAAATGAATCAAGTAATAGATCATCAAGATGGATATATTTCATAGTTTTAGGATTATAAGAGGAACTATGAGTGTTGGGGCAATAACAAGTAGGATTAGATTTTTCCATTTGGAAGCTATGAAAGTGTTCTATTTTTTTGGGATGGTGACCTCCATTCCAAGATGTGGGAATTTTAAACATTGATGGAGGGTAGAGGGCACTGCTCATTTCATGAATCCAAGGTCATCCCAAAAGTAAATTATATAGGAGATCAACATCCATTACATGAATTAGGGTTTGGTAGACTATAGGTCCCATAACTATATAAAGATAAATAGTACCTATAGACGGCCTCTCATTATCATCATATGTTTTAATAATTATCAAATCAGGTCCTAATGATGATTTAAAATACCCCAATTTATTAATAAAATCAATATTGCATAAATTTATGGCAAACCCTCCATCTATAAGTACCTAAAAGATATTATGATTGGTAATGGAAATTTCAATGAATAGTGGATAATTATGGTGAGGACCTATAGGTGGCATGTCCTAAGCACTGAAAGTAATCTATTGGGAAGGGGATAAATGACTCACCAAGGCTTGAAACTAAATTGTGTCAATATCCTTTGGGAATTTTAATTCATTTAATACTTGATTGAGTATCTCCCGATGTATTGATGACGTCTGAAGGAGATCCATGAGAGAAATTTGATCTAGATTATTCTCAAGTTGTTGAATGATATCATATGGTTTATTAAAAGAACTCAAGACCTTATTAGGGATAGTGAATTTTTGAGATATGGAGGTGGATGGGTATTTTAAAGGTGCTCTAAGAACTATGATCTTTCTATGATGTGTAGTAACTACATAGTCAGTTTTTGCCTTATTAATTTTGAGGATGGTGGATGTGTGGGCTCTTAGGGGTCTCAAATTTTAATGGTGTTAATGTAATGGTATGTGATGGAGTTATATCTAGTTCTATTGGAAGTGGAATATTGAACCTAAACCTTGAGTGGTTTCTTTTAACTTTGATCATGCTTAGGTAAGGGGTCCTGATATATACCCAACTGATGATTCTTGGATTAACTAGTTGGGCTCTCCCCTTCTACTTATATATCCCTTTTCTCAATAAAATCTTGGATTAAGTGTTTTAGTTTCCTACAATTCTTAAAATATTGGAAAAAATCATCTTCTTGATACCAGTTTGGTTATGGATCTAATGGTTGAGTATTAGGGAAAGCAATTATATTAACAATAATTAACTATTGTAGGACCATTTATACAAGGACACTAATACTAGTTATGGACTTCATTCCCATCCTAGGCTTTAGATTTTACATGTTTTGAGTCTGTGACACCATCCCCTATGTCATTTTAATTTTTTTTAAAACCTTAGGCTTACCTAAAAAAATAATGTTTTGGTTTTGACTTTGTTCATTTTGGGTATATAATTTAATTTTTCCCTTCTCAACTTTAAATTTGAATCCCCTTTTCTATAATTTCATAAAAATATTTTGTACACTAAAATTTCAATTGGTATTTTAATTTAACATTAATATTGTCAATAAATATTTTGGCCAACTCATTTTCAAGGACTGTGCAACATAATTGATTAGTGAGGCTTATCAATAATTGTAGGAATGATGCTAAGCTCTCCCCATTTCTATATTTAGTATTATAAAGATATATAATAGAGATGTAATTTTCAATGTTAAAGGAGAAGTGTTGAACAAAATTCTTTGTTAGCTCTCCAAAACTAGATATGGACCCTTTAAGTAGATGCATAAACCATTCTAGCATGGGTCCTATGAGACTTTTGGGGAAGAGTTTCAAAATTTAAGTATCATCATATGTAACCTCATGACATGCCACATAGAATTCTTACACATGGTCACGTGGGTCCCTTTATCATTTTTATTTTTTAAATTTTAGAATATCAAAATGTGCCATAAAAGGTACTTGAAAGATAATCATATCCAATGGAGACGTATAAAAGTCTTCATATTTGTATCATATTGCCTAGGTACGAGGATCAATCTATTGAAGAGTATATTTCATAATACTCCACTCTTGGGTGAATAAGGGGTACATTAAGGGATTGGAGGCTTATAATTGGCTTGTTCTAGGTCTTGATAAATTGGTATTGGTGTTTCTAAAATTTTGTCTTCATGAAGTGGTTCTTTGGTTTTGAGCACAAAATTAGGTGGTAAGGGAATTAATTTGGTGAGTTAATTGGTCTATACAATCCTCCAAGGTGGATCTCCTCCTGCCATCCTCAATGCAATTTTTTTTTTAAAGGTTCTTGTTCTTCTTAAATCTCTTATTCATGATCTACAAGTTTATCCTCCCCCTATTCTTGGTGAATTTTATCTTGATGGAGTGGAGTATTTGGTCTACTAGATGGGTAGATGAGATGTTATAAGAGGATTAGATCAAATTTAGGTGGTAGTGTGCCCTCCATTCCAATGAAATAGAAAATAATTTGATAGCGGTTATCATATATGTATTAGTCAAACTGTACCCTAACCTCAACACTATTGAAGAAATCATTTGTAAATTCGTATTCTTTTCTAGGGGTTTACATGTCACTATGTATTTCTTCATCATACTAATTTCATTCACCTAGATTCTCAAGGATGTCATTTTATTTATTATATCCTTGTCCTATTCTTAGGATCTAGGCATAGATTCTAATAGGTATGGTGGATGGTAAAGGTGATGTGAGAATAATGATTAGGTATGGTTTTAATATAGGATGATGAGAGAGAAGGTGACTTTGAATACTAATTTTGCCTAAAACCCAAGATTAAAAGTGGTTAATAGAGGTATTTATATGTGACTTATAGTTGGATTTGAGGATGTAAAGACTAGAGTTACCAAATATTACCAAATTAAAAAACTTATAATGGTTTAATCTAGTAAGGATATAAAAAATATGAGATGACTAGATGCCCTTCACACTAACAAGATGATGATTGGATGGGTGCCATGTATGAATAGGCAATATGATAAGATGATGAGTAATATATAAAACCTTAAAAGGTTTAAAGATTTAATAGTGTTTGATCAAAGATAAATGGAATGATATGATTATTATGATAGAGAATAACAAGTTACCACTAAAGTTTGGTTCCAAGACAAAATTTAATACCCAAAAGGTGTGGATGGTGAAATGGAGATGAAATAGTTTGATTTGGTCCTAAGATGGGGTGTGTCCTAAAGTGTATGTATGTGTTTTTGGTAATAAATAGCCATATTAACTCATTTCACAAACAATATGGGCCTTATAAAAACACACACACAAGCACGCCCAATCACAAGCCCTATTATTAGTCAACATAAAAGGTGTGTAACCTAATGAATACACCATATAATGAATTTGAGGGTGAGGATAGAGGCTAGTGACCCATTATAAAATATAAAAAACCATATTTACCCCATTTATATTTGACATTCACTTGGGAATGGATACTAGCTTTGAAAGCAAATCACCTATTACGATCGATACATCCTAAACTAGGTATACACAAGGGTATCTAGGGGTGTTCATGAGATATGGCAATAGATGGGGCCAAAATTATATATGGTGTTTTTAATGCCTATTTAATATAATTAACTCTTCCCCTTTATATATGACTTATATGGGGTTAACCGTTTATCCTAATGATAGTTGTGCCTGATATTTATACTCTACTAGAACACAGAGGTTGGTTGAATGCACGATCATGAAATTTACATCATCAACCCTTAGTGACTAATAAAGTGAATGGGAATTAATTCCACATCATGTTCTCTCCTAAAAAAATGGGTTGACAAATAGGCAAATAAAATTTTATTTATCTAATTAATTAATTATGTGGGAAAGGTAAGGTAACAAGTAAGCACACCAAAATATATACAAGTTCAAGATTAAAATTTCTTAGCCTAAGCACTATTCCTAAAAGTGCAAAAGTTATTAAAATATTTTAGTTCCTCCCACTAATATTTTATTACATAAAAACTAATTAGTAGTTTAAAATAGTCAAAATTGCCTATGTACTTGGAAAAATGTAATTATATAGATAGTTAGTGTAAAACTGATTCTAGAGAGTATAAAAGTGTAGGTATTTGACAATATCACAACTAGATAATATGTGTTTTTTATAATAGTTTATTAACCTTGAACATAACTATATGTTTATTCAAAACCATAAATGGTTAATCAATACCACAAGTCAAAATGTAATATCGTAGATTGAAATACGTAATTTTATAGCCAAAGAAAAACCCTAAAAATCTAGTAGTTATATTGACAAAATATTTAAAAAGGTGATGTAAAATATATGTGTTTAAAATGACTAAAAACTAATAATATATTTAAAAATATTCTATTAAAATTATTTAGATCAAAATCAGTTATTTGTTCACAAAATTGATTCTATTAATCAATATCACCTATCATAAAGTGTGGTTTTGCAAAGAGTCAAAAAATTGATTGTCACATCATATTAAACTAATATTTATTTATAACAAACAATATTTTTATACTATAAAAATAAAATAAAATAATATCAATTATTTTTAAATTTATTATAAAATTGACTCTGTAACCTATAAAACTATAATTATTAATCAAAACCACCTCTATTAATGTGTGGTATTGAACTTAGTAGTTATAGATATGTATAGGAATGTTAAGGGGTTATCCTAAGGATTAAATACCCTTCATGTGTACATAAAATAAATAAATAGAGACATAAAAATACTATAAGTTCAAGGTTAGCAAACTAACCTAACAGTTTTAGTCAAAAAGACAAAATTACCTTTTAGGAAGGTAATATTACACCTGTGTCAATAATGTGACTATAAATTGATGATATTAATTAGTATAAAATAGATAATATTATTAAGTTTGATACCTTTTATCTTAATCCATATAGGAGAAAAGGATTTAGTGTAATCTCATAGAAAGAAAAAGGCTATGTTTAGAACTAGTTATTTGATTTTAAAACTATATCCTACAAAACCAAAATTTATATTTCAAAACTATTTTTTTTTGTCAAATGCACCTTTTGGGATATGTGGTATTGAAAAAAGGTGAATACCTACCAAAATAGGTAGATATTAGTATTTAAAGGGTATAATTAGTGCAAAACCATTATTTAAAAGCTAAAATCATCAATGCAACATCACAATTTATTGAGAAAAATCACCTTTTGACTGGATGTGAAAACTTAATAAAATTCAGAGCTTTCTCTTTGTCTAACCATTCCTACAAGCTATCAAAATACTTATAACATGAAAAATGGTTAATTTGAATGGTTTCTCCCACTATGGTCACCAATGCATGATTGTGTTTTTGAGCTATTGATTAAAACTACTATAAATAATAAATTTAACCCAACACCAAAATAACATCAAAAACAAGGAAATGAAGGAATAATAAACAATTTAAGAGTAAAATATTACCATCACCTTGTTCCTATTAGCTTCTCTCTAAGCTTTTCTAACTGACTCTAATATAATTTTGATTTTATGTGGATTGCTTGCTAGTGGCTTTAAGATGACTTTAATGGCTTCCTTAGATTTTTGAATGGATTGCAAGAGTATAAAGATACTCTAAGATGACTGATATGAGATTATATGAAAGGCTTATATATTTTATTATTATCTTGGCCATACCCAAAGCATGGATTTTTAAAGGATGGTGGAGGGATTTTTAGGGTAATTTTTAATTATTTATAAGCCTCTAGTTTGGGAGAGTTATAGAATCTTAGAAAGGCTCCTCTAGATCTCGAGACTTCTAGGTTAGTTTAGGGGATAGTGGCGATTAAATGAGGTTTAAGGTTCATAGAGATGTAGGAGAGGCTAGGGTCATAGGTTGGCTATGAGGTAGTTGAATAAATATGAATTTTAAATTTGTAAGTGGGCTAGTGGGTAGTTAATGTAATAGGATTAGTAGTTAAGTAGGCTTGTTAGTAGGATATTAGGATGATTAATTGGTCATAAGGTATATAAAAAGGTTTATGAGGTGTAGGAAATATTTAATAGGAAATATGATTTTAATTAAGTGGATAGGATTATGGTTATAAGATAAATTAGTGAGATTAATATAATAATTAAGGCAAGAAGATTTAGGTGTATACACATGGATTGGCATCCCACTCCTAGTTTATGATTTAACATTAGGATAGTCATGAAACTGTTATTATATCTTTTGATTAAAATTAGTATTATTCAAACTAACAAAATAAGCTTCATCAAGTACTTGTTGACTTCTCTTATGACCTTGTAGGCTAAGATATCCTCTTATATCATATCCATACATATTCAAGGGATATAAAAATACTTGTAGAATAAATGGAAAGAAGGATAAAATGGATAATAAAGGAGAAATAAGAGAAGAAAAAGAAAAAAAAATGGATAATCCATTCACATTGGGTTCAAAAATGTATGTAGACATGAAAATCAACACACTAACTTTTTCACTCAACTTCTCAAGGTCTAGCCAAGATAACTACGTAATGGATAGATGTATGGTTTAATCTATAGAATGGGTGGATTGATTTGAAGAATGATGTTTATAATGATAGGTGGTTAGGGATGTTCATGATAGAACCAAAATAGATATACCATGCCATGGTTCTCATTAAGGAAATTTATTTGGAAATATAAGTAACTAGAAGGTCTCTTTGTATCAGTGATAGAAAGAAGATGATGTTCCTATTCAATTCTAGGAATAATGATGTGGGTGTAGTTGGGTTGAATGACTCAAGGAATGTGATTAGTCTTGTCAAGTTATATATTCTTAGTCAATTTTGTACATAAATTTAATGTAATATGATAATTATATACTTAAGGATACAAGGAAAAGAGAGGTGGATGATTAGGGTTGGATGATGTTATACTAGTGCCCTGAGTTTTGAGGAAAGTTAACTATGGTAGGATTGAAAATATGCTTCAGATCATCAAGAGGACTAATGGATTTAAAAATTAGGTGTTGAATGGTGGTGGAATGGAATATTTATATTCTAAGATTGAATTAATATAAAATTTAATGTTACTAACAAGAACTAGGGATCTAACCCTAATAAAAAGTCCTACTTTATGAAGGAGTGAATGTTCATGGAGTGTGATAAAAAAGGTAAGGTAATTTGATTTATAGGCATGAGAAATTTTCTATAAGGTAATTTAATGTGGTTATTTATTATTTTAAGGTTGGAAGAAATATTTTTTGGAATTAAAACTACTAGGTGGATTGAATCAATTACCTTAAAACAATCCTTCAATTTGACTTATAATCCATGAAGCATTCATTCACATATAGAAATTAACCAATGCATAAAAAATAATATATAAAATAAAACAACATAATAACATAGGATATATGTGTAAAAACCCCATTAGGGGATAAAACACATATTGGAATATAGTTATATAAGAAATGAATCAAGAGTTTGTTAGATACCAACCCCTCACTAGTCAAGCACTAACTTTCAAGGAGGAACCAACCCCCTAGGTAACTTAGAACCAACTTAAATAACTTAAAACTCTAATCAAATTTGGAAACATATTTATCACTCAACTAAATATGACCACCTTATTTTTCTCTTTTCACTCTTTTATCTCTCTCAAACAGACTATTAGGATTTCTCGATTAACAAGCCCTTTCCTTGGTAGAATTAGGTGATATGACCTTACTCATCACATATATAAACATATTTAGATATTAATAAAATATTTAATACACCTCTATATTTTTTTTCAATTACTTTACCTAGTTTCCAAAACTCTATATCATTCACTCATATCCTCATTATTCTAAACTAGTCAATTAGGCTTATTAGACCTTCTCTTTATACTTGACTCTTGATCACAACCATATTGGTAGGAAAAAAACCTATCCATACTTGGATAAAAATTTTAATAGATAAAAAAACACATTTCACAAGTGAAAAAACCACTACATAGGTTGGTCATTACCCTTAAGGGCCAAAACTGCCATTAGGCCTAATAAAGACCTAATGCAATTAGGCATTCTCAAAGCACATGTTTCACTTTGGCTACCTTGGAACATGTTGAGCCTCCAAAAATGGATCAAAAAGTTACATTTAAATTATACCCATAATAATCTCACCTTATTTCCCCAACACCATTTATCTCATTTAACTCCTTGAACCACACCATTAGGTTTACTCATAATAAGGCCTTCTCATTACCAAAAGGTCTATCTTGAATATCTCAAGCATACATGTAAATTTGACATAAAAACATATAAATAAATCATATTATTATGAAATAAATGACCTCAGGTTCAATACCAAGTCCATTATATTTCATTATATATGTAAAAATACCTCAAACTAGTCATCTTCATATGCTCACTCAGAACTACATATAGGCTTCAAAACCCAGTCAAGAACCTTTGAATTTTATCACCTTAATAGGATTTTATCATGAGAAAATATAAATTTAAATTAACCTATGATACATATATAATAACTTAGTATGAAATGGATTATTTAAATCTATGCAAAAAGACTCGGTAACAATATTCTCACTCACATATAAAAAACTGCATGTAGTTTCAAAAACACAGTCATGAAAACTAAGACTTAAAACATTTGTGTGAACAATTTTATGAAATTAAAATGGGTTTATATGATCCCTTATAATCCATATAAAATATTTAAATATATATATTACAAGTTTCAATATAAATATTGGTTCTACAAACCAATCTCATGTTTTCACCCTACACAGATCTCACTGTGTTAGATAGGTCATTTTGAGAATAAATTTTTACTTGTATATGTGAATAATCATAAATTATATTCAATAGGTTAAGGTGATAAAGGTATTTTAAAATTATCCTATACATTTTTATTCATCCCTAATCCATTTTAACTCATCCCTAATGCCATTCTCACTCTTTTCCTCATTAGGCATGTTTAGCGATAGGTCAACTTACATGATCAGTTTAAAATATTCAAGGTAAAAAAATTAATTATAAACTTACATGATCATAAAATATAATTCTCACGCATCATCCTCCAATCGTTCATATTATTTGACTTGGTCAACCTTACCTCTTACATCAAAAATTCAATAAACAAAGAGTTTCTTGTAACTTCCACTCACTCTTTTGATATAATGATGCCACTTAGAGAAACTTGGGAGATTCCTCTACATGATAAAGTCATAAAAATAGGTCATATAGTCCATTGTAATCTATTTCCAACAAGATATTTCCTATCAGGTCATTATGAGGGTTTAAACTACTTTTCCATTTTAGAAATTGTTCATAAATGATTTATCCTCAACTCTAAAACCAATACCAATACATTTTAGATAGGACCCTTAAATAAATATCATTAACTACTTAGATCCTCATGTGAAGGTTACATGTGATAATGAACATAATAAAATACTTCTCAGATCTACAACACCTCATTCCATGCATACAGAAAACCTCAACACAAATTTTCATGCTTTCTCATTTGGGATTTGACCTCAAACTAGGTTAACAAACTTGAAACAACCTCTCACACCTATAAAAATTCTATTATGAGATTTGACAACTTGGGAACTAAACTTGACCCCTTATTAGGCCACATCAGGTCTCTTTTCTCATTAGGTATAAACTTGTAAACCATACTTAGACCTTGAACACACCTTGAAACCTCTTATACTACTCCTAATAGCTCATATTTATGTCATAAATCCTAATACCATTCTCACACAATACAATATTCTTCTCATAAGTCCCATACTACTCACCTTAACATGTTACTAGCCTTGTGCCTTTTCATTAGGTTTCTTCATTCAAGGACTAAGCCTCAAAACTAACCTTATAACCCTTTTGATGGCTTATTTTCCTCATTCACATGTTTAAACAACTTTATACAATATATCATGTTTGTAATAACACAATTCTCTAGGATTTACTATGTTTTTTTTGTATACCTTCTCATAGGGCTAGACTATGCTTCTCAAGACACCTGGTACTTAATAATTTTCTTACCTTGTATATTGATCTTGAAACATGTCATCAACCTAATAAACATTACCAAGTTGCCTTCAAATTCTCTATCAATAAAGAGATAATAGGTTGCCTTCAAATTCTCTATTGTCATATGAATCCTTGTCACATACCACTTCACCATGCATGACATCAAATTTGAGTTTAAAATTAATTAGATCCATCTTGATATTGTAATCAATGAAACCATCAATGCCAAAACACTAGCAATAAGAAAATACCTTAGCAATCCCCTCCTTTCTCATTGGTGACAAAAACTCAAACACAATTTATCATTATCATATCCCTAAGCTGGATCTTCTTGAAACTAACCTTTATTCCAAATTAGGACTTTCTCCCCCTTTGAGATTAATAACAAAGGATCATATTCTTGGAAACTATCTAATCCTTAAACCTAGAAAAACACACTATTTCTCTCCAAATAAACTCATTATCTCTTTTTGACAAAAAATCAACATAGATAAGGCTCACATACCTATTATTAGATCATGATAGGTTCCCATTATCTCCATGAGACATTAAAACACTATCATGACTATGAATTGGTTTGATCAAGTCATCATACAAACACTTTGTGACCCATGTCTTATCATCACACCTCTAGCAGACTCTTGACTAAAACTTGGATTTGAATGTCAACAAAGAACACAAAGACCCCCCTAAGACCAAGAATAATTTATTATTATGCTCACTAGATAAGTGCCTCCATGAAGCCTAATAGAGTGACCTCTACTCTATGGTACTAGAAAAACATAAACATAGGAGATTAATAGATCTTCATGTCATTACTAGACTGATATTTCTTCATGATCCTCTTTGTCTTGAATTCTTCAATATTTGTTTGAACAATATTCTACCTTGGTTTATTTATATTGGCTTCTTCATTCACAATCTAAGATGATAGAGAGAATTCTTGACACTCTTTTGCAACTGAACTATTCTCCACCATGGTAAATATTCCACTTAGATTTGTAAACTGGTCATCATTCACCTTAGTTACCTTTGGTTTCCACTCACTATCTTGTCTTCTTTCTTGCATTTTAGGGGTCTAAAATTTATTTTTTTGACTTGATAATCCATTATTATAGTACTTTTCAATATGAAAAACCTTTTGATAATTGAAACACACTATTCCTTTTGATGGAAACACATCATGACCCATACCTCTTGATTGATGACTCTTCTCATTATTACATGCATATTCATTCTTAGAGGGCCTTCTAAAATGCCTTTCTCTATGACCAAATTAGTTACATGAATAACAATATCCATTGAAATGATTAACATACCTTATACCATTAGGTTTCTTGATAGGATTAGTCTTTATTCTACTAGCACCATCATCCATTTATTGACCATTGACCTTCTTGATCACGTTATTGTTCTTATTTTGGTCTTCATTGAAACCAAGACCTATTATTGTCATTAGTAGTCTTTTGAATACTCACGATGTTGTTTAGATCATTGGTAATATTTTTAAACTTCATAAAAGACTTAACCTTAATTGATTCCTGATCCAACTTAGGTCTCAATGAATCCACTTCAGTTACATACCTTGCACATTCTTCTTCTTTAGCCTTTAGGCTTGCAGTCATAATCTCAATTTGAGTCTACACTTATTTGACTATTTCCTAGTGTTCTTTGGAGTTTTTACTTAGTATATTTTCAAAAAAAATTATTTTATCCTCATATTCTTTGATAAGATACCTCATAACTCTATTATTATTATTATTCACCATCTTTAGTTCTTCTAGAGTATTCATGAACTCAACTTCAAAGTCCACCTCATCTTCTTCATCATTTGAATCACCAATAGAACTTCCAATCCATATGGACTCTTCTTTATTGAATAACTTACTTCCTCATCCAATAATATTATTTAATTGACATTAGTACCATCACATTCATGGTCACTCTCAATCACTTCTATCATTCTCATCAGATGAGCTACAATCTTCATTGGTGTAAAAGCTTCATTTGTTCTTGAAAAAATTCTTCTTCTCATCATACTTTTTGAAGCTTTTCTTTCTCTTATCAGAACTATAAGAATTTATATCAAAATCATGCTATTCATCATATTTTTCCTTATGATTATGAGGGAAATTTTTATCAAAGTGTCAAATCTCTCTACAATTAAAACATTTAAAGGGCAACTTACCCTTGTATTTATTTGAACCAGTTTTAGACTTTCTTGCAAACATAGTTATCAACTCATCATCATCAATATCAGATTCATCATCATCTTTGAATTTATTACCTTGTGGCTTATTATATATTAAATTATTTTCTACCTTTAATGAATCTTCCTTATTTTTAGGTCTTCCTTCACTTGTGCTCATCCCATAGGCTGTTAGGGTGCAATAAAGTACATCCATCTCTAACTTGTCTAGATCTTGAATTTATTCAACAACAAACACTTTAGAATCAAATTTGGGAGTTAGATATATTAAAAAATTTTGAAAAATACTAAACTCTTTCAATTATTCACCTAAGCCTCTTATGATTTTGACCACTTCATCAACCCTCAATAAGGGTGAAATGGTCTCATCTTCATTCATCCTTAGGCTTTCAAATTATATTCTATGGGTTTGAAACTTATCCAAATTAACATTTGATTATCCCTCATTAGTATCCTCCAACTTGGCCCACATTTATTTAGTAGGCATATAGTGCATCACTTTCACAAGTTCTAACTCTGATAGGCTACACATAATACCATTCATTGCTTTTGAATTGTTGTTACTAGCCTTCTTACCTAATACATCTATACAAGGAATAAGAGGAGAAATATATCCTTCCAAAATTGATTTAAAAACATCATGACCTTGATACATTTAATATTTCCTCATTTTTACACTCCAAAAATTATAATTAAATCTATTAAAAATGGAGGCTTTAGTGTAGAAAAACCACCTTGTGCTTAACTAGTTGTCTTTGTTTGCTTAAGATCTCCATTAGGATATTAGGCCTCCTTCAAAGGACCTGATATGATACCAAATATTTTAAGTATATATACTTATAATTTGGGTGAATCATTTTCCTTAAAACAATCCTTGAATTTGACTTATAATCCATGAAGCATTTATTCACATAAATACATCAACTAATGCATAAACAAGAATATATAAAAGCAAACAACATAATAACATACGAGATATGTGTAAAAACATATTATGGGATAAAAAACAATAAAAAATATATTTTAATACATTATTATAATAAATTAATCAATATTTAGTGAAACCCCAACCCCACAAGGAGCATTAACCCCTCACTAGTCAAACACCAACTCAACTAGTCCTTTAACAAGCAATAACTTACAAGAAGGCACCGACCCCATAGGTAACTCAACACCAACTTAGATACCTTGAATATATGATCAAATTTTGACACTTTTGTCTCATTAAATTGAATATGACCACCTTATTTTTCTCTTCTCACTCTTTTATCTCTCTCAAATAGCCTATTAGGCCTTCTTGCTCAACTAACCCTTTCCTTCACAGAATTAGGTCATATGACCTAGATAATTACCTATAAAAACATATTTACATATTCATGAAATATTCATAACACCTATATAATGGTATTCAATACCTTTAACTGGTTTCCAAAATTCTATATCATTCGCTCATATCCTCAATATTTTAAACTAGTCAATTAGGCCTATTAAACCTTCTCTTTATAATTGACTCTTTATCACAACCATATTGGTTGGAAAACAACCTATAAATAATTTTATCACCTTTGGAATATATAAAAAAACACATTTATTAAGTTAAACAACTACTACATAGGTCGGTCATTACCCTTAAGGGCTAAAATCACCATTAGGCCTAATAAAGACCTAATGCAATTAGGCCTTCTCAAAGCACACATTTCACTTTGGCCACCTTGGAACACCTTTATCATATAGAAATAGATGAAAAAATTCATACATGATTAAATTATACCCATGATAATCTCACCTTATGTCCCCAACACCATTTATCTCATTTCACTCCTTGAACCACACCATTAGGTCTTCTGGCAATAAGGCCTTCTCATTGCCAAAAAGTTTATATTGAAAATATCAAGCATACACTTAAACTTTACACAAAAAAATATCAATAAATCACATTAATATTACCTACATGACATTATTTTCAACATAAATTCCATTATATTTCACCATGTAGGTAAAAATACTTCAAATTGATCATATTCATATGCTCACTCAGAACTACATATAGGCTTCAAAACCCAGTCAAGAACCTTTGACTTTTATCACCTTCATAGGATTTTATAATGCATATAGATACATTAAAATTAACCTATGATACCTCTATAAAAAATTAATTTTCATCGTATTCTTAAAATCTATGCAAAAAGACTCAGTAAAAACATTCTCACTCACACATAGAAAACAACCTATCGCTCAAAAAATAGAGTCATGAAAACTAAGACTTAGAAAAATTGTGTCAACACTTTTATGAACTTATAGTTGGTTTATATTATTCATTATCATCCTTATAAAATATTTAAACACACACACACACACACACACACACACACACACACACACACACATGCATGCATGCACATGCACACACACACACACACACACACACACACACACACACACACACACACACACACACACACACACACACACACACACACACACACACACACACACACACACACACACACACACACACACACACACACGCATGCACATGCACACACACACACTTGTGACCCACACACACACACATGCACACACATGCATGCACGCACATGCACACATGCGCGTGCATGCACACACACACAAGTATGTGTGTGTGTGTGTTTGTGTTAGTTATAAGATTAAATATCAATATTAGTCTTACAGAACAATCTCATGTCTTCACCCTACACACACCTCATTGTGTTAGATAGGTCACTTTGAGTACAAATTTTTACTTATATATGAGAATCATAAAAAATCATATTCGATTGGGAAATATGATATAAGTCTTGAAAAATGACCCCATACTTTTGGATCCATCCTTAATCCACTATAACCCATCCCTAATCTAATTCTCACTTTTGCCTATTTTTCTCACTATCTTCCTCATTAGGCATGTTTAATGATAGGTCAACTTCCATGACTATTTTAACATATTTAAGGTCTAAAACCTACTCAAAAACTTAAATGGTCATAAAATATAAATCTCACATCATCCTCTAATCTTTTTTATTCTTTGACCTGGTCAACCTTGCTTGTTACATAAAAAAGCCAAGAAAATAAGGGTTTCTTGTAGCTTTCACTCACTCTTATAATAGACTAATTACACCTAGAGAAAATTAGGATAGTACTATATATGCTCAAATAATAAAAATAGTTCATCAAATCCATTATAATCCATTTCCAATAATATGTTTACTATTAGGTCATTATGAGGGTTTTAAGAGGGTTTAGACTACTTTCCATTCTTAGCAATCATTCCTAAAGGATTTCCCCTCAAATCCAAAAAAAATTCTAGGAGATTTAATATATGAACCTTTTATAACTACCATGAATTTCTTGGATCCCCATGAAATTTTTTCGCATGCCAATGAGCATAAGAAAATCCTTCTCGGGTCGTCAACACCTCATTCTATGCACATAAAAAACCTGAACAATAATCTTCATGATTTCTCCTTTAATATTTCACCTAAAACTTGGTCAATAAACTTTACACAACCTCTCACACCTTTGATAATTATCTTATTATATATAACACCTTGGGAACTAAACTTGACCCCTTAGTAGGCCACACTAGGTCTCTTTGTTCATTAGGCCTACACCTGTAATCCATACTTAGACTTTGAACACACCTTGAAACCTCTTTTAATGCTCTAAATACCTCATAATTATGTCCTAAAACCTCATACCATGCTCACACACAACCAATAATTTTATCACAAGTCCCCTACTTCTCACCTCAACATACTATTAGGCTTATGCCTTTTCACTAAGTTTCTTCATGCAAGCCTCAAAACTGACCTTGGAACTCTTATAAAGGCTTCTTAGTCTCTTTAAAATGTTTACACAACTTTTTACACTCTTTCATGCTTATACTAACACAATTCACCAATCTCTACTATGCTTTATGTATACACCTTCTCATAGGGCTAGACTAGGCTTCTCAAGACAGTACTCAATAGTATGCTTACCTTGAATCTTGATATTGAAACATGTCATCAACCTCAAAAAGTTTACCATGTTACATTAAAATTCTATATCAATAAAGAGACAATAGGTTTCCTTCAAATTTTCTCTTTTCATAAGACTCATTGTCACATTCCACTTCACCATGCATGATATCAACTTTGACTTTGACATTAATGACCTCTATATTAACATTGACATCAGTTATAACATAAATGAAACAACACAAAAAATAGGAACATACCTCACCAATCTCCCCCTTCATCATTAATGGGAAAAATTCAGACATAACTACTCGTTCTCATCTCCCCAAGTTGGATCTTCTTCAAATTAACCTTTCTTCTAAACTGGGACTTTCTCCCCCTTTGAAATTAAAGACAAAGTGTCATCTTCTTGGAAACTATCTAATATTTGGACATGGAACAACATAGCTTTTCTCTCCAAATAAACTCATTATCTCTCTTTGATAAAAATTCAACATAGATCAAGCTCACATACCTATTCTTTTATCATGATTGGATCCCTTTGTCTCCATGAGATATTCAGACACTTTCATGACTATGACTTGGTTTGATCAAGTCATCATACAAACTCTTTATGACCCATCTCTTGTGATCACACCTATAACTAACTCTTGAGTAATCCTTATATATTCATGTCAATAATGAGCATAAAACTCACCCTAAGACCAATCATCCTTCATAGTTCTACTCACTAGTTGAGTGCCTCCATGAAGCATAATGGAGTAACCTCTACTCTAGGGTATTAGAACAACATGAAGTCAAGAGATCCCAAGATCTCCATGTTCTTATTAGATTGATATTTATTCATGATCCTCTTTGGCTTAATTTATTCAATCTTCATTTAAACAACATTCTACCTTGGTTTTTTTGTCTTGGCTTCTTCATCCACAATTTGAGCTGATAGAGAGAATTATCTACACTCCTTTGGATCTAAACTATGCTCCACCATGGTGAATAATCCACTTAGACTTGTAAATTAGTCATCATTCACTTACCTACCTTTGGTTTTCACTTACTATGTTATCTTCTTTCTTGTATTCTAGCGATCTCAACTTTCTTGTTTTGTCTTGAGAATCCATGTTTATATTACTTTACAATATGACCAACCTTTTGACAATTGAAACACACTATTCCTTTTTATGGAAAGACACCATGACCCATACCTCTTGATTTATGACTCTTCTCATAGTTTCATGCATATTAATTTTTTAAGGGACTTCTATAATGCCTTACTCTATGACCAAATTGGTTACATGAATAATAATATCCATTGAAAGGATTAGCATACTGTAGACACCGAAATCGTGTCGACTCCCCTGGTCATTCCTCGTCTTCTTTCTTCTCCGCCTATTGAACCCTTGCCGATCACTTGTTTCACCAGCATTGACCCTGGCAGCATGTAAAGAGGAGCACAGAGCGAAAGGTAGACTCTATCCCCATTATGCATCTGCCGACGTCGGTCTTTACCCGACCGATGTCGCCGACGTCGGTCACCTATCGGCCGACGTCGGCAATCCTGCCGACGTCGGTCACCTTCCCCTTGTCCGTTATCAGTTACCATTCGGTTTCCCGAAATGGTTGACGAACCGTTTCTGGAACCGTCCCCGTCCCCCGCCTTCATCAACCTCCGCCAGCCATTCGAACCAGATCCCCGAACGCTGATCAACCGAACGCTGAGCAACCAACCTGCGAACTCCGAGCAATCATCGACACTACGACATCAACTAATCTGCACACCATGGCTTTCATCAGGGCTTCTACCAGGTAAGTCTTTATTCTATTTATTTCATTTTCTTTTCTTAGTTATTATTTATGTTCTATTATCCCTGCCTCTGTCCTCAAACCCCCGGACTCTGTTCCGACCTCGTCCCAACCTCGTCCCTGTCCTTATCAAACCCTGTCTCGACTCTGTCTAAACCTCGTCCCTGTCCTTATCAAACCCTACCCTGACCATATCAGACCCTGTCCCGACTGTTCAGACCTATCCTGACTCTGTTCAAACCCCCCAGACTCTCCCTGACCCTGTCCTGAACCTTTTCTCAGAACCTGCCCCTACCGACGCCGGTCACTTCCCCGACCGACGACGGCACATTAACCGACGTCGGCACCTTCCCTAACTGACGCCGGCACCACAGAGACCAACGTCGGTGACTGTGCAGAATAGTGACGCATATCAGGTACGCTCTTTATTTTCTGTCATTTATTTCTGTCATTATCATCTACTTTCGTCCAATATTATGCTCTTTTTTATCAGTGGGTTGATATCCTTCTAGGGAGTCTTCGTACTTCCGGGATCGGGCGTTCGCCTGACAACCCACCATATCTCTTATTAACATTTTTCCGTGTTTAGCCTTTTCTTCGCAGGTGTCATTCCTCCACAGCAAAAGAGGAGAATCTTTCAACGTCTGATTTCGGTGCGCACGACTATATCAGGTACTTCTAGCCTTAACCATCTTTTAGTTTCTTATTTCTTCTTTGAATGTAGAAAGCAATTTTGCATTAGAAACATTCTGGCACGCCCGGTGGGACCCTAGGTCCTCCTTGGGTTCTTTCTTTCTTCCGTTCATTTAGGTGCATTAGGTTTCTTCCTTTTCGCCTCCTTTCGTCTCTTCTTAAAACAACATCATAAGCAGAACTAAAACGAACACTTCTTTCTTTCTTGCATTTCTAGACTAACTAAAACTCATATTCTTCGACTCTTTCTCCATTCGTCTTCATACGAACAAACATTTCGACTTGGACATTAAAACACTTTGCATTCATCTCTGTTTGCCTGCATCTTTTAGACCACACATAGTAATTAAACCGCATATTGAATTAATCTAGATCACTTGATGTTACACGACCAAACCACCTGCACAAAACAAACATAAAACTTACCTGAGACAAGGCCCGACTGGGATTTCATCACCCAGCGGATACCTTACCCGTCCCGGTGACCCTACTTGGATTTCATCACCAAGGGGGAAGCCCACTCCGTTCTCTGGCGGAGTCTAATCTCTAGGCGAGGTATATCTTGGCTAAGCGAGACCAGCTAACCACTGGAATCGTGAAGTGAGGGGAGCTTGCTCCTTAGCACCAGGCTGCGTACCAGACCCTAACACAGACTTCTTCAGCACCATAACAAAACCCGAAACCATCCATAGACCGCCTTCTCCTAGGACCCTTCTCAAAACCAACCTTCCACTACACACATTCTAAGGCATAAGCCACTATAATCCTAATAATTTACTTCTAGGGTTTTAGGATCTGCTTGTGTCTTCATCTTCTTTTTAGTTCTTATCTGCTTGTTTGAGCTTGTGAGGACGTTCTTTTTTGCCTTGAATGGTTCTGACACGTAGTCAAACCAAGGCTCTTCTTGACCACGCTAGCCATCAATCGCTTTCGCCTACCCCGTCTATAAACAACCGTATAATGGAGTTCTACTCGAAGACCGAAAGAATTCCTACCAGACTATCTCCAACCCAGACGCCTATCATCCCAGAAGGGGACCAAGATTTTGCAAGATTCTTGGACCTCAATACCGCAGCCCTCCAAAACTATCTCGCAAGAAAACCAATGCGGGACCTTTCGGACGACGTGGCAACGACATCCACACCGTTCGCCACCCAACCTTTTACGACTCAACCTTTCGCCTCAACCATTAACCCGACCATGGCCTATACGCAAAGTTCGACCTCCTCGTCTATTTTTAGACCAACCTCCACCGGGGTTTCATTACCTCCTCAACCGCTCGCAATTCAACCAAGTTCTACATCATACCAGAACTTGATTGTCTCGACCCCTCACACTCTTACGCCTATATATGCAAGAGTGCCTACCTCGCCCTTTGTCAATGCCGTCACACAACCTCCTTTGGCGGTATCTAGTCAGCGTATGCCTTCTACCTTCATAACCCAACCACCCTTAGCCTCTACTTCTGCCCCTGCGACTAGTCATCCGTACGTTGTACAACTGACTATGTCGCACGCCTCCTCTAACCTCTTTCAAGTGCCTTACAACCTAGGGGGCGCTCAACCCGCCAATCTGTCAGCAAATCTTATCAAGATGTTGATGGATAAAATGTCCCGTCTCGAAGCTTCTATCTCTGGTTCAAGCAATACTTTGTCATATGAACAAGTTTGCAGCGAGCCCATCCACCCTTCTATCCCTATCCGACCATACCCCAACCATTGGGAGCTTCCTAGATTTACTCACTTTCAGAGTAAGGAAGACCCACAACAACATCTAAAGGCATTTAGACATGCCTGTTACCTTATCGCCCACGACGATGCGTTGCTTTTACGCACGTTTCCTATGTCTCTTTCTGGCCCTGCCCTTGACTGGTATAGTTCTCTTGCCAGACATTCTATCTTTTCATTCATCCAACTCGCCCAACTATTCATTGACCATTTTTCCATCAATATCACTAAACAAGTTTCGATCACAGACCTTTACTCCATCAGGCAATTTGACGATGAATCAATCGTCGATTTTGTCGCCCGTTGGAGAAGCCTGATTAATCAGCTCTCCTTCTCCTTGCCTCAACCCGAGCTCATTGAGCTCTTTTCTCGAGCATGTGTCAGTCATATCTCGTCCACCTTGCGGGTTCAAACATTCCACACTTTCGACGAGGCCTTCACCATGGCCCGAAAGCTTGAACTCCGCGCCATTGAAGAAGATAAGGTCAAATTGTGTAACATTACCAATGACCATTCTTCTTCCAGACCTTCTTCTGCCCACTCTCAATCCGAGGAGTCGGCAAACACTGTCATCTTTAGACCATCATCTTCAACAATAATCAACCGCTCATCATCTTCAACATTAGACTACATCAATAAACATTTTCAACGTCAATCCATACAGCGTCAATTCACTCCAATTGGAGAGTCATATGCCTCTGTCTTGGATAAACTCGACAAGGGGGATCTTATTTTGGATAACCCGAACACACCGTCCAACCAAAACCTTGACATCTTCAAGCAACCCTTTTCTAATCACCCACCTACTCAAGACAACATCCAAACCATAATCAATGACCCTCAAGACCATGATATACACACAGTCGACACTATCTTTCCTCTTATCCCTGACCAACCGCTTTCACAGGTGGAAGACCCTTCTTCCCCTATACCTCCTCCACGTGGCGAAGAACTTTCTTCTCCCACTTCTCCTCCAGCGACTTCTCCTATATTGGAGGATGCTTCGACCACATCAACACCAGCTGCCTCGCCTTCATCCTTATTATCATCCATAGACGATCATACCTTTTTGACTCCTCAACCACACGCAGCAGCCATGACTACTCCAGAGCTCTTTCCACTTAAAGAGCCCACACCTTCATTCCCTTCTCCATTGAGAGAACAACTGTCCACATCTAAGTCCAAACCCGCGCAGGCGTCCATCATGCCCAAAGAGATTAAACCTCTTGGTGTTCGCCCCACATCTAATCTCGCCTCGCACAAAGGTGGCCCTCAACTCAAATCAAAGAAGGCTACTAAACCACACTAGAGGATTCCTCCCCCACCTTCGTCACTGCCCTCTATCTTGGGCCCACATCCGTCTACTTTACTCGGAGTGCTTCCCACTCCCATACTTCACAGAGGTAAGTCACCTCCATTATTCTATCAACCCGTCAGACTTATACCTCCTTCAAACCATCGACCAACACCTCTTACGCCTCCCAAACCAATGTCACCAACCCTCTCTGCAATAAAACATCCCGATCCGTTAGCAGGTTCTTATGCCTTGCTCTTACGGCAATTGTTGCAATCCTCTCGTCTCTCTCTCCCGCCTCTTAGACCATATCACTCTCTCGGACCAAAACCACCATGGTTCGATGACACTTGCATTTATGCGTATCATCGCACGCCTGGGCACGACACGGAGCATTGTCATGCCCTCAAGGTCGTCGTTCACCAATGTTTGGAGAATGACACCTCTCTCTTCGACCACGTTATCAACAAACCTTCAACACCACCTCACTCATCACCTCTCGGATCAAGACCCTCTTGGTTCGACAACTCTACATTCTGCCACTATCATCACACTCCGGGACATGACACCGAGCGTTGTTGCGCTCTTAAAGCTATCATTCGTCAACACCGGAAAAAGGATTCCTTGCCTATCAAGGATCCTCTTGACCCCCTCTTCAACAAAACATTATCAACACCAACCCATACCTCTCCAACCTCTTCATCTAAATCGGGATCTTCACGTCAGACTAGGGTCCCTTTGCCGCCTTTAACCCCTTTATTCCACATCAACGCAGTCCATCTGACCACTAAACCTCAATCGACTAAAACTAATCTGTCAAACATTCTCCCTAGCCGCTGGGGGAACTCAACCTTTATCCAAACTTCGACCAATTTTTCAACACAGTCTCGACCACATATCAATCACTCTGTCAACTTAACCTCAACCAGACTAGCAACCAAACATTTAACCCGACCTCAACCAAACATTCAACCCAACCAAAGATCAAAGACCAACCAATCAACCCTCGACCAACCATTGACCAATTATCAAATGACCAAATCTCAACCAAACATTGACCAACCCTTTTATCAAAACATTCAACCTTTTTCAATCAATCAACAACCATATCAACCAACTTCACATCCACTCATCAATCAACACGTGACCAATATGGAGCGAAGTAAACGAGGCAAGTTTGCTCCTAATTGGCTCGGACCCTTTATTATCACGCACAAGTATGGATCAGGGACTTACCGTCTGTCTTCTCTTGATGGACGCCCAGAACCTGAGCCTCTTAATGCGTTGCATCTGCGACCGTTCTACTGCTAGTCGAGTATTCGTCCACTTGACACTTAACTTGAGCTTGTCCCTTGAGCAATCCCTGTCCTCTTCATCCTACTTCCTTTCAACCCTATTCCTCTTAACAACTCCTATAACCCTTTTATGATGTATGGATGCTTTGTCCTAATAAAAGGGAGCCCTTGACCTTCTACAGTCTTGTCCATGACTCACATTTCTATCAAAACAAATCAAGATGTCAAAACATATCCATGGTCACTATATCAATATCAAATCAAAAAAAAAAAAAAAAAACAGACTGCTCCCTCGAAGGACAGCTGTACTATCATTGCTGTAATAAACAGACTGCTCCCTCGAAGGACAGCTGTACCATCATTGCTGTAATAAATAGACTGCTCCCTCGAAGGACAGCTATTCAAAAGCCTTTTTATTAAACAAAAATCTAGACCACTCCCTCGAAGGATGGCTATGACTACTCTGGCAATAAACAGCAACTTATTTTAGAAGCTTCCCGCATTGATCAGCTTCGCAACCTGACCACCAAGCAAATGACATCTCTATGCAGGCTTCCCGCATCGATCAGTCTGCCTCTCAAAAAAAAAAAAAAAAAAAAAAAAAAAAAAAAAAAAAAAAAACGAGTCACGGACTTGGCTTGTGGTTGTCTCAGGGTCTCCTATACAAAGGGGCAAAGTTATCTCTACTCTTAAAACGGGTTACCCTCTTTCCTCCTCCTATTACCTACTCAAGGGACTTCGAGCTCACTTTAATGTCTAAGTGATTCGATTACCGCTCTAACATAACTATGGTCAACGACGTCACGCATGAATGGGGCTCTTGGTTCTCATAACCCCTATCTATGCTATCTTTTTGGTCCTTGTCAATGAAAGAGCAATTTGCCTTTCATCTTCTTCTACCCTTTGGTCACATTCACCTTCATCACTTGTCGATCAACTCAGCTCAACTCTCTTTTCAGACCATCAACATGACCTTGCCTATTCACCCTAGTTTCTATGGACACCAATACACATGGAAACTATCGACTCGCCCCAATTTGTGTTAAGCATAAACCAATACTTGCTGAAGCATAAATAGACCTCAATTCATTTTTAGCATACATCCATCACGCAAATGGAATATTGCTAGGGATGAAAAACCCCTCAACCAATGTTGCAGAATACACCATTTGGAAAAGGCTGCAACATCCTTTTTTTCCTTTCCATCCCTTTGACCCTTCCTCCCTTCTAGGGAGAACTACATCGGCCTGAGGCCCTATCACCAGGGCTATGTAGGCAGCACTCAGTTGACATGGGGTCTTCTGGGGTTAGCTCAGCCACATCCTTTCATCCTTTCATCCATTCATCCTTCCATCGACCACCAACCATTGGAGATCATGCCTATCTCCTCCGACCTCGACCACTTCCAAGACGTTTTTGCCTTGGTTGTTTTTGCATGTATGCTACCTCATGACTGGTTAGCAAAATTGTGCGCAGACCTTTTTGGACCCTCACAAGTATAGGATCGCACACCGGTTGATCCACAATACTTGTGACTTTTTTGCGTTTCTAGGAGCACTCCCTGAGCCCGGGATACCTGGAACGCGACGAACCATTTGGAGCTTCAGCTTAGATTGAGTGACCCAATCAGCAGACGACTAAATGCTGGGGCCCGGTTACTTCAATTTTGGCACTCCTTGACCCTTGACCTGCGACACTTTGGCCTGACCATCTCGTGTAGTGGTATACGCGCAATCACGACCTTTGCAGCGTTCACCCTCACCCCTTTTTTCATCCACTCTTTATCAAATCAGCACCCGATTCCTGGTTCCCTTTCCTTGACTCCTGCTTTGAGGGGGAATACCTCATCCTTACTCGGAGCATTTCGCTTCCTATTTTTGTCTTGCAGTTCATTCGAACAACCAACAAGATGAAATCAACCCTATCCCTCGCCTGGGGCACTCACTCCTATTTTTGTCTTGCAGTTCGTCCAGAACAACCAACAAGACAAAAAGGGGCAAATGTAGACACCGAAATCGTGTCGACTCCCCTGGTCATTTCTCGTCTTCTTTCCTCTCTGCCTATTGAACCCTTGCCGATCACTTGTTTCACCAGCATTGACCCTGGCAGCATGTAAAGAGGAGCACAGAGCGAAAGGTAGACTCTATCCCCATTATGCATCTGCCGACGTCGGTCTTTACCCGACCGATGTCGCCGACGTCGGTCACCTATCGGCCGACGTCGGCAATCCTGCCGACGTCGGTCACCTTCCCCTTGTCCGTTATCAGTTACCATTCGGTTTCCCGAAACGGTTGACGAACCGTTTTTGGAACCGTCCCCGTCCCCCGCCTTCATCAACCTCCGCCAGCCATTCGAACCAGATCCCCGAACGCTGATCAACCGAACGCTGAGCAACCAACCTGCGAACTCCGAGCAATCATCGACACTATGACATCAACTAATCTGCACACCATGGCTTTCATCAGGGCTTCTACCAGGTAAGTCTTTATTCTGTTTATTTCATTTTCTTTTCTTAGTTATTATTTATGTTCTGTTATCCCTGCCTCTGTCCTCAAACCCCCGGATTCTGTTCCGACCTCGTCCTAACCTCGTCCCTGTCCTTATCAAACCCTGTCTCGACTCTGTCTAAACCTTGTCCCTGTCCTTATCAAACCCTACCCTGACCATATCAGACCCTGTCCCGACTGTTCAGACCTATCCTGACTCTGTTCAAACCCCCCAGACTCTCCCTGACCCTGTCCCAAACCTTTTCTCAGAACCTGCCCCTACCGACGCCGGTCACTTCCCCGACCGACGACGGCACATTAACCGACGTCGGCACCTTCCCTAACCGACGTCGGCACCACAGAGACCGACGCCGGCAACTGTGCAGAACAGTGCCGCATATCAGGTATGCTCTTTATTTTCTGTCATTTATTTCTGTCATTATCATCTACTTTCGTCCAATATTATGCTCTTTTTTATCAGTGGGTTGATATCCTTCTAGGGAGTCTTCATACTTCCGGGATCGGGCGTTTGCCTGACAACCCACCATATCTCTTATTAACGTTTTTCCGTGTTTAGCCTTTTCTTCGCAGGTGTCATTCCTCCACAGCAAAAGAGGAGAATCTTTCAACGTCTGATTTCGGTGCGCACGACTATATCAGGTACTTCTAGCCTTAACCATCTTTTAGTTTCTTATTTCTTCTTTGAATGTAGAAAGCAATTTTGCATTAGAAACACATACCTTATAAATTTTGACTAAATTTTGGCCTTCACACCAAAATTGGGCACCTCTATTTGAAAACTTAGCTGCCTAAGTCTATACCTTTGGCTAGGTCTAGTATGCAAGTTTAATTTAGAAGAAGTGTTCTATATAAGCCCACAATAAATATACAAGACCATTTCTTTCAGAAAGTTTCATTTTGGTATTTTTCTAAGCATTTCCATAGTAATCCTTTTGGGTCTTTTTTTTTTACTAAAATGTTATTTTTTTGGACTTTTCATTTAGCCAAAGTACCAAATTCTTTTTCATAATTTATGTAAAACAAATTTCCCAAAGATGAAGACTAATTCCTTTGAGAAAATTATCTAAACAATTTCCCTAAAAGACATTTTCAGGCTAAGGTGATCATTTTCAACCTTTCCAGAGGGTAGTTTACAAGTTTTGAAGGGTGATTCTACAGGAAATGGTCCACTTCATAATTATCAAAAGATAGTTTTTTTTTTAAAATGTTCCAAGAAACTTTCCTGAAGGGCACTTCAGAAAAAAGTCATCTTTAACTTTTCCAAAGGGCACTTCAATTTTTATAAAGGGCATTTACAAAAAGGTTGAAAGGTACTTTACAAAAATTTTGAAGGGCACTTTAACTTTCCTAAAGGGTCATTTTTAGAAAGTTGAAAGGATGCTTAAAAAAGGTCCAAAAGATTGTTTTCATGGGAAGGTGGACCAAATAGAAGTTTCAGAAAGATACTTCTCAAGCTGAAGGGGTCATTTTTAGGATTCCAAAAGAGTTAATTCCTTAGAGAGATGAACCAAACACATTTTTCTAAAAAGGCACTTTTAGAAAATCCTGAAAGATTGTCCAAAACAAATTGTCTATGGAATTTTCTAAAGGAAAAGTATGAGGAATGAATTCTTTTAGGAGAATTCCAAGGGAGAAAAAAATCAAAGGGAAATAAAATTCTAAAGAAAATACCTGAAGGATGATGGCCTGCAAAAATTTTATTTCAATCTATGGAAAATAGTCATTGGTTTCAAAAGGGTCAATAGGAACCGGAAGGTGAATATAAAGGTAACAAATGGAAAAATGTCTCAAGAATTTGGTTCAATCATAATTGATTTGATTGTGACTAATTCATTTAGTGAAATTGTAACTTATTCAATTTTAATTAGTTCATTTGGTGATATGTCATATCTCACCCACCTCTTTCTCATATAAACACATGTCCAAGTGACCCTTAGACTCCCTTTATTTGACCTCCCTCCCAAAGGCTATATATATGCATTCTTTTGGCTTACTTATAAACCTCCATTGGTTATGGGAAAACTCTAACCATATTTTTACTTGAAGAACTATTGAATAAATATACAATTGTTGTTGCCACTCATATGCTATAATATTGAGTAATGACTTGAATCTTGTTGATCTAGCCTAGCAAAATATTGTCTTTTCTGGTTTGTATTCTTGATGGTCTACCAATTTGTAGAAAGGAGATTATTATAGGTATTTACTAGTATTATTTTCTAAGTGTATATATATCCTATAAGTGGTTCATGATTGTGTCCCTCTTTAGGATCAGTCATTCCCTTCCTAAGAATCATATACCTTCTTGAATCTAGCATATGAAACACTGATGTAATAGTGAATCCTAAGTTGTGAGTCTTGTGTGAAAATCACATTATTAGTCTTTATTTATTAGTTTCAATCAATTGAGATGACATTATACATTGGAGCATCATCACATAGTTTCTTAGTTATTTTCCTTAACCCTTTTCATACACAAATAGTTAAGTTAGAGAGAGAGCTTTAAAGGTGCATCAAGGGGAACTAGCCCCTTATCTATAGATTCATCTCAATGAAATTGTCACCCATAGAAAGGAGATGAATCCATTTTTCCACTTATACGAGGAGATTTAATCATCTCCTCAAGGGTGTGAATCCAAGTGACAATATTTTTTGGCACACCTGATGGGACTATTTGTCAAATGAGATGAAGAATTCTTGGTGTGTTCTTCAACCAATCAACCTTTTGGAGGCATTTAAATCAACACCAATGGTGACTCCAACTTAAATCAATTGGTTAAGCAGCCCTAGTGCATCAAGAAATCATATTTGGTATGTATAAATCCATTGTTAAGTAGGATAGACCTTGTGTTCCTTTATATTGTTTTGATCAAGCTCATATTCTTTATGTAATTACCTCAAGAAACTCTCCTAATTTTCCTTCTCCTAGTCAATCCAAGAGTGCTAGGGAGATAATATTAGAGTTTGAGAAGCAAATGTTGGAGATAGATAGGTTGAATGAGTAGAATAGGTATCAACAAGATCTTATGTACAAGGAGGAGTGCTTGTTTAGGCAAACTCAATCCATGCAATCCATGAAGAAGAAACTAGTAAGATGGAAGAGTCAATCCATTCAAGGCAATCAGCCTTGTATACATTTGTCCATCCTAAATTAGCCTTCTCTTATTCTAAATAAACCCTCCTCTTAAACATCAAATCCTTTCTATCAAATATCACTTGCTCACCAAAATAAAATGAGCCAACCTTCTAACTCATCTAATGCATTAACTACTCTTGTTGTTAATCCTTTGCACCTAGCAATCCAACACCAAAGAACATTATAACAACCTTTTATGGAAATTAACTATTTTAATTCCTTAGATTGTGAGCCATCCTTTGAAATAAGTCATCTTATTTATTTTGGAAAACAACACATTCATCCCCAAGAAACTCTTCCTATGCATGGGAAAACTCTTGTTACTCTCCCTCAACCTCCTCAAGTCCTTCAACATGATGTCAAGATCTTAAGTTAGAGAAATGTCTATCATGAACTAGCTCAAGATCTTAAAAAATATGAAGTTGCTTCCTATCCTCAAGAAGAGAGTTCCAATCCTAAGACCATGAGTTGGAATGAAATATTGGAATCATGGGGTAAGAAAGAAGAGAAGAGAATTGTTCAAGAGTGTGAAGTGGAAAATGAAGCTACTCCTCATCAATTCCATCCCACCCTTCCTCATGAAACCTCTTATTTTCCATGTTAAACCTCTCATAATCATCCTCATCATGATGATGCATATGATCTCCAAGAAATACTCTTCCAAGAGAATCTAGCCAAGTAGATTGAAGAATTAGAGTTAAGAATGAGGTTGCTTAGTCAAGGTGTAATGAAAGGTTTAGACCCAATATAAGATCTCATGTCTAAACACACCCAATCTACACCCCTTAAAGAGAGTTATCAAGATACATCTGATGTGATTGAAGTGTTGGTCAAGTAGAATGAAAAGAATCAATTTATTTTAGCCCAAGGTTTACTTCCTCTTCCTCATGAGCTTCTCAAAGAACATCCCACTTCTCATTCCCAATCTGATTTTGAGATCACTAGTGCTAACCTCTTTTTAAAGTCCATTCCTAAGTCCTCTCTTTCATCCCACTCTCCATTTTAACTTCCTTCACCTTCCATTACCTTCCATACTCTAACTCCTACATTTCAGGCTCGTGAACTTATCCATTCACCCTTCACTTTATTCCCTTCTAAAGAGGAACCTATTTTGAGGGAGGCAAGTGAGAAAGAGAAAATGCATTTTTTAGCTAATCAAGAGGCTATTATTAGTGATGATGAAGATGAAATCATTATAGGTACTCCCCATGAGAATAATCATGGTGATCATCATCATGAACATGAGGTGGAAGGCATTATCAAAGATGAAGAAAGTAGTCGAATCATATTTCAAGAGGTGGCTATTCTAGGAGGTTTTCATGAGAATAAGGTTGAATAAGTGACTCTTGAAAATGACATGATTAAAGGGGAAGATATAGGTCACACATACATGCAAATGTTATAGAAATATTAAGATGATATTGACAAACTTCACTTGTCAATGTTGGATGGAGAATGTAAACATGATGAGCTCTTTTTCCCTTTGTTTGATGAACCTTATTGTTGCTTTGATGAAGATAATGACTAGGCCATGGGACCTGAGTTAAACAAGGTTCAAGAAAATGTTTTTGAGAAGATAAAGACTCTTGTTTTTGAATAATAAGGAGAGGGATCATATTATCTTGATACATTTAGGAAGGAGTTCTTGATAAAGAAAATGATGTTTTTTAGAATAAGTTAGAAAGATTTTGCCTCATCTCAAACATCACACCAGCCACCCTTTCCCAAGAGATCCATGAGGAAGAAAGAGATCAATTTGACAAGCTTATCAAAGAGATATAAAAGAATGAGTTGGTCCATGATACATTATAAGAGAGACATGATTCAAATGAGCCCCATAATGATGATATTGTAGCCATTGATGCCTTAATGGACTACACTAACATGAAGGACCAGTATGAAACATACCTCAAAGATAAATATGAATACATGGATGTGGAAGATATGTTTGAACCTAATACATTAGAATACATTCCAATCAAGATGGCAAATAAGAAGGGTGAGGTACCAAGTTTCCACTCCAAAAAATTACTTGGTTACCACCATGAGTTTTCTTTCCATGAAGGAGACCTAAAAAGTTTCCCCTTTGATACAAGAGGAGGAGAAACATATCATGTTAGATGTACATATTAGTTTTCTTTCATTTGTGTCTTGTTTTCCCTCTAAGTGCTTATACACATGTGTTTGTCTTGTGTTTTGTTTTGCTTTGTGTCTTGTTTATTTTGTTCTTGTTGTGTGTTATGTACTGTAGTGTGGGTTTTCCTTCCAATTTAGTGTGTTTTTTAAAGTTTTGATTCATGTCCAATGTTTCCTTATGTGAGCATCTTTAGATGACTCCATGCCTAATAGATTAATTTAGCTATTAGTTTGGTTATTATAGTAGGCATACTACCCCTACACATCACCAATTTGTTGACCTAAATTTAGCCCTTCAAGCCAAAATTGGGCACCCATCTTTGAAAACTTAGCCACCTAAGTCTATACCTTTGGCTAGGACCAGTATGTAGGTTTAATTCAGAAGAAGTGTTATATACAATCCCACAATAAATGTACAAGTCTAATTCTTTTGGAAAGTTTAGTTTTGGTCTTTTATTAAGCCTTTGCATAGTAATCCTTTTAGGTCTTTTATTTTTGACTAAAGTGTTATTTTTTAAAACTTTTCATTCAATCAAAGTGCTAAATTATTTCAAACAATTTATCTGAAATAAATTTCCTAAAGATGAAGACTAATTCCTTCAATAAAATTATCTAAATAATTCTCCTGAAGGACCTTTTCAGGCTAAAAGATCATTTTCAACCTTTCTAAAGGGAAGTTTACAAGTTCTGAAGGGTGCTTCTATATGGAATAGTCCACTTCATTCTTTTTGAAGGATACATTTTTTGAAAAAATGTCCTCAACAACTTTCTTGAAGGGCACCAAAAAAAAGTCATCTTTAACTTTTTTGAAGGGAATTTGTAGGAAGGTTGAAAGGTACTTTACAAAAATTCTAAAGGGCACTTCAACTTTCCTAAAGGGGCGTTTTCAAAAAGCTAAAAGGACACTTGCAAAAGGTCTAAAAGATTGTTTTCATGGGAAGGTGTACCAAATAGAAGTTCCAAAAGGATACTTCTCAAGTGTAAGGGGTCATTTATAGGATTCCAAAAGAGTCAATTCCTTTGAGAGATGGCCCAAACACATTTTTTTGAAAAGGAACTTTTATAAAATGCCCAAAAGATTGTTCGAAACAAATTGTCTATGGAATTTTCTAAATGAAAAGTCTGATGAATGAATTCTTTTGAGAGAAGTCCTAGGGAAACAAGAATTTTGAGGGAAACAAAAGTTTGAATAAAATACCTAAAGGATGATGGCCCACAAAAAATAAATTTTAAACTATGAAAAATATCCTTTGGTCTCAAAAAGCTCGATGGGAACCTGAAGGTGAATATAGAGGTAAAAAATGGCAAAATGTCTTGAGCATTTAGTTTAATCATAATTGATTCAATTATAACTAATTTATTTGGTACAATTGTAAATAATTCATTTGGTGACATGGCATAGCTCACCCACCTCTCTCCCACATGTAAATGTAACTGATTCTCTCATATAAACACATGTCCAAGTGACCCTTGAACTCCCTTTGCTTGACCTCCCTCCCAAAGGATATATATATGCATTCTTTTGGATTGTTCAATAGCCTCCATAGGTTATGGGAAAAATCTGACTAGATTTTTACTCATATAACTCTTGAAGAAATATACAAGTGTTGTTTCCACTCATATGCTATAATATTAAGTAATGACTTAAATCTTTTTGGTCTAGCCTAGTAAAAGATTATCTTTTCTGATTTGTATTCTTGATGGTCTACCAATTTATATAAAAGAGATTGTTACAAGTATTTGATAGTATTCTTTGTTAAGTGTAGAGATATCCTAGAAGTGGTTCATGATTGTGTCCCTCTTTAGGATCATTCATTACCTTCCTAAGAATCATATACCTTCTTGAATCTAGCATATGAAACACTGATGTAACAGTGAATCCTAAGTTGTGAGTCTTGTGTGAGAATCACCTTACTGGTCTTCAAGTAGTATTTTCAGTCAATTGAGAGGACATTATACATTAGTGCATCACCGCTTGGTTTGTTAGTTGTTTTCCTTAACCCTTTTCATCACAAATTGTTAAGTTAGAGAGAGATATTTATAGGTGCATCAAGGGGAGCTATCCCCTTATCTAGATATTCATCTTAGTGAAATTATCACCCACAGCAAGAGAGATGACTCTATTTTTCCATTTGGATGAGGAGAGATGAATATCTCTTCGAGGACATGAATCCAAGTGACAACAATAACATTAGGCTTTCTGATAGGATTAGTCCTTATTATACCAATATCATCATTCATTTTTTGACCATTGACCTTCTTGATCACATTATTTTTCTTCTTTTAGTCTCCTTCTAAATCAAGACCTATTTTGTCATTATTAATATTTTAACTAATCAAGATGTTGTCTAAATCATTGGTACTCTTTTTAAACTTCACATAGGACATAACCTTACTTGATGCCTAATCCAACATAGCTCTCAAGGAATCCAATTTATTTACATACCTTGCACATTCTTATTCTTTATCCTTTAGGCTTATAGGCACAATCTCAATTTGAGTCTCCACATGTTTGACCATTTCCTCTTGTTCCTTGGAGTTATTGTTTAGTCTAGATTCAAACAAGTTGATTTGATCCTTATAGTATTTGATAAAACCTCATCACCCTATTCTTATTTTTCACCATCTTTAGTTCTTCTAGATTATTCTTCAACTCAACCTCAATCTCCACCTCATCTTCTTCTTCATCTAAATCACCAACAACACCTCCAATCCATATGGACTCTTATTGATTTTAATAGCTTGCTTCCTCATCCATGAAAAGTACTTAATTGACATTAGGACCATCACATTCATGATCACTCTCAAAATAACTTCTCTCACTCTCATTAGATGACCTACAATATTTCATGGTGTAAAAGCTTCTTTTATTCTTGAAACATTTATTCTTGTCATCATACCTTTTGAAGCTTTTCTTTCTCTTATCAAACCTATATAACTCTTTATCATAATCATGACCTTCATCATGTTTATTATTATTATGAGGTAAATTGTCATCAAAGTGTCTAATCTCTACAAAATTAAAACATTTAAAGGACAATTTACCCTTGTATTTACCTAAACTAGTTTTTAAATTTCTTGCAAACATATCTATTAACTCATCATCATCATCATCATAATCATCATCATCATCAATATCATATTCATAATTTTATTTAAATTTATTACCTTGTGTATTATTCTCTTTTGAATTATTTTTTTCCTTGAATGTAGCTTCCTTCTTTACTGGTCTTCCTTCACTTGTCCTCATCTCAGAGGCTATTATGGTGCCATGAAGTCCATCCATCTCTAGCTTATCTAGATCTTGCATATATTCAACAAAAAATACTTTAGAATAAAATTTGGGAGTCACATATCTTAAAACATTTTAAAAAATAGCATACTCTTTAAATTTTTCACCTAGGACTCTTATGTTGTTGACTACTTCATCAACCCTTAACAAGTAGGCTGAAATGGTCTCATCTTAAATCATCCTTAGGATTTCAAATTATTTTCTATGGGTTTACATATTAGCCAACTTGACCTTGAAGGTCTCCCAATTGAATAGTATTCAACTTGTTCCACATTTATTTAGTAGACATACAATGCATCACCTTCACAAGTTCTACCTCTGATAGGCCACACATAATACCATTCATTACTTTTGAATTATTTTCACTAGCCTTCTTACTTGCTGCATCTATAGGAGGAATAGGAGGAGAAGTATATCCATTTAAAAATTATTGAAAAATATAATGAAATTGAGACATCAAACATTTACTCATTTTTACACTCTAAAAATCATAATTTGATCCATTAAACAATGGAGTCTTGATTGTATAAAAACTTCCTTGTGCTTGATTAACCAACTCTGATTACTTAAGATATCCTTTAGGATATTAGGCCTCCTTCAAAGGACTTGATATGATACCAAATGTTATAATTACATTTAATAAGAAGGGAGGGTGAATAATTTTCCTTAAAAAAATCCTTCAATTTTACTTATAATCCATGAAGCATTCATTCACACACACACACACACACACACACACACACACACACACACACACACACACACACACACACACACACACACACACACACACATTAACCAATGCATAAACAAGCATATATAAAAGAAAACAACATAAGAACATAATATATATGTGGAAAATCATATTGGGAGATAAAATCCTCTAAAATACATATTTTAATATAGTATTATAAGTAATTAATAAATATTTAGTGAGGCACTAACCCCACAAAGAGCACCAAACCCTCACTAGTAAAGCACCAACTCAACTATTTCTTTAGAAAACACCAAATTATAAGGGTGCACCACCCCCCTAGGTAAATTAGAACAAACATAGCTAAATTCAACCTATGATCACCTTTGGACACCTATTTATCACTCAACTAAATATGACCACCTTTTTTTTCTCTTCTCACTCTTTCATCTCTCTCAAACAGCCTATTAGGCCTTCTCACTAAACTAGCCCTTTCCTTTACAGAATTAGGTGATATGATCTTGATCATCACATATAGAAACATATTTATATATTCATGAAATATTAAACATACCTATTTTATGGTATTAAATCCCTTTACCTAGTTTCCAAAACTTTATGTCATTCACTCGTATCCTCAATATTTTAAACTAGTCAATTGGTTAGCCAAAAACCTCTCCATACTTGGATAACCTTTAGAATAGATCAATACACACATTTTAAAATTGAAACAAATAATACATAGGTCAGTCACTACCATTAAGGTATAAAACCACCAATAGGCATAATAGATACTTAATGCAATTAGGCCTTCTCAAAGCACACGTTTCACTTTGGCCACCTTGGAACACTTTGAGCCTAAAAAAATAGATGAAAAACTTCATACAGTCTTCAGTTATACCCCATATAATCTCACCTTAGGTCCCCAAAACCATTTATCTCATTTCACTTCTTGAACCACACCATTAGGTCTACTCGCAATATGGTCTTCTCACTGCTAGAAAGTTAATCTTTAATATCTCAAGTATACACTTAACTCTTACATAAAAACATATAAATAAATCGCATTAATAATATCTAAATGAACTTAGGTTAAACAACAATTACATTTGTGATCTATGAATTTGACTCAAGATAGGATGGTTATTATGGTGTTAGTTCCAAAATGAAAATAGAATGAAAGAGACACACTAATAACATATCATCTCTAGGCCTAGACACTAGGGAGAGCTTACTTAACAAAAATAAATGACAAACACAACTAAAAAGTAAGGAATAAAACACAATAATCCCTTCACCTTCCTTGGATGCTCCAAATAATTTTGTAATAGTTTCTTTCTTTGTTTTGTGCTCATGAAGTCCTTGGCAATGGAAGCTTGGCTACCTCCATCTCTCCTTGGCACCTTTGGCTTATGTCTTGGCTTGGCTTGGAATCAATTTAGCATGGTAACACTAGTTTCATGAAGCTTTTAGAAATAATATTGTATTATAACTTTTCATTCTCAATCCTTAAAGATATTTGTGCATTATAAATTTTCACCAAAACATCTTAGAAATGGTGTTCATGGCCTCCCTATTTATAGATTTTTGAGAATGTCTAGAATCAACCTGAACCATCCATCCTGAGATTGAGATGTGTGATTGAGGATTAATTCAATTTTTAGAATTAAGTTTATAATTATCCTCATCATGACATTGGAAGAAGGGGAAATTAAGAGTCATAAAGGGAATCATGGAAGGAATTGATGAGGCATGGGAGGCATGAATCTTGATATTTATAGCATTTATGGCCTAAAGATGTTTTTCCAAGAAATGAGGTCACCTAATGATGCAGATATTCAATATTAATTTCTAAAAAAAAGTATTCAAAAAGTTTCCATGAAATTCTTGATTAGGCCTTGATTTGTGTTAATTAGCTTTTAAGCATTTTTAAGTACTTTATGCACAAATTACTCAAATTGATTAGAATGCCTTGTTATTGGTCTAAAATCTGATTGGATTATAATTGGAAGGCAATGTTAGATGCATTGGATCCATTATCCCATTTAGAATGTTACCAATATTAAATAACAAATGAACATGTATCATACAAGAGTTTTGATAGGAAAGAGCAATCCAGAGCACCCAAGTGCAAAATTTGGCATTTTGACTCAGAATGATTTGATCAAACTTAGTTGGCCCGTAAATTATATTGCCCCATTTAGGAATACCCTAGCCAAAATTGGCATTTGAATATGTCAGTTTCACATCATTTGGCATGTTTTAGTGTTTTTAGGCTAAATTATGTGTTTTGGGTGGAAATTGGTCAAAATCTTGGTTGGAGGTTATCGATGGCCAGATTTAGGTGTTTATAGTTTTCCCCTATTTGGGAAGATGTTACAAACCATAGGTAAAGCAATGTCTTCTCAAAGAATGAGAAATGGCCTATATGCCAAAAAGAAGATGATGACTGAAGAACAAAGCTCTAAATGGTTTTTGGAAGCCTATGATGATGCCCCCTTAAGGGAGTGGTTGCCACATTTGTTGATGGGTGGTACCTTGAAAAGAAACAAGAAGAAAGGTGTAATTAATTTATGGTTGAGATTAATCCAAATAAGAAAATGCTTGCATGCATTGATGTAAAAAGGATGTTGATTTGCCTAAAGGTAGTTATAATTATGAATAAACATCAAAATAATGATTTTCCCATAGGTGGTTATAATCATTAAGTAGACCTAGATTGGCTAAAACTGATGGTGCCCTAGTTAGGGATGATTAGCAAGCATAACTCAAGGATATAACCTAGAATATAGACTAAATATGATTTAGCACAAAAATAATGAAAGAGATGAATAGAAGAATAAGATTGATCAATAGAAAATGATTTAGTTATACCTACCAATGAGGAGATGCACATCCTTATTATAAATGATACAACTACAATGGTCAAATGAGTTATATTAATTAAGGGTGGGATGGAAGGATTTGATAAGGTGCAAAGGAGAAACTTCTACAGCTCTATTGATTATAGACCTTCATGAAGCTAATTTTTTTTGTAGCATGTGATGGTAAGCTTCACGATAGAACACCATGAAGAATTGGCCAAAATATGTGTAAGGACTGACTCCCAATCCAATAAACACTTGAAAATAATGCACCAATGATAAAAACCATGATGACAATGTTGACATATGAATATGAATATACTATAGAATAATGTGTGTAAGAAATCACTTAATACATATATATAGACTAGGTCGAGGAAATAATGCTAAAAGCAAAAAAACATGCAAGCAAATAAATAAACAAAAAAAAATGAAATAAACAAATAAATAAAAATCTTGAAAACAAAAGCAAAAGAAAGCATCCTAATAATGACCATGCCCAGTAAGGTGGATCAAGGATAACTAACTAGGCTTAGAAAAGACAAATATTTTTGGAGTTTTGAAATGTTATGAATGATTTTGGCATTTTGAGGTATCTTAACTTGTTAGAGAATGAAAATATATCTACTCACAAAATGGTGAGAGCATTTGGCTTCGGTTAGTCAAAAAATGGTGAGAGCATATGGAAAGGGGGACTGAGGTGACCTCAACATGAATTGAGCATGACCCACATAGTCATGAAATTACCTCAAGTCACAATAATTATATCCACATAAAAGGTGAGGAAAAACCAACTAAGTCCCAACAAGTTCTCAAATCTAGAAAATGGCTAGTCAAATGAAAATAATTATGGAAAAGTGATGTGGCAATACATGATAAATAAATGTTGCCCCTAATTTGTCCATAGGTGGTTATAACTAAGATACAATGGCATAGGTCAATGATACAAATTTTCCCATAGGTGGTTATAATTAGTATCAAGACTGGTGAGACACTAATTTGCCCATAGGTAGTTATAATCAAGCTCACATAAATAAATGTGGATAGGATGAAATATATCTTGCCAAATCAACTATCACACTACTTTAATAGACTATCATTTAAATATGGACTTGATTTATTATTGAAACTTGATCAAAATCCTCTCAAAAAAAGGTGTGAGAAGAACCAAATGAAACAAGATCAAAATAGGATTGGGTAGGATGACTAAAAATAGGCTTTGGTCTAGATAGGAATGGAATGATAGGATGGTATGGTATTGCTATAGATAAGTATCTTATATATAGATTGGATAAAATGGTAAGAGGGTTGCCCCCAAGTGATGGGGTGAATGGTAGGATTTGTGATAATGGCAAATGGATATGTAACAATGGCAATGGCATGGAAATAAAATGGTATGGTACATGTTTATGGATTGGGTGTGGTTTTTTAATTCTATTATTATTATTGATGGGGAGATGCATGTCTTAACCAATAAATGATACAAATAGAATACTTGATCATGTTAATTTCTAGCCTACACCTCATCTGAATAGTTGCTCCATCAATAACTACCTACAAATTTGATTGTCAATATGCTTTTATGATCTTCATTGGTCATTGATTTTGATTCCTTCAAGCATTGAGATAAGGTATCTTTATAGCCTCTACAAAGGAAAGCTGGCCATAGATGGTAAATAAGGACAAATAATGGATGGTAGGTTTGATTGTGAAATGGAATGGTAGATGATAATGAAATGTATAATAGTGGGGAAATAAATGAAGATCAACACTTTCAGTCACACATAATGTTGTTAATGCTAGATTTGACATAATTTTGGTTGTGACGGGGTTGAAGACTTGTTCTCTTGATAGGACCACCCAAAATTTTTGTTGTTTAACCTTGAGAGTAGCTACCATTTGATTAGGCTGTAAATAGGAAGCTATTTTAATTTGATCTTTGATTTTATCTTTATCAAGTAGTGAAGAAATTTTGTCCTCAGCTATTAGTGCCTCAATGAGTTTTTCACTAATGAAGTTGTATTGATTTTGATATAGCACCTCTGAGAAGGTTTCACTAATGAATGTTAACTTTTAACTTTGATTATATTCTAGTGCTTTCAAAAAAGTTTCACTAGAAGATGTTGAGTTCTGACTTTGCTTGTCCCCTAGCACCTCTGAAAAGGATTCAATAGGAGAATGTTCTTTTGCTATATGAATTTAGGCTTGGCATCCTTGATTTTCTTTAACTAATATGTTGCCATGGATGCAATTCAATAAAGTGTAATATTGTTGATCCCAATTGAAAATTGTGGGAGATGGAATGTCAATAATATGGCTATTTTGGCTGATGGTAATGGCATGTGGAATGGTAATGGAATGGAGAGAGGCTGCATAATCCTTGTAGAAGATACGAGGATAAATTATGTTAAAGCTGAAGTAATTATCCTCAAAAACCATATAAAGATCACAATATATTCAAATTCATCTACAAGGCATGTGTAACCAATGTTGTAACAACTATGAACTTATTCTTCTTCTGAATCTGATTCTAACTCTAAGGACTTTGAATTTGATGTTGAGACTAATGTTGATTCTAATTCTGATTCTAACTCAATAAAATCTGAATCTAATGTTGAGATTGATGTTGATTCTAATTTTTATGCTAAATCTAATGTTAATTCAATAATAGAACCTGATTCTATATTTGATTCTTCATTTGATGGGTACTCTATTACAATGATGTCTTGTTGAATATTTGGTTTTAGATCAGTAACAGCCTGTGATGGCATAATGGGCTCCACAAAAAATAGTTTGTCAAAGTGAGACTCCTCTAGGATGGGAAATAGGTCAAGAGACAACTCTTCATATATTGGCTTGTCAATAGGAGGCTCTTGAAAAATAGGCACATGGTTAAGGTAATGATTTGCCCAAAGGGAGTTATAATCATTAAGAAGTGACTTGACAAAGACTTGCTCATAAGTGTGAGATTCCTCGATAGCTAGTATAGGATCAATAGGTGATTCATCAAAGGTTGACTTATCATAAGTGGTTAGTTCAACAAAAACATCTTAGATTAGTTGGTTTTTTGGGCTTTATTTTCTAATGAGTTGGAGGATACTAGTTTTGAACATAGCTTGGTCTTTGAATAATTGAATGGGTTGAGGTTTGGATGTGATTAGATGAGGAATGCCTTATAGTTGGATAATGGTAGGGACTTAGGGAGCATGATTGATCACATGAGCCAAAGGATAAAGTCCTAAGATGGTAATGATAGGGCATTGTGGGGCTTGATTGCTTGCATAAGCCAAAGGACTAAGTCATGGTATAGAAATGGTTGGGCATTATGGAACTTGATTGATAACACAAACTAAAGGATGAGGTCTTGGTATGGGAATGGTTCAATATTATGGTCCTAGAATATAAATGTTATGATGTGATGAAGTATAATTACTTGTATAAGCCAAAGCATCCAAGTCTTCCTCATAAACCATATCATCCTAGTCATGAGTTGGCTCATAAGTTGGTTCTTGATTGTGTTCCATGTACTGATTATTATAAAGAAGGTAAGGATTTATATCCCAAAAAACATTATCTATAGTTAGATCTTCAAAGTCCTCCTCACAAGCCTCTTCATACCAATCAAGGTCTCAAGTTGGATCATAATTTTTTTTATGACTTTATCTAATGAATGATTAATATGAGGCAGATAGAAATTTGTCTCACAAATCATATTAACATCATTGGGATCTTGAATAAATCCATAAAAGTCATTTTATGCAACCATTATATCATAATTTAGATTGTAAGTGACTTCACCATAAGTGTAGCTAGACATATTCACATAAATGATGAAATCTCCAAAATAAAAAGGCTTAGAGTTCCACAAACTCTAAAAAATTATGTCCAAAGGACAAATGGTTCAATCTTGGTCTAAATTGGTCAAAGGGGTGGAGCTATATCTCCAATATTGTCTAAAAGTGGAGTTGTATCTCAAAAATGATTTGTGCTAAGACTTGTCATAAAATAATCTAACATCAAATGTCTAATGTCAAATGTCATATGCACAAAAGGTCAAGCATCTGAATAAAAACTAACATGTCAAAGGTCTAGGTCAAAGTGTTCCAAATAAGTCTAAACTAAGAAAGGGAAAAGTTGAGTTACTAGGTCTTTTGTCTAAATGTGAATTCAAAAGTTTAGCTCAAACAAACAGGTATATGCTAAGTCTTTTGGCCAAATGACATCAAAATCTACACTTAAAACAAAGTTTGATGTGATTTGATTTAATCTAACAAGTTTGGAAACAACTTTGATATAGACCCAACACATAGAATCAAACATAAACATGATCAATTGGCATAAGGCATAAGACAAAAGGCTCTTAAATAAAGACTATATTTTCCCAAATAAAGGCATAAACAATGATGAGGATAGGCATTAAATGAACAAACTATCAATAGTTTTCAAATTTGGGTAATCAATTAACCAAAGTTATGCAACCCAAAAGAGAAAGATCTGTGTATCATCCCCATGAATTAAGGCCTAAATAGAAATCAATCAATGTTTTAATTCAAACTTGACAAGGTTAATTGAAAACTCAATGTTTAAAAACTAGGATTTAACCAAAAAAACTAGACAAGATTGGACAATATGATAGCACAAGACAAAGATCTAAATGGTATACATGACATGGTTTGAAAAAAAATAATTTTTGATACAAGGTAAAGTAGTCTTAAAATAAATTGAGTAGCCTAACGGTGTAAGCATACTTGAATGATGTGATATATGTTATGTTTCAAAGACTTAAAAAGGCTCAAAATATTTTGACATGATTTGGGTAGTATACAACTACCCTTCTCAACTCAAATGACATAGATACAAACAAGTTTAGAAAAAAATTCAAGGCATAAGTGTGGTGTAAACCAACCAAAATAATGCCTCTTTAGACAAAAAAGTGACGTATATACAAAATGGTTTTGACATGGCTTATGAACAAATAAATGAGTTTTAGTCTCAAAACATACCAAGAAAAAATAACCAAATACACTAAGTATAACCATCCAAATCCTAGCAAGCGTATGGAAAAATGGGGTTAACTAAAACTAACAAGGTTTCAATCATTCTAAGGGAATCAATTGCACAATTACTTTCATGTCAAATGATGTAAAATACAAACATATAAATTGGTTGACCATATCATTGTCTAGTTGTAAAAAGGTCTAGTCCTTTTTACAACAAATACATCTTAATATTCACTCAGTGTAGTGTGATGTCCAAATGTAGACACATCTTATGTGTAACTCTAATTAGGAAAAAGTGAATTCAATTTCAGGATATGAAACCCTAGGTCAAAGCTTCCCTAAAGAACTCTTGGGAGGTAATGACGTCCCCATTACAAGCCAAGTTTACATGAAAATAAAAGACTAAGAGAAAGACTTTAGGTTCATTTTCAAGGTCACCCAAACTTTGATGATTTTTTGAGGAGTGATTTAGATGACATTATTTCTAAGCCTTGTACTAGGATTTTTGCAATAGGAATGGAATTTTTTATTCCAATGGTTCCCTAAAGGGGACAAATGGAAGAGCATACATGCAACATTCTTCTTTTTGCCAAACAAAATCTAATTTAAATAACTATTTCAAACAAAAAATGATAAGTGTGTTCAATTTTAAGCATGCAAAAGAAAGATCTGGTGGTGTTCATTTAACCCCTTGGTCTTAATATTGTGAACTTTTAAAACATTCATCTAAGCATCTGAATTTTTCATTAAACACTAAAACAAAGTTCCTAATTAATTTTTAAACATGCAAATGGTGATTTAAAACATGTTTTTAGAAAATGTCAAGCTTGGTCCTACAAAAAAAAATTTATCATGTCCTTTAGCTTTGAATCTCTTTTTAGTTTGAAACAATGAACTTTAGAAAAAGAGCTCTCAGGTATATGTTTTAAGAAAACATAGTGACCCATGTTGGTTTATATAATCGACGATAGTTACATTTTATAACCGATGTCAGTTAGATAACTGACATCAATTATACCAATGTGACCGATGATAGTTATACACTAATGTTGATTTTTCTAATCGACATCGGTTAAGTTATACAATCAATGTTAGTCTTACTTATCAATGTTGATTATTGTGTAAAACTGTGCTAAATAAAAATGGCAAAATAAAGTTAGAAAATTAATTTGCAAGAGTTTTAAGGGTCTAAATGAATATTTTAAAGTTGAAAACTGATCTTCTTTAGGTGTGAGATGTATCTAGTCCCATTAGGTGTTCCATATGTGATCTATGAATTTGATTCAAGAGAAGATGGTTAATATGGGGTTAGATTCAAAATGAAAAAAAATGAAAGAAACACATTAACTAGCATAGCATCTCTAGGCCTAAACATTAGGGAGAGATTAGTTTAAAGAAATGAATAAAACACATAAATAAAATTCAAAAGAAAATCTCTTTTACCTTCCTTAGATGCTCTAAAATGCTTGTTATAGTGGCTTGCTCAACTTTTTCTCATAAAGTCCTTGGCAATGGAAGCTTGGCTACCTCCATTTCTCCTTGACATCTTTGGCTTGTGGCTTGGCTTCACTTGAAATAAATTTGGCATGGTAAAACTAATTTCAATAGATTTTGGAATCATTTGTGCATTATAACTTTGCATTATCAAGAATTAAAACTGATGTTCATGGCCTATCTAATTATATATTTTTAAGAATGTCTAGAATCAACCTAAACCATCCATCCTAAGATGTAGATGTGTGGTTGATGATTAATTCAATTTTTGGAATTAATTTTATAATTATCCTCATCATGACATTGGAAGAAGGGGAAATCAAGAGGCGTGAAGGTCATCATGGAAGGCATTGATGAGGCATGGAAGGCATTGATGAGGCATGGAGGGCATAAATTCCTGATATTTATGACATCTATGGCCTAAAGACATCTTCCCAAGAAATGAGGTCACTTGATGATGTAGATATTCAATATTCATTTCCAAAAATAAATTTTCAGCAAGTTTCCATGGAATTATTAATTATGCCTTTATTTAGTTTAATTATCTCTTAAGCATGTTTAAGCACTTTGTGTATAAATTACTCAAATTGATTAGAATGCCTTGTTATTGATCTAAAATTTGATTGGATTAGAATTGGAAGTCAATTTCCGATGCATTAGAACCATACGCCCATTTATGATGTTACCAATAATAAATAAAAAAGGCAAACATCTTATGTAAAAGATTTGATAGGAAAGATCAATCTAGAGTACCCAAGTGCAAAATTGGCATTTTGACTCGAAATGATCTTATCAAAGTTAGCTGGCCCATAAATTGCATTGCCCCATTTAGGGATATTCTACCCAAAATTGGCACTTGAATATGTCAATTGCACATCATTTAGAATGTTTTAGTGTTTTTAGGCCAAATTATGTATTTTGGATGGAAAGTGGTCAAAATCCTAATTGAAGGTTATTAGTGACCATATTTAGGTGTCTATAGTTTTATTATGTGATCTAAGAATTTGACTCATGAGAGGATGGTTAGTATGGGGTTAGTTTAAAAATAAAAACAAAAGAAACACACTAACTAGCTTAACATATCTAGTCATAGACACTAGGGAGAGCTTAGTTAAAAAACATGAATAAAACACACAACTAAAATGCAAAATAAACTCTTTTTTACCTTCCTTGGATGCTCCAAAATGCTTGTTGTAGTGGCTTGCTCAACTTTTATTCATGAAGTCCTTGGAAATGGAAGCTTAGCTACCTCCATCTTTCATTGACACCTTTGGATTATGGCTTGGCTTAGCTTGAAATCAATTTGGCATGGTAACACTAATTGAAATGTATTTTGGAATCATTTGTGCATTATAACTTTGCATTATCAAGACTTAAAAATGATGTTTATGGCCTCTCTGTTTATAGATTTTTGAGAATGTCTAGAATCAAATTAAACCATCCATCCTAAGATTTAAATGTGTGGTTGAGGATTAATTTAATTTTTATAATTAAGTTTATAATTATCCTCAATAAGAAATTGGAAGAAGGGGAAATTAAGAGGAATGGAGGGCATCATGGAAGTTATTGATGAGGCATGAAAGGCATGAATCCTGATATTTGTGGCATTTATGGCCCAAGGATGTCTTCCCAAGAAATGAGGTCACCTGATCATGAAAATATTCAATATTCATTTCCATAAATAAATTTTCAATAAATTTCCATGGAATTCTTAATTAGTCCTTCATTTGGTTTAATTAGCTCTTAAACATGTTTAAGCACTTTGTGCACAAATTACTCAAATTAATCAGAATGTCTTATTATTGGTCCAAAATTTGTCTAGATTAGAATTGGAAGTCAATGTCAGATGCTTTAGAACTATACTCCCATTTAGGATGTTACCAAAATAAAATAACAAAGACATGCATCTTGTGTAGAAGATTTGATAGGAAAGAGAAATCCAGAGCACCCAGGTGCAAAATTAACATTTTAACTCAAAATGATCTGATCAAAGTTAGCTAGCCCATAAATTGAATTTCCCTATTTATGGATACCCTAGCCAAAATTAGCACTTGAATATTTTATTTTCACATCATTTAGAATCTTTTAGTATTTTTAGGACAAATTGTGCATTTTAGGTGGAAAGTGTTCAAAAGCCTAGTTAGAGGTTATTGGTGGCCATATTTAGGTGTCTACAGTTTTCCCTTATTTGGGAAGGTGTTGCAAGCTATAAGCATAGTAACATCTTCTCAAACAATGAAAAGGTCCTATATGACTATAACTAAAATGATGATAAACTAACTATATGATGCCCCCTTAAGGGAATGGTTTGCAAAAGTAAGTCAGCAAATAGTCTCTCAAAAAGAAAGAATTGAAATGAGGGGACCAAAGAAAGGAAAGATAATGGGGTGAAAACACAATGATACTGAAATAGTAGTCAAAATCATTAAGAATGCAAGTGGGATGGTGCACAATGGTTTGCCCAAAGGTGGTTATAAACATTGTACCCTGATAGTGGCAACATGGTATGATAACATAATGGTTTACCCAGAGGTGGTTATAATCATTGAGAAGATGGAGTTGCCCCAATTAGGATAGATAAATAAGATAATAACATGCCCCTATATAGGAAAAAAAAGTAATGTGGTGAAAAAATAATGATTTACACAAAGGTGGTTATAATCATTAAGAAATGTATGTGGGATGGTGTGCGATGATTTTCCCATATGTGGTTATAATCATTGGACACCAATTATGGAAAACATGATAAAATTGGTCGAGGAGGATGATAACTTAACATAGAGGGTAATGATGAATTAGAACAACCTACTAGTAGGGAGATGCTCATCTGAACTAATAAAGATTGAAATTCTTTCATGTTTATTTACTCTATTTGGGATATGATTAGGATTGAATTAGGATGTCAATGCAAAAGAGATGCCACCATTGTTGAATAGACTTCTTGAAGCTAAGGTTTATTGTAGCACATGTCAATAGGCATCATGGTATAACATCATGAGGGCTTGGCTGAAATATGCATAAGGACTAACTCCCATAATCCAATATGCAATAAAAAACAATGCATAAATGATAGAAACCATTATGACAATGTAAACATATGAATATGGATGGATCTGAGTATAAGTGTGGGCAAGTAATCACCCAATGAACAAACATAAATTGAATCAAGTAAACAGTGCTAAAAGCAAACAAATAAGTAAGTGAATAAACAAACAAATAAATAGAAAAACAAACAAAAAAACAAGTTGAAATAAATAAACAAATAGAAATCTTGAAAACAAAAGCAAAAGAAAGCATCCTAATAATGACAATGCCCCAGTAAGGTAGATCAAGGATAACTGACTAGGCTTAGATAGAATAAATATTTTTGGATTTTTTTAAATGTTATGAATGTTTTTGGAATTTTGAGGTATCTTAACTTGTTAGAGAATGACAATATACCTACTCACAAAATGGTGAGAGCATTTGGCTTAGGTTGCTAACAAAATGGTGAGAGCGTATGGAAAGGGGGACTGAGGTGACCTCAACATGAATTGAGTATGACCCACATAGTCTTGAAATGACCTCAAGTCATAGTAATTTCATCCACATAAAAGGTGAGTAAAAACCAACTAGGTCTCAATAAGTTCTCAAAACCAACAAATGGCCAGTCAAATGAAAATAATAATGGCAAGGTGATGTGACAATGCATTATAAACAAATATTGCCCCTAGTTTGCCCATAGGTAGTTATAATTAGGATATAATGGCATAGGTTAATGATACTAATTTTCCCATAGGTGGCTATAATTAGTAGCAAGATTGGTGAAACACCAATTTTCCCATAGGTAGTTATAATTAGGCTCACTTAAATAAACTTTATAGGATGGAAGATATCTCACCAAATCAATTGTCACACTACTTTCATAGACTATAATTTAAACATGGACTTGATTAATTATTTAAACTTGATTAGAATCCCCTCATAAAAGGTGTAGGAATAACTAAATTAACCAAGATCAAAACATGATCGGGTAGGATGACTAAAAATAGGCTTTGGTCTAGATAGGAATGGAATGATAGGATGGTATGGTCTTACTAAGAATAATGATGGTCTTTGATAGATTGGATAAAATGGTAAGAGGATTGCCCCCAAGTGATGGGGTGAATGGTTGGGTATGCAATAATGGAAATTGGATATGTAATAATAGCAATGGCATGTCAATGTGAAACATTATGGTACATGAAATGGTATGGTACATGTTTTTGGCATGGGTGTGGTAAGTGGCATATGATTCTATTTTTATTGTTGAGATGGAGATGTGTGTCATAATCAATAAATGTTATAAATAGAATACTTGATCATGTTAATTACTATCCCACATGTAATTTGAATAGTTTATGTATCAATAACTGGATGCAGAATGTGATTCCAAGAATGATTTTGTGATCTTCATTGGTAATTAATTATGATTCCTTCAAACATCAAGACAAGGTATCTTTGTAGCCTCTGCAAAGGAAAGTGTGACCACAGATTGTAAATAAGGAAAAATAATGAATGGTAGGCTTGATTTTGAAATGGAATGGTTAATGATAATGGAATGTGGAATGGCTGGGAAATAAATGAAGATAAGGACTTTCAGTCAAATGTAATGTTATTGATGGTAGATTCAACATAATTTTGGTTATGGCAGGGCTAAAGACTTTTTCTCTCAATAAGACCACCAAATTTTTCTATTGTTTGATCTTGAGAGTAGCTACCATCTAAATAGGCTATAGATTGGAAGTTATTTTAACTTGATCTTTGATTTTGTCTTCATCAAGTAGTGAAGAAATTTTGTACTCATCTATTGGTGCCTCAATGAGGTTTTCACCAATAAATTTATCTTGATTGTCCCATAACACCTTTGAGAAGGTTTTAGTAATGAAAATTGGCTTTTGACTTTGATTTCTTCTAGTGCTTGTAAAAACGTTTCACTAGATGATGCTGAGTTTTGACTTTGATTATCCCCTAGCACCTTTGAAAAGGTTTCACTAGGAGATTGTTATTCTACTATATGAATGTGGTCTTGGCCTCCTTATTCTTCTTCAATAGATATGTCACCATGGATGTAGTTCAACAAAGTGTGATTATTTCGATCCTAATCGACACTTGTGGGAGATGGAATCTCAATGATATGGGTATTTTGGTTGATGGTAATGGCCTATGGAATGTTAATGTAATGGGGAGAGGATGCACAATCTTTATAGAAGATACTAAGATAACTTGTACCAAATCTGAAGTACGCATTCTCAAAAATTGTATAAGAATGACAAATGTATCCAAATTGATCTATAAGGCATGCGTAACCAATGTTGTAACAACCACAAACATATTCTTCTTTTGAATATGATTCTCACTTAAGGGACTTTGAATCTGATGTTGAGACTAATGTTGATTGTGATTCTGATGCTAAATTTGATTCTAGTTCAATAATAAAACCTGACTCTAAATTTGATTCTTAATTTGATGGGTATTTTATTATAATGATGTCTTGCTGAATATTTGGTATTGGATAAGTAATGGCTTGTGATGACTTAATGGGATCCACAAAAACTAGTTTGTCAAAGTGAGACTTCTCTAGGATGGGAAAAAGGTCAAGAGACAATTCCTTAAAGACTAGTTTGTCAATAGGAGGCTCTTGAAAAATAGGCACATGATCAAGGTAATTATTTTCCCAAAGGTAGTCATAATCATTAAAAAGTGACTCAGTAAAGACTAGCTCATTAGAGTGAGACTCCTTGACAACTGGGATAGGATCAATAGTTGATTCATCATAGGCTAACTTATCACAAATGGTTAGTTCAATAAAAATATCTCATATTGGCTGGTTCTCTTGGCCTTGGTTTCTAATGAGTTATAAAATACTAGTTTTGAACATAGCTTGGTCTTTGAATGATTGGATGGATTAAGGTTTTGATGGGATTGGTACTAGATGAGGAAAGAATTTTGGTTAGATAATGGTAGGGCATTGTGGAGCATGATTTCTTGGATGAGCTAAAGGACAAAGTCTTGAGATGGTAATGATAGGGTGGTGTGGATCATGATTTATTGTATAAGACAAAGGATTAGGTCCTATAATGATGAAGGGGCATTATGGAGCTTGGTTGCTTGCACAAACTAAAAGATTAGGTCTAGGAATGGTAATTGTATTCCTTGGATATTATAGTCTTGGAATTAAAATAGTACAATGTGGTGGTGCCTGATTACTTGAAAAATACAAATCATCCAATTCATCCTCATAAACCATATCATCCATGTCATGAGCTGGCTCATAAGCTCATTCTTGACTATGTTTCACATACTAATTATTGTAAAGAGGGTACGTATCCATATCCAAAATAACATTATCTATAGTTGGGTCTTCAAAGTCTTCCTCATAATCCTCTTCATACCAATCAAGGTTTTGATTTGGATTTTGTGGATTTTGACTATGTTCCCCATATGGATTATTTTAGGGAGAATAATAAAACTCCTTTGAAAATCTTTCTCTGTAGGGGTTCCTAGTGAGATTTTGTGTATCCGTTCTATCATAAGTTGGATTGTATATGACTACACCATAAGTGTAGAGAGACATCCACATAAATGATGAAATATCTAAAACAAAAAGGCTTAGAGTTATACAAACTTTGAAAAACTATGTCCAAAGGACAAATAATTCAAGCTTGGTCCAACTTGGTCTAAGGGGTGGAGTTGTATCTCCAATTTGGTTTGAAAGTGGAGTTGTGTCTCCAAAATGGTTTGTGCTAAGTCTTGGCATAAAATAGACTAATGTCAAATGTCTGACATCAAATGTCATACACATAAAAGGTCAAGTATCCAAATAAAAATTGGCATGTCAAAGGTCTAGGTCAAAGTGTTCCAAACAAGGTCTAAACTAGGAAAGGGAAAAGTTGAGTTACTAGGTCCTTTATCCAAACACAGAGTCAAAAGTTAGGCTCAAACAAATAGGCATGTGTTAGGACTTTTGGAAAAATGATGTCAAAAGATAGACTTGAAACAAATGCTGATGTGATTTGATTTATTCTAACAAGTTTGGAAATAACTTTGACATAAACCTAGCATACAGAATCAAACATAAACATGATCAATTAGCATAAGGCATAATACAAAAGGCTCTTTGAGAAAGGATATGTTATCATAAATAAAGGCATAAATAATGATGAGGATAAACAATGATGAGGATAGGCATTAAAAAAAAACCATCAATAGTTTTCAAATTTGGTTAATCGATTAATTGAAGTTATATAACCCAAAAGAGAAATATCTATGTATCAGCCCCATGAATTAAGGCCTAAATAGAAATCAATCAATGTTTGAATCTAATCTTGAAAATGCTAATTGGAAACTCAATGATGAAAACTTGGTTTTGACCAAACAAGCTAGACAAGATTAGACAACATGACAACACAATACAAAGGTCTAAATGGTATACATGACATGGTTTGAAACAATGGTTTTTTGTGTAAGGTAAAATAGTCTTGAAAAAAATTGAGTAGCCTAATGGTGCAAGCATGCTCGATTGTTGTGGTGAATACTATATTTCAAAGACTCAAAGGCAAAATGGTTTGACATGATTTGGTTAGCATTATGTACCCTCTATAACTCAAATGACACACACACAAACAAGTTTAGCAAAAAATTCAAGGCATAAGTTGTTGACACAAGAAAGTGCACCCAGTGGCAGGAAAATAGGTTCCTGCCCTCTCCTCACAACATGGAAACTCCTCTCTCACTTTTGGGACAACAAAGTTGGAGAGGAGAGTCTCTAGATAAGGGCTAGCTCCTTTTGATGCATCATGTTGTTTCTAGCAAAAGTTAACAGGTATATATATATAGGAATATAAAAGAGGGGGGATGAAAAGGGAGAAAAAATGCATAGAAAACAAACTACCTACTCTAAAAGAGGCGATGCACCAAAATAAAGGTTTAACTTCACACATCCACTCTCAGAATCAAACAAATGCATACATACACTACGCACTTGGCAGAAGGACCAAGCTGCTAAAACTAGCAGGGAGGCTTTCATGAAGGCACAAGAGATAGAAAATCACTGAGGTGTTGTGGAATTCACATTTTAAATAACTCCTATTTGTTCTAGTCTTCTCAAATGTCAGATCTTCTCCTTTTAGTTGCAACAATGGTGCCTTGTAGATAGCAAGTCTGCTGGTGTTGAACCTGTGAGAGCATCAAAAGACAATGACTGGACACAAGCAAACATTCAACACATACACAGAAATGTCTATCTAAATGGAGGTAAAAAATTTCATTTGTATTGATCCAAGTGAAATTTTGCAGAGCTGTGCCCTTTATAAATGTGGAAGATCCTCCCTTTCTCAAAAATGAGAAGTTACAATATATAGAAGAAAAAAAGAAAAAAACTTGGCGCTTCTTTGACAAGTTGGCCTATCACGTCCCATTGGAAAGAGGAAAACACTATTGTGTTATCATCATTTTAGAAGAAGCCTACTGGAACCATGATGTATAATTTCCAAATTTGACTTTGGCATTCAAGCTTTAATGTGGAAGCATGGGTCACCTTCTTTTCTGCCAACAGATGAAATTTATCCCCCTTTTTTTTAAATGCATGGACCCTGTTGCTTGTTGTTTGTGCCATTTGGGATTAACAGGAAATAAATCACTTGCACTTTTCCACTTGGACTACCTTGTCACTTTTGTGCCATGTCATTCTTGTCCCTTCTCAATTTTGTCTCATCTAGCTTCTTGGCCCTCAGGGGTGAACACTTAGCAGATCACTGCATTTGTGGCTCTTGGTTAACACTCTTTCACTTGAAAGCAATAGCCCTTTTATTTTGTTAAATTTGACATCCCTGCAGCTGTCATATTTTGAATGCCAATGGCTATTCTATTCTTTTAAATTTGATGGCCTCGCGGTCGTCATTGGGTCCATGTGGCATCTCCTCGAGCGCTTTTCTACCTTCATTAAGTCCTTTTGGGCTCCTGCAGGCAAATTATCCGCGGACAATTTCCCCGAGTCAATTTCCCTGGGTCTTTGACTATGGCTTCACTTGTATTTTTGTGGAAAAAAATTCCACATGAATTTGTCCTACCTGGCCTTTGCTTGATTTGGAAGTGCACCTGAATTCCTTCAAACTTTTTGTCTGAAGGAATTCCTTCGGGCAAAAAGTCTGAAGGAATTCAGGACTGTCTAAAAAAACATAGCTTTGAACCAAACTTACTTTGAACTAAAACACTTCTTGGGTCCCTTTCTTTTTTGTGCCTACCCTTTAAAAGGGCTTTTGACTATTTGACTATCCTTCGGTTCAAGGGCATACCCTTGAACCATGTGTTGAACCGGCTCGGTTAACTAAGCTGTTGAACCAAAAGGTTCAACGGTTCAACCAAGCGCGCCAATGAACCTTTGAACCAAAGTGCTAAAATTTTTGTTGAAACTTTGCCTTTGAACCTTTCATTGAACCTAGAGACCAAACCGAGCCATTGAACTTGAACTATTGAACCAAGCCTTTGAACCGTTCGGTTGAACCTTTTGCCATTGAACCAAGTCTATTGAACCAAAAATTTGGTTCAACGGTACGAAGGTTCAACATATATGAACTGAGGTGTTTGAACCAAGGGTGGTTGAAACACTTGAACCAAGGCATGAAATGAACTCTATAAACTTGTTGAACCTGAAAATGACTGACATTAAATAGCAGGTGAAGAAGGTGACCAAAATTTTGCCTGTGGGCAAAAATTGGTCAACATAAGTGTGGTGTAAAATGGATAGCATAACACTTCTTTAGAAAAAAGAGTGGCATATAGATAAATTGGTTTTGACATGGATTTATGAAGAAAAAAACAAGTTTTAATCTCAAAACATACCAAATGACAAAATGATCCAAAAATACACTAAGTATAATCATCCAAATCCTAGCAAGGGTATGGCAATGTGGGGTTGACTAAACTAGCAAGTTTTGAACATCTCTAGGGGAATCAATTGCATAATGACTTTCATGTCAAAAAATGCAAAATATGAGAACATAAATTTGGGGACCATGACATTAGCTAGTTGTAAAAATGTCTAGTCCCTTTTACAACCACTACATCTTACTATTCACTTAGTGTAGTTTGGTGTCCAAATGCAGATATGTCCCATGTGAAACTCCAAAGGAGTAAGTGAAGTCAATGCTGAGAGGTGAAACCCCAGGTCAAAGCTTCCCTAAAGAACTCATGAGAGGTAATGATGTCCCCCTCACAAGCCAAGTTTGCATGAAATAAAAGACTAATAGAAAGACTTTAGGGTTATTTTCAAGATCAACCAAACTTTGATGAGTTTTTAGGGAGTGCTTTAGATGACTTTCTTTCTAATCCTTAGACTAGGCTATTTGTAATAGGAATGGTGATTTTGATTCCAAAGGTTCCCTAAAGGGGACAAATGGAAGAACATACACACAACATCCCTCTTATTTCCAAACAAAATTTAGATCAAGAAACTATTGAAGACAATTTTTTTTGAAAGATGAGTTCATTTTTAAGCCCAAATGAAAATGAGGTGGTGTTCATTTAACCCCTTGGTCTTAGTTGTAACTTTGAAAACTAATGCTAAAAATACTTATTTAAACTAAATTAAATATTACTTTAAGAACTAAAATAATGTTCCTAATTCATTTTAAAACATTAAAAATATGTTCTAAAACATGATTTATCAAACTTGAAATCTGTCAGTTACCTGTCTACCCTTAAAGCATCACCCAAAAGAAAATATGTTAGATTACAAACATTTTAAATATATTTTCCAAATTTTGTAAAAAAACATTATGAAACTTAAATCTAAATGAATGTCAAATTCTAAAAATTTAAGAAAAAACACATGGTTTAAAAAAAAAATCATCCAAAATGGAGTTTGTATGACCCCAAACCAAGCATTTTAAAATAGCTCTTAGGTTTGTGTTTTTAAGAAAACATAGTGACCAACATTTGTTATATAACTGACATCTGTTACACTTAATAACCAATGAAAATTATCTAACTAACATCAGTTACACAAATAATGACCAATGATGGCTATGCCAACTAATGATGGTTTTACCAACTGACGTCAATTATTGTGTAAACCCGTGACAAAGAAAAATGTAAAAATAAAGTTATAAAATCAAATTTTAAGTGTTTTAACAATCCAAATGAAGATTTTAAAGTTTTAAAATGATATTATTGATGTGTGGGATGCGTTTGGTCCCACCAAGCATGTCATTATGTGATACAGAAATTTGACTCAACAGAGGATGGTTAGTATGGTGCTAGTTCCAAAATGAAAACAAAATGAAAGGAACACACTAATAATAGAATATCTCTAGGCCTAGACACTAGGGAGAGATTACTTAACAAAAACAAATGACAAACACAACTAAAATGTAAGGAATAAGACACAATAATTCCTTCACCTTCCTTGGATGCTCCAAATGCTTTTGTAGTAGTGGCTTGCTTGGTTTTGTGCTCATGAAGTCCTTGGCAATGGAAGCTTGGCTACTTCCATCTCTCCTTGACACCTTTGGCTTGTGGATTAGCTTGGCTTGGAATCAATTTGTCATGGTAACGCTAGTTTCATAAAGCTTTTAGAACCAATCCTACATTATAATATTGCATTTTCAAGCCTTGAAGATATTTGTATGTTATAAATTTTCACCAAAATAGCTTAGAAATGATGTTCATGGCCTCCCTATTTATAAATTTTTGAGAATTTCTAGAATCAACCTGAACCATTTGTCCTGAGATTAAGATGTGTCATTGAGGATTAATTTAATTTTTGAAATTAAGTTTATAACTATCCTCATCATGACATTGGAAGAAGGGGCAATTAAGAATCATGTAGGGAATTTTGGAAGGTATTAATGAGGTATGAGAGGCATGAATCTTGATATTTGTGGCATTTATGGCTTAGGGATGTCTTCCAAAGAAATGAGGTCACCTGATGATGTAGATATTCAATATTCATTTCTAAAAACAAGTATTCAATAAGTTTCCATAGAATTCTTGATTAGGCCTTGATTTGGGTTAATTAGCTCTTAAGCATGTTTAAGAACTTTATGCACAAATTACTCAAATTGATCAAAATGCCTTGATATTGGTAAAATATTTGATTGAATTTGAATTGGAAGGCAATGTTAGATGTGTTGGATCCATTATCCCATTTAGGATTTTACCAATAGAAAATAATAAAGGCACATGTCTTGTGTAAGAGATTTGATAGGAAAGAGCAATCTAGAGCACCCAAGTGTAAAATTTGGCATTTTGAATAAAAATGATATGATCAAAGCTAGCTAGCCCATAAATTGCATTGCCCCAATTAGGGATAACCTGGCCAAAATTGGCATTCAAATATGTCAGTTTCATATCATTTAACATGTTTTATTGTTTTTAGGCCAAATTATGTGTTTTGGGTGGAAATTGGTCAAAATCCTAATTGGAGGTTATCGATGGCCAGATTTTAGGTCTATAAAACAATATATTTCACCATCTAGGTAAAAATACCTCAAACTTATCATCTTCATATGCTCACTCGAAATTGCATACAAGCTTCAAAACCTAGTCAAGAATCTTTGACTTTTCTCACCTTCATAGGAGTTTATCATACATACATATACATTTAAATTAACATATGATAAATATATATAAACTTAATGTGCATTATATTCTTTAAATCTATGCAAAATAACTCAAAAACACCATTCTCACTCACACACAAAAAACTACATGTAGCTCCAAAAACATAGTCATGAAAAGTAGGACTTAAAACATCTATCTAAATAATTTTATGAACTTTAAATGGGTTTATATGATCCATAAACATCCTATATATATATATATATATATATATATATATATATATATTAAAAGGTTAAATATCAATGTGTCTTATAGGCCAATCTCATGACTTCACCCTACATAGGCCTCACTTTGTTAGACATTTCACTTTGAGAACAACTTTTTTGCTTGTATATGAGCATCACCAAAACTTATATTCAAGTGGAAAAGGTGATATATATATATATATATATATATATATATATTACCCCATTTATTTGAATATATCCCTAATCCACTTCAACCCATCCCTAATTTCATTTTGACTTTTATTTGTTTTTCTCATTATCTTGCTCATTAGGCTTGTTTAGTGATAGGTTAAATTACATGACCTGTTTAGCATATTTAAGGTCTAAAAACTTCCCAAAAACTTAAATTATCATAAAATATAAGTCTCACACATCATACTCTAATAATTTTTATGCTTTGACCTAGTCAGCCTTGCCTATTACATCAAAAATCCAAGAAACAAGGCATTTTATATAGATTCCACTCACTCTTATGATATAATTATTGACCAATTTTTTCCCACAGGCAAAATTTTGGTCACCTTCTTCACCTGCTATTTAATGCCAATCATTTTCAGGTTTAGCAAGTTCAAAGAAGTCATTTCATGCCTTGATTCAAGTGTTTCAACCACCCTTGGTTCAAAGGGTTCATCATTTGGTTCAAACACCTTAGTTCAATATGTGTTGAACCTTCGTACCATTAAACCATTAAACCAAATTTTTGGTTCAATGGACTTGGTTCAACGTACTTGGTTCAATGACAAAAGGTTCAACTGAATGGTTCAAAGGCTTGGTTCAACAGTTCAAGTTCAATGGCTCGGTTCGGTCTCTAGGTTCAATGAAGGGTTCAAAGGCAAAGGTTCAACAAAAAGTTCAGTGCTTTGGTTCAAAGGTTCATTAGCGTGCTTGGTTGAACCATTAAACCGTTGAACCTTTTGGTTCAATGGCTTAGTTCAATGGGCTAGTTCAATGCATGGTTTGAGGGTATGCCCTTGAATCAAAGGACAATCAAATAGTCAAAAGCCCTTTTGAAGGGCAGGCACAATAAACAAAGGGACTCGGGCAATGTTTTAGTTCAAAGTAAGTTTAGTTCAAAGCTATGTGTTTTTAGACTGTCCTAAATTCCTTCAGACTTTTTACTCGAAGGAATTCCTTTGGACAAAAAGTCTGAAGGAATTCAGGCGCACTTCCAAATCAAGCAAAGGCCAGGCAGGACAAATTCTTATGGACTTTTTGTCCACAAAAATACAAGCGAAGCCACAGTCAAAGACCCAGGGAAATTGACCTGGGGAAATTGTCCACGGACAATTTGCTCATGGGAGCCCAAAAGGACTTAACAAAGGCATAAAAGTGCCCGAGGAGATGCCACGTGGACCCAATGACAGCCACAAGGCCATCAAATTTAAAAGAATAGAATAGACATTGGCATTCAAAGTATGACGGCCATAGGGATGTAAAATTTAATGAAATAAAAGGGCCATTGATTTTAAGCGAAAGAGTGTTAACCAAGAGCCAAAAATGTAGCAATTTGCTAAGTGTTCGCCCTTGGGGGCCAAGAAGCCAGATGAGACAAAATTGAGAAGGGAAAAGAATGACATGGCATAGAAGTGACAAGGCAGTCCAAGTGGCAAAATGTAGGTGATTTATTGCCTATTAATCCCAAATGGCACAAACAACAAGCAACAGGGTCCATGCATTTAAAAAAAAGGGGGACAAATTTCATCTACTGATAGAAAAGAAGGCGACCCATGCTTCCACATTAAAGCTCGAATGCCAAAGTCAAATTTGCCAATTATACAGCATGGTTCCAGTAGGCTTCTTCTAGAATGATGACAACACAACAGTGTTTTCCTCTTTCCAATGGGATGCGACAGGCCAACTTGTCAAAGAAGTGCCAAGTTTCTTTCTTTTTTTCTTATATATATTGTAACTTCTCATTTTTGAGAAAGGGAGGATCTTCCACATTTGTAAAGGGCATAGCTTTGCAAAATTTCACCTAGATCAATACAAATGCAGTTTTTTACCTCCATTTGGATAGACATTTCCATGTATGCGTTGAATGTTTACTTGTGTCCAGTCATTGTCTTTTGATGCTCTCACAGGTTTAACACCAGCAGACCTACTATCTACAAGGTGCCATTGTTTCAACTAAAAGGAGAAGAGCTAACATTTGAGAAGACTAGAACAGATAGGAGTTACTTACAGTGTGCATTCCATAGCGCATCAGTGATTTTTTATCTCTTGTGCCTTCATGAAAGCCTCCTTGCTAGTTTTAACAGCCTGGTCCTTCTGCCAAGTGCGTAGTGTATGTATGCATTTGTATGATTCTGAGAGTGGATGTGTGAAGGTCAACCTTTATTTTGGTACATCACCTCTTTTAGAGTAGGTAGTTTGTTTTCTATGCATTTATTCTCCCTTTTCATCCCCCACTCTTTTATATACCTATATATATATACCTATTAAATTTTGTTGGAAACAACATGATGCATCAAAGGGAGCTAGCCCTTATCTAGAGACTCTCCTCTCCAGCTTCACTATCCCACAAGTGAGAGAGAAGTTTCCATGTTGTGAGGAGAGGGCAGGAACCTATTTTCCTACAACTGGGTGCAATTTCTTCCATCAACAATAATAATGCCACCTAGATAAACTTGAGAGAGTCTTATATGTTATCTAATCATAGAAATAGGTTATCTAGTCCATTTCAATCCATTTCTAATAATATCTTTCCTATCAGGTCATTATGAGGTTTTTAGAAGGGTTTAAACTGCTTTCCATTCTTAGCAATCATTCTTAAAAGATTTCCCCTCAACTCCAAAACCAATAATAGGTTATTTAATCAAATATAATTCCCTAACTAATATGAACTAATTGTATCCTCATGCAAAGGTTTCACTTTCCAATGAGCATAATAAAATCCTTCTCTGGTCTATAACACCTCATTATGTGCACATAGAAAATCTCAACACCAATTTTCATGCTTTCTTATTTAGTATTTGACCTCAAAATTGGTCAAAAAATATGAAAATACCTCTAATACCTCTAAAAACTCTATTATAGTCTTTTTAACATTGGGAAATGAACTTGATCCATTATTAGGCCACATTAGGTCTCTTTGCTCATTAGGCTTAAATCTGTAAGCCATACTTAGACCTTTAAGACACCTTGAAACCTCTTTTACTTATCTCAATACCTCATCCTTATGTCATAAAACCTCATACCAATCTCACATACTACTAATCTTCTTCTCAAAAGTCCCATACTACTCACCTCAACATGCTACTAGGCTTATGCCTTTTTCACTAGGTTTCTTCATGTAAGGACCAAGCCTCAAAACTAACCTTGGAACTCTTCTAAAGGTTTATTTTACTCTTTCACATGTTTACACAAATTTATACACTCTCTCATTTATTTATTGACACAATTCACTAATATTTACTATGATTTATGCATACACCTTCTTATAGGTCTAAACTAGGCTTCTCAAGACACCTACTACTCAATAGTATGCTTACCTTGTATCTTGATCTTGAAACATGTCGTCAACCTCAAAAAAATTACTAGGTTTACTTAAAATTCTCTCTTAACAAAGAGGAAATATGTTTCCTTCATAGTATCTATTATCATAAGACTCCTTGTCACATACCACTTCACCATGTATGACAACAACTTTGACTTTGACATTAATGACCTCCATCTTGATCTTGAAATCAATGATAACATAAATGCCACAACACTAACAATAGGAACATATGTCAACAAGGTTTAAGTACTTGTGCTTGTTTAGACAAGCCTTTATAATTATTTTTGGCATATTTGAAATGCTTTAATGAAATGAGAACAAACTAATCTACTTGTTGAAGTTGAAATGCTAAAATTATAAAAAAAAACTAAAAGTTAATAAATGGGATATTCTTATTTTTGTTATTTTTAATAATTTTTATGGTTCATGTAATACAAAAATAAAATTTTGGAATAAATGTATGGTTGTTGATTTTTCCATGTTTTGTCTAGTTTTTAAGATGAATTTATCAATGTCATCTAAATCACTTTAAATTTTTTTGTATGAAAATGGAATTTGATAATATTTTAAGTTATATTTTATAACATGTAAACTGAAATAAAACCCTAAAACCCTAACAAATATTACCATAAGAAAGTCATAAATTAACCCTTCTATGAAAGTTAAAAATTGAGTATTGATGCTATTGAATGTTTATATATGAATTGAAATGATCTGTGGATTAAAGTGTGAAAACACAATTTTATTATTTTGTAAGTTTTTTTCCTATAATTTTTTTTGCTAAATAAAAAAGTAATTGATTCAAAACTTAGCATGAAAGGTTTTGGATATCTAATTTGTTTAGGTTTTTTTGTGGGTGTTTGGTTGAGAGTTTTTTTTGAATTGAAAATTGTCTAAAATTAAAAATAAAATATTGTATAATGGTTTTACCTAATGTATTTTTATATCAAATTACCTTATGTGATATGAAAGGCTACATTGTTTCAATAAAACTAATATGTAATTATAAAGTAAAAGATCTAGACTATATTTTTGTATAAGAGAGGACATAGAGAAGGATTAATTTTATTTGATTTTTGGAATATGAATATAATCTATTGAATAAATAAAACTAAACTATTATAATATTTTAAATTAATACAATAATTAAATAAATCTTCCAACTTGGTCAATGGTTTTAACCAAACATAGGAAAAGATTGTTGTTGTGTAGACCATACTCAAGAAGATAGATCCTCCATAAATATAGTTATAATAATTCTAAAAAATAATTATAGGAAAATAATGAGAACAAGAGTAACACAATATTGAACAAGAGTGAAAATGTACTATGGCTAATTGGTTCACTGATAAAAAAGACTATGTTGTTGATCAAGTAAACTCTATCCTAAATAACAATGTATATTGACATAAAAAAATATCAAATATGTAGTAAAATATCTTATAAAAATGAAATGAAGTAGGTTTGGGTTCTGTGTAGTTTAAAAACACCAATATTCAATGAAAATTTTGGATCCAAAATTCATCTAAAATGGAGATACTTGTAAAAGATTCATGGAGATTGCTAGGGTGAGTTTAACTATTGATTAATTAAAATATAAAATTAGGAGGGAGAAGAAGTGATAAAAAAGAGTGCGAGTGATTTTTTATATCATGAGGGTGAAACAAATCAAATCAAATAAGAAACACAAACAAAACCATGCAAAACATGTGATAAATCAAGTCTTAGACAAGAAATTAGAAGACAAGCAAATTATGATGAGACTAACACAATTTACAGGTGATGGATATAAAAATTCCTCTTAAAGTGAGAAAATCCCTAATTTATAATATAAAAGTACCCTTCAAAATAAGTTAACCACCAAAAATACAATGATAATAACATAATTTTCTATGAAACCATTGCAACATAACACATTCATATCATGCAATTTTTTTAAAATAGGGAAAGTTTAGTCATAAAAATTGTCATTTTTTTCTCAAATGGAAGAGATTGAAAATTAAGGCCATAAATATTAAAATAAATTAAAAGTTAAAAATAGGGCCAAAGGAGTAGTAGAAAAATTATAGAGAATATTAGGCTTGATCATATTTTTTTGGAGACCATTACATCATCATCATATATTTGCAAAAATGTTACATTGTGTAATTTTTGGGTGAGTATAGACCCCACATTCCATAAAAAATAGTTTCAAAATTGATGGCTTCCTTCCTAAAGCTCACCTACATTTTTGGAAAACCCTTGTTGTCCTAAGTATTTGACATGATGATTCATTCCTTATCCTCATGTGCCAATATGTAGTGCCAAGGATGGTAGTAAGACCTTGGAAATTATTACTTATGAAATATATTATTGGAGGTGGAGGAGGTGGAATTTCCCTTACAAGCCTTACCATATATTTTTCCACATCCACATACCTTACCGACTACCATTATTAAAAAATGGCATTCAGAGTGTAAGAGAGAATTAAATATTTCAAGATGAGGATAATGAAACACTCATCCCTCCTTATAATTATTTTACCTCATTAAATAAATCACACCTTATAGGTTGTTGACCAAAAAAATAAACATGTCCTCCAAATATCTAAAGATCTTCAATGGGACTAAACTGATATATTCTTGGATTGAGAAAAGAAGAGAATAAGTATTTATAAAAATAATAGCCTCAATGTCCTGTGTAATCCCAATTTAGTGCTCAAGGCCCAGAAAATTATCCACTACCATACAATTTATATCCTTATATCTCATTGAAAACATAATATTTACCTAGTTTTAGTTGAGGGGGAAAAATTAATCTTCACCCACCATATTTTAGATAGCATGCAAAAGTTTCCTACTAATAATACAAATGTTTTTTCCTTAACATTCCATCAATCACTCTACCTCTAAACACCAAATCTCTTTCCACCCCCCTACCCACTTGTAATAAATAATAAATGTTTAAATTAAATAATTTATTCAAAACATTCCATGATTGTTGAAAGTTAACAATAAATATCACCCTCATGAAGAGAAATTCTCTAAGATAGGCTCCCAATTAGACATAAAATGAGAGTTACCCTTTCCAATATTTAACCCAATCTTTATTTAAATATAGCTTCATGAGGGATTGAGATTTAATTCATCCAAGAAACTAATATACATATAGGGATAAGTGATCAAAGCATGCCAACTTCCCAACTTAACGAAGGCAAAATAATTGCTATGTCATGATACATGTGAAGAGATAAGAAAAAAATATTAGAAGAGGGGTGATGGATCAAAAAAAAAAATATTACAAATCTACTATCTTTGATTTATTCAAGTCAACATAGTTAAATTCTTGATTTTAAATCTCCAATATAGAGAGCTCACTTTAGATCTGTAGGGTTATAAATTAACTAGTGGAGATGATGGAAAAGTGTAATATAGAACATAATGGGGATTATAAAGAATATACACCCCTTAATTATTATAATTAACTTTAAGGTTACAATGTAAATTATAAATAACTCACTTTAAATGGTAATTTAACCTTTAAATTAAGTTAAAATAGTTATATTAAGTTCAAGAAAGGTCAAGTATTTGGTATGTATTTTATTTATTATTATGTTGATAACGTTTCATTGTGAGGAACCCCTATTGAAGTTCCTATATGCTTGTACTTAATTTGAATTGGGTTCATGCATGTGAATGAATGATGGACAACCTATTTTTTGTTTTTTTGTTTTTTTTTCCTCAAAATACATCTACTATTTTTCCCTTAAAAATAAGGAAAGGAGACTTTGAATAAAATTATGAATAAGACATGAATAATATGATCAAGATAGGACTATATTTAGGTATGTTTCTCATAATGGTAAGTTTCAAATTCTATGAAAGATATGAATATATGCCTATGTTTCTCATACTATTCCTATCTTGTTCAAAATGGGTAACCTAAACAAGTGAAGAGTAATATGAGTAATATAGGCATATATTCCTATATTGTGTAGAAAGGGTAGCTACCCATTATAAATAAAAATTTAGCATTAACAATTAGTAATCCAATATTATTATCTTATGTAGGAAAACCTCTCTTGCTTATACTATTCCTATAATTTTCAAAATAGGTACCTCAATGAAAATTTTAGTGGCCAATAAAAAAATGAACTTGTGGGTTTTTAGGTAAATCTGATTTAAATTATGGAGAATAAGTATATAATGTGGATAATTATGTAGGAAAATCAAGAATTGGAATGAGTTGGATCTAATATAGTGGTATGTAAATTAGATTAACATTATACATAGAAAAAATGGTTTTGTAGATGGGTCAATGTTTCTACTTGTTTTTGCTTTTTACATTCAGATAAGGAAGAAACTAAAGATAAAGGGTCAGGGGTTAGATGATACCCAGATTAAGTTGTGCACCATTATCTAGACATTGTAGGAACTCCTCTTTGGCTGTGGAGGATGACACCTATAGATAAGAAGAAGATTAAAACAACAGAAAATGTTAGAGAGATATATGGTGGACTGCCAAGCGATATGCTCGGTCCCAGAAGCATAAAAACTTCCTTGAGGGATGATAGTCCACTGTTTATGAAAAAGAGTGTTGCATAAAATAAATGGTGAAAGACTAAGAAAGAGAAATAAAGATAATGCATACCTATTCTCTGCAATCAGTCTGCCACATTCACCGATGTCGATAATCCTACTGGCATTGGTTGGTAAAGTTTTCGACGTTGGTTATATTACAGATGTCGGTAGGGGCAATGGGCCTTGGATGGGTTTTTGGTTGATGTCTTTGGTTGACAGAAGAGTCTGGGAGGTCTGTGGGAGTTTAATAGTTTGTGCAGGATTACAGGATAGTGAATACGATCCAAGAAAGGGCCCAGGTAGAGGACAGGGGTGGAAAGAGAATAAGAATGAGAGGAAGGCTTTTCAGTCTCTCTGAGAAGAAATTTAGGTTTTCTATCAATAGTACTCAAGAATATTCAATGGAAACTAATTACCAATGCCTTCTAAAATACTAAAATGAAATAGAAGAATACTTAGCTCTGTTTGGATGGAGAACCAAGAGTGTCAGGATGCTTGTCCTTGATGTGGCTGATGTAGGAGACTCCATACAACCTTCTAGTCCAATGTCTAGAGTGAATTCTGTAGAGTTTCTGAGCTTGGAGAGTGATGATAGAATGCTAATGCCTCATCCCAAAGCCTGCCTTTGATATGTAAAGAGTCAAGGAGCAAGAGAATTCAGATTTAGGGCTTGCAGCTGAGGTTAGAATTTAGTTTTAAGTAACCAACGTCGGCGATCCCACCGGCATCGACCGACTGTTGACCAACGTCGGTGGCTAGAGAATGAGAAAAAAGGCTATTTTTAGCCTTTTTCCCATTCCTCCATCTGCCAAGTTCAGTTGTCATTGGTGAATGGTCCAAAGGTGGGTTTAATAGGTGTGAGAGTTAGTGAGAGAGTTATAATAGGTCTTACATAATTATGATTTGGAGGACTTAGTCATAGGGTGATAAATGGTCTAAGGGCAAGGTATCCAAGGTGAGGTGTCTAGGGTGATGTCATTAATTTAAAATAAGTAATTTATTTTAAATTAATAAAGTGTGCAAGGGACCAAGGGGAGTCGACACAATTTTGGTGTCTACATTTGCCCCTTTTTGTCTTGTTGGTTGTTTTGATGAACTACAAGAAAAAAATAGGAGTAAGTTGCCCCAGGTATGGGATAAGGTGTAGGTTGCCCCAAGTATGGGATGAGGTATTACCCTTCAAAGTGGGAGTCGAGGGAAGGTAACCTGATATCAAGTGCCGATTTGATAGGCAATGGATGGGTATGGTGAGCTTAGAGTGTGAACACTGCAATAGTTGAGATTGTGCGTATACCACTTCACGTGATAGGTAGGTCAAATTGTCAAAGGCAAGGTTGAAGAGTGCTAAAATTGAAGTAATCAGGCCCCAGCTTTTAGTCATAGCTAATTGGGTTATTTGATCCAAGCTATAGCTTTGATGGTCATCATGTTCCAAGTATCCCAAGCTCAGGAAGTGCTCTTGGAAAACATGAAAAATGTCACAAATATTGGGGATCAACTTGAGCGTGATCCATCAATAGGTGTGAGGGTCATGATATGGGTTGCATACAATTTGTTAACTATTCATGAGGTAGCATATATGTAATTAAAACAACCAAGGCAAAGTTGTCTCGGAAGTGGTCATGGTTTGAGGAGATAGTTGCTATCTCTAAGGTCATTGGTCGAGTCAGGTTGAGATATAAGTCATGACAAGTATAGTGTGTGTTGTGGATGGGGAGATGTATGTGATCTCCAATGTGCCCTATGAGAAGTCTAGGTAACTCATTCAGTGTTAGGGCTGGTTGTTTGGTCATGATTTTGGGTTGGTATAGATAGTTATTCCATTAGATGGATGGATGAAGGAATGGCCGAGCTAACCTCAGAAGACCCCATGTCAACTAAGTGCTGCCTACATATCCCCTGTTTGAAGGGCCTCAGGCCAATGTAATTCTCCCAAAAGGTAAGAAGAGTCAAAGAGGTTGATAATTGGTTTGGGCATGTTAATGGTTTAGCACTTCCCATATGTCTGATGCTACATGCTTGAAATGATGAGTGTATGATGATGTTACAGCCTTTTCCATATTATGTGATGGTGTATTCTGTAACTTAGGTTATGTGGTTTTTCATCCCTAGAAATTTTCCATATTGGTTATGGATGTATGCTAAAAATAAAATGAGTTTATTTATGCTTCAACACTATTTGTATTGGTGATGATATATGCTTGACATAAATTGTGTTTGGTTGTTAGTTTCCATGTGTATTATTTTCCATAGAAACTAATGTGAATGGGCTATGATAATCTATATAACACAAATTGATATTTACATTAAATAAATCATGAGGTTGTGTTAATGGTAAGAAAATGTTTTGGTTTGGTTTGGTTTAGAAAATGATTTGGTTGTATGTGACAAAGGTATGTAAGAAGTGAAAGGTTTTTTTGCCCTTTCATTGACAAGGACTATAATGGTAGCATAGATAGGGTTGGTGCAAACAAAATCCCCGTTCATGCATTATGTCATTTACCATTGTTTGTGTTAGAGAAGTATTCAAATCACTTGATGTTAAGTGAGCTCAAAATCCCTTGGGTATGTTGGGGTAATAGGTTTGATTATGTGAGATGTGAGGATAGCATAACCCTTTTTAGCAAGGATAACTTTGCCCCTTTTATAGGTGACCCTGAGAATGACTATAGGCAAGTCCATGACTTAATAGTTTGTCAGTCAATTTTATTTTATTATATATATATATATATATATATATATATATATATATATATTTGGTAGACTGATCAATGCGGGAAGTCTACGTGGGGATGTTGTTTTGTTTTGTGGTCATATGTGAAGCTGATCGATGTGGGAAGCTTCTGAGAGAGTGTTGTTTGTAGCAAAATTTGGGCATAGCCATCCTTCGAGGGAGTGGTCTATATTATGATTTGTATGGTTCGAGGTCTTTGAATAGCTATCCTTCAAGGGAGTAGTCTATCAATTACAACAATTATGCAGCTGTCCTTCGAGGGAGCAGTCTAAATTTATAGTTTTATGACCTTTGAATAGGCATCCCAATTTTACATGTTTTTTGAACTAAATTTTTAGTCATGGACTAGACTATAGAGGTTTTAAGGTTTTCCCTTTTAGTAGGACAAAGCATTAATGCAAAAAGGATTAATAATGTTTGTAGGAAAAAAGGGTTGAAAGGAATAGGAATGAGGATGACAGGGATTGTTCAAGAGACGAGCTAAAGTTAAATATCAAGTTAATGAGTAATTGATTAATATTAGAATGGTCACAGATGCAAGGCATTAAGGGGTTCAGGTTTAGATGAGCCTTCAAGAGAAGACAGACGATAAGTCCCTGATCCATACTTGTGCGTTATGATATAAGGTGTGAGCCAATTAGGAGCAAACTTGCCTTGTTTACTTCTTTCTATATTGGTCACATGTTGGTTTTCTTTAAGGATGAGACCCCCAATTTTGAAATCTCACTTTATCAAATTTTTGTTATAGGCACGTTTGATGTGATTTTGGTAGATATGAAGATGATTAAGAGCAGCAAGACGACGTTCATCAAGTAACTCGAGTTGAGCTAATCGATCTTGACGAAAGTCATCGTTAGAAAGTATGTCATGCAAAGAGATGCATAGAGAAGGTATTTTTACTTCAAGAGGCAAGAAGACCTTAGTTACATACACTAAAGAGAAAGGTGTAGCACCCGTAGGGGTTTGAATGCTAGTGTAGTAGGCCCACAAAGCGAAGGGAATGTGAATGTGCCAATCTCTTCCAGTGTCATTGACCACCTTCATTAGGATTTTGGTTAGGATTTTGTTAGAAGCCTCTACTTGTCTACTAGCTTATGGGTAATAAGGTGAGGAGAAGCTGAGTTTGATGCCAAAAGAGTCGTAAAGTTTTTAGACGATTTTGTTTTTGAAAGATTTGCCATTATCGGTGATGATTTTGTGAGGTACACCAAAATGAAAAATGATGTGGTGGTTGATGAAGTTGACAATTTTGTCATCTTTAGTGGAGATGAGGGGAATAGCTTCCACCCATTTAGTGAAGTATTTAGTCACGGTGATAATAGATTGATGTCGAAGAGATGAATGAGGGTTAATCTCATTGATTAAGTCTAAGCCCCATTGTGAAAAGGGCCAAAAATCCTCAGCAACTTGTAAAGTGTGGCTAGGGACGTGAAGTAAGTTAGCATGTTGCTGGAATTTGATACAACATTGAGCATAGTCACTGTAGTCTTGGTGAAGAGTGGGCCAATAATAGCCCAAGTGAAGGATGTGTTTTGCAACCGAGTTACCACTGACGTGTCCTCCACAAATCCCATCATGAACTTGTTTAATGGCATGAGATGTTTCAGTGGAGGTTAGACATCAAAGAAGGAGGCCATCAAAACCTCTTTTGTAGAGAAGACCCACTAGCATGGTATATCGAGCAGTACTCTTGATAAAAGCCCATCGTGCATTGCTAGAGAGATCAGAAGGAACGATAGAAAAATTTAAGTAGTCAACAAGTTGTTTATACCAAACATCATGTGGACTAGAGTCGATATTGCCGAAAAATTTGATGTCAATGGAAATATATGAAGGCAACACCAAACGATGTACGGTGACATAAATTCTTGAAGAAGAAGATGAAGATGGTATGCGTGAGGTGAGAGAGGCCATAGTGTTGACAAATTTATTCTTAGAGCGAGGAACAATTTGCAAGAGATAATGGTCGAAAGACTCTAGTAATGTGTCAACACGATGTTTATACCGTTGCAAAACTTCATTTTTACAAAGGTATGAACCGTTAATCTGATTAACGACTAGTTGTGAGTCGCCAAACATGTTGATTGTCTTGATGCCTAACGAAATGGTAGTTTGAAGTCCCAAAATTAAGGCTTCATATTCAACCATATTATTAGTATATTCAAAGTCAAGTTTAAAAGAGAGAGGCATGGGCTCACCCTTGTGAGGAATGAGAATGACCCCCACACCTCCACCGAGTTGACATTTGGATCCATCAAAGAACATTGTCATTTGATAGAATATGTCATCAGTGGAAAGTGTGGTGATAGATTCATCAGTGAATTCATAGTGAGAGGGTTGGTTGTCAGGTAGAGGGGCATCCACTAGTTGGTCAGTGATTGTTTACCCCTTTATAGATTTTTGTTGGATGAATTCCAAATTAAACTCAGCAAGAAGCATGAGCCAACAAGCCATACGTTGGTTTTGGTATGGCTTGGAATGCATGTATTTGAGAGGGTCGGTATGAGTGATGATGTAAGTTTTGTGATTGAGGAGATAATGATGAAGTTTGGAGGTAGCAAAGCCTAATGCCAAGCAAAGTTTTTCGGTATGAGTATATCGAGTTTTAGAGTCAATGAGTGTTCAACTTATATAATAAACCACCTGCTCCTGATGTTCATCTCGATGTGTGATCATGGCACCTAAAGAATGATTTGTTGCTGAGATGTAAAGATAGAAAGGTTGGTCATCTTTAGCTGGAATAAGGACTGGTGGAGAGACAAGATAATGTTTAAGAGCCTCAAAATCCTCTTGGCAATCCTTATCCCAATTAAAGGAGACGTCCTTCTTGAGGAGGTGATGAAAGGGTTGACATCAGTCAGAAAGTTGTGAGATGAAGCGACGAAAAGATTGAAGCTTCCCTTGCAGGCTGTGAAGTTGTTTTAGATTGGTAGGTGGCGGCATCTTGAGTATAGCTCTAATCTTAGCGGGATCAATCTCAATGCCATGAAGAGAAATGATGAAACCCAAAAGCTTCCCTGAGAGAACCCCAAAGATGCATTTCTTGGGGTTGATTCAAACATTATATTGTAAGAGGTGAGTGAAAATTGTTTTGAGAATGTCTAGGTGATCACGGCAAAGCTTGGATTTTCCTAGCAGGTCATCCACATAGTCCACCATGATTTTGTGGAGGAGATCATGAAAGATATAAGTCATGGCATGTTGGTATGTGGCACCTACATTTTTGAGGCCAAAAGGCATAACCCTATAGCAAAATATCCCCCATGGAGTGATGAAGGTGGTTTTATGTTGATCTTCTAGTGCAATCAAGATTTGATTATATCCTGAAAACCTGTCCATGAGTGATAGCATCTCATGACCAGCTGTCAGATCAAAAAGTTGGTTGATGTTTGGCAAGGGAAAGTCATCCTTTGGGCAAGCTAAGTTGAGGTCATGATAGTCAGTACAAATTCAAATTCCCCTAGTCGCTTTTGTGATAGGGACAATGTTTGACACCTATTGTAGATAATCAATGGGTTGGGTAAATGAGATAGAGAGAAGACGTTGAAGCTCCTCTTTGACAAGGAGTGCAATACAAAGATGCATTTTGCAAAGCTTTTGCCTGATAGGCTTAGCCTCTAGGTTTATGACGATGTTATGAATGACAATGTTAGGGTCGATGCTGGGCATATCGCTATAGGTCCAAGCAAAGGCTTTGCTATGATCTGTAAGGAATTTGGTATAGTCGATTTGTTCTTGGGTATCCAAAGATTGACCAATCTTTAAAATGTGAGGAATATCAGAAGATGGGAGGTTAATGTCAATGGTTGATTCATTTAACATAACGTGTGTTTCTGAAGGAAGGGATCATTGAATGAAGGAATCATCCACACCCATGTAGGTGAGTATGGCATCGTCATTCACACATTAGATAGTGTTGATGGTAAAAGATTCATCGTCTATCATGTCTAGATAAACGAGAGGAAGGGACCTTGATACCCCACCTAGTTGATAGGTCAGGGGTTCCAAGCGAATGGCATTTATGGAAAAAAAAACTTGGAGGGATGGAGACCACCGAATCCATAGGTGAGGATGGGTGAATAGGCGAGGTTAGAGGAGATTGTTCTATGATAGTTTCATGGTGAGGGTTTTTAGAGGTTTCTATAGGTTCTTCAAAACCCAGAACATGTCATTTCTTGGCATTTTTTTATTGCCTCATTGTTTGGAGGCTCAACAGGCTGGTGGGAACCTTGTTCATAGTGCCCAAAGCAAAAACCCTTCCATGCACACCTATAAAGATAGGTATGAGCAAAGCTAGGGTTTCCAAGAAAGGAGAAATCGAAAGTGAATATTTGGGGTGATGAAAGAGGATTCCCATCAGTAGGAGCTCGATCTAGCCCTCCATAGATGAGATTTGTTTGAAGATTAGGAGGACCATATGGGATGACCATTCCAATGCGATGGTCATAGTTAGGGTGATGATGAAGTTGTCCATATTCTTGAGGAGTTTGGAACATGTCCAGGGTAAGCAAATGATACTCCCCAAGTGAAATCCACTGGAAGGTATCTTCCATAAGATCTTTTGTGGTCACTTGAGGAGAAGGCATAGGTGTAACTGACATTTGTGAACTTGTTGAGGCTTCTGTGGGTGGAGGTGGTGTTTGGGTCGATGTTTTCAAAGGGATGAGAACATCATTGGGTCAATAAGTTGTGTTACATGTTTTGAAGGGGGAAGGGTTAGTAGGAATGACATGAACCTATCCCTCGTGTTTGAATTTGATGCAATGATGTAACGTGGAAGGGACACAGACCATGGCACGTATCCAAGGTCATCCCAATAGCATGTTGTATTGGAACTCTCCCTCAATGATATAGAAGAGCTTTGGAATTGTTCATGGACCAACATGAATATGTAAGATGATGGTGCCAACGGTAGTGGCAATAGAATCATTAAAAGAATGAAGAATTGCGTTGATTTTTGACACACAATTCTTTGGGAGGGCTAGTTAGTCATATGCATGGGTGGAAATGATATTGATGCTAGCACCCCCATCAATAATAACCTAATTAATGTGAGTTAGATCAACATAATCTGTGATAAAAAGGGCAGCATCTTGATCTTCCAAATTAGAAGTAGGAATTTCAGAATCACTAAAGGTAATGGAGGCAATGATAGGTAATGATTAGACTAAGGCAGCTAGTGGTTGGGGGTCTTCAGGTTGGATCTCCACTGCCTATAAAGCTTTGATTAAAGCTTGGCGATGTTGAGGAAAGCTTTGAATGAGGTCATACAAAGACATCTTCATAGGGGTTTGGTGAAGTTGTCTCACCATTGAGTCACGAATTACCTCTGAAGATGTTTGTTGGGAGGTGCCCAAGATTGAAATCTTGGGTTTCAGTGGTTGAGAAGGTTTGAAAAATGGGTATGTCCAATTGATATAAACCTTCTCTTTTCCTTTATCCTTTAAAATTTGTGACCTGGTGGCCACATGAATGGTGTTAATTTCAAATAAAGGAGGAGAAGGTGGTGAAAGGACCATAGTCTGATGATGTATTATGATGAAGGTGAGGAGGTTTGAGAGGCATAGGAAGGTGTCGAAGGTTTGTCAAAATAATCTTCAACAAGAAGGGTGTCTTTTTCCATGTATTGGCAAATGACAACCTTAAGGGCATAACAATTTTTAGTGTCATGCCCAGGTGTGCGATGATATAGGCAAATTTGAGTGTCATCGAACCATGATGGTTTTGATCCGAGAGGTTGAAATGGTTTAATAGGTAGGAGAGTGATGCTAGAGGATTGTAACAATTGATGTAACAATAAATAATATGAACCCGCTAATGGGTCTACACTTGTTGTTGCAGTGGAGGTTGACAACTTTTATTTTGTAAGAGTTATTGAGGGAGTTTTCTATACCACTATTTTAGTTGGTGGTGTAACCACTCATGTAGATGGCACTTTTTTGGTAAGAGGTGCTGAGTTTTTTGGTAGAGGAATATTTTTTATGGGTAAAGGTAGTAGAGGAGGTAATTTTTTTTTGTTAGGTGTTGGAGTAGGAAGTACTCCTATTAAGGTAGAAGGGTGTGGGCCCAAAATAGAAGGCAATGATGATGGTGGGGGAGGAGTTCTTCGATGTGGTTTAGTAGCCTTCTTTAATACATTGTGAGGACCACTACTATGTGGGGCGAGGATCAAATCTACCTTCACTTGTGGGTGAGTGAGGTTTGGTACGGGGCGAACACCAAGAGATTTAACCAATTTTGGTATGGTAGTTGCTTGTGAGGAGGTTTAGATGTGGATGGTTGAGCTTCTAAGGTTTTGGAAGTAGAAGCATGATATTTGTCAGTGACTTTAGGATAATATTTTGTAGAAGGGACGATAGTACGAGATGGAGTGGGATGTGTAAGATAAGGAGCTTTAAGTCACTCCCATAATGCCTCATGTCTTAAGTTCCTTGAATGGAGAAATCCTAAGTTCTCAGCCAATCGAGAGAATGGTTTAGAAGATGTTGCATGAGGCTTTATGATTGGTATTTTAAAAGATGTGGATGGTTGTGAGACTGGAAATGTGTTAGATGCAATTCTTTTAGGCCAAAGGCGCGAGAGAGCCATTACTAGATTGTCTTCGATCGAAGTAGGTGAAGAGACAATTTCTTCTCTTGGTGGAGAAGGAATTGGAAAATGTGACTCCTCAAGAGGATAAAGGGAAGGGATGATCATACCTTCTACTTGCGGTCAAAGAGTGGGAAAAGTATGATCCTCCATAGGTAATAGGAAGGATGAGGACAGGGCTAGTGGCATTGGTATTGTCAAGGCGTCCTCCAATATAAGAGAGGTCAATGCAAATTATTCTGTGTGAGAGGGGTGTGGATGGAGGACTAATAGGAGAATAAGGTTCTTCTACTCATGGAGGAGAAATAGGTTGGTTATCCTCTTCAAACTGTGAAAGAGGTTGGTTAGGTATAAAAGGAGAAACCATGTCGATCGTGCGTATATTATGCTCTTGGGAGTCATTGGCCACGGTCTGTACGTTGTTTTGGCTAGGGGGATGGTTAGGGAATGGTTGTCTAAAGATGTATATGTTTTGGTTAAGTGACACATTTAGGTTATCCAAGACAAGATCCCCCTTGTCTAACATATCCTGAATAACGTTCTTGAGAGTTTTGCAATTGTCTGTGTCATGACCTTTGACACGATGATAATTACAGAAGTCATTCTCCATATACCATGCTGGGATGGTCGCGAAGGATCAAATTGAGGTGGTGGTCAAATTTGAAGGAGGTTAAGGACTCCCTGCTTTACTATTTTATCCAACATGAAAGCGTATGATTCTCCTATTGGAGTATATTGACATTGTACGTATTGTTGTTAGAATTGTCGTGTAATGCTTTGTGATGTGAAGGGTTTGGATTGGTTAGTTGTGGTAGATGATGATGATCTAAGTACCATAGCATTTGCTGATCCCTTGGACTTGGAATTGGAAGAAGAAGATTTGGATGAAGGGTCATTTGATTTTGCATTAGTATTTTTACTATGCAGTTTGACTTTACTTTCTTCGATAGCACGGAGTTCAAGCTTCCTAGCCATGGTGAAAGCTTCGTCAAATGTGCGGAATGTTTAGACCCACAAAGTAGATGAGATGTGTTTAGCACATGCTTGTGAAAAGAGCTCAATGAGCTCATGTTGAGGTAGATAAAAGGAGAGTTGGTTGATTAAACTTCTCCATCGAGCAACGAAATTAGCTATTGATTCATCATCGAATTGTCTAATAGAATATAGATCTGTGATGGAGACCTTCTTGGTGATGTTGATTGAAAAGTGGTTGAGGAATAATTGAGCGAGTTGAGTGAAGGTAAAAAGAGAGTGACTGGTAATATAACTATACCAATCAAGGGTGGCACCAGAAAGTGACATGGGAAATGTGCGAAGTAATAATGCATCATCATGTGCTATAAGGTAGAAAGCGTGTCTAAACGCTCGTAGATGTTGTTGTGGGTCCTCTTTACTCTAAAAATGAGTAAATTTTGGGAGTTCCCACTGGCTAGGATATGGTTGAATTGGGACCGAAGGATGGATAGGTTCATTACAGATTTGTTCATATGAAAGAACATTCTTTGAACCTGAAATAGATGTCTCAAGGTTGGACATCTTATCCATTAGAATCTTGATTAGATCGGCTGATGGATTGGCAGGAGGGGATTCCCCTAGATTATAGGGTACTTGGAAGACATTGGGAGGGGCATATGATGTGTTAGGTTGCATATGTATAGGCGCAACATATTGATAGTTTGTTATGGGGACTAATGTTGAGGTTAAAGGGACTTGTGCCATGGAGTTGGGGGCACAAATTGACTAGGTGCCACCAAAGTAGGTTGGATGGTGGCAACACTAATTAGAGGATAGGTAGTTGCTCTTGTATTTATGGGTGCAAGAGTGGGTAGGATATAAACTAACAAGTTTTGAAATAGTGTTGAACTTGTTTGAATTGTTTGTGGTTGAGGGGGTACGAAAACCCCAATGGAGGTAGGTCCAAAAATAGAAGGGGAGGACAAATCTTAAACATTGGCCATAGTTGGGTTAATGGCTGAGGCAATGGCATGAGTAACCATGGGTTGAGTAACAGAGGCTGTTGATATATTTTCCATTTCAACTAAAGAAGTTAGCATCCCAAGAACAAGGTTACCTAAAGGATCTCACGTTTGGCTTCTCGCGAGGTAGTGTTGGAGAGCCTTGATGTTGAGGTCAAATAATATCTCAAAGTCTTGATCCCCTGTGGGAATAATAGGTGGTTGGTTCGAAGCTAGAGTATGCTCAGTGTCTGAAGGATACTCCATTAGAGGACTTGTTATGAAGGGTGAAGGTGGAAGTGGTTGTTGCCTTGCATGGTCAACAAGAGTTTTAGCTTGACTACGTGTCAAAACCATTCAAGACAAAATTTGTTCAGGTTCTAAAAATTGTATATTCTAGTCTCAAAATTCTAGGATGTGTGTTTGACAGTCAAAAAGTCAGGTTTTAAACTTGCTAATTTGAAAGAAATATTTTTGATAGTGACCGACGTTGGTTAAATAACTGATGCTAGTTATAAAGTGTTATCAAGGTTGGTGGTATAATTGATGTCGATTAGAATGAGTTGCCGACATTAGTGGAAAAGCTGATGTCAGTGTCTGTGTATTTCTAGAAACATAGAAAACTGATATTTTTGAAAGAAAGAGAAATTTTGAGTTTGTTTTTGGATCTCAAAATGCAACCTCACCAGCTCAAAGAATCAGATATAGACAAAAAAATAGATGATGGGCAAGCAACCTCTAAACATTAAATTCCTAAGAATAAATTTTAGAGTCATGGTGGCTTATGCCTTGGAAGAATGTGTTGGAAGTTGGGCTTTTAGAATGGGTCCTAAAGAGGAAGTCTAAGGTTGGTTTCGGGTTATGTTTTGGTGCTCAAAAGTCTATGTTAGGTTCTGTATGTGGCCTAGTGCTAGGGGCTTTCTCCCTTCACTTCACGAACCCAGAGCCGAGCTGGGCCGCATAGCCAATATATACTTCACCTATAGTTTATACTCTGCCAGAGAACAGAGTGGGTCCTCCTCTTGGTGGTGAAATCCAAGTAGGATCGCCAGGAAGGGTAAGGTATCTGCTAAGTGATGAAATCCTAGATGGGCCTTGTCTCAAGTATGTTTAGGTGTTTGATTGTGTTTGTGAATGTGGTCTGGTTGTGTAACATATGTGCACTATGATTTATTCATAAAGCATTTTAATTACTAAGTGAGAGAGCTAAGTATGCATTCAGGTAGAAATGAAATGCAATAGTGTTTTAACCCAAACTGAAATGTTTTGTTCAAATGCAAACAAGTGAGGAAAAGGTTAAGAGTATGAATTTCACTACTCTAAAATGCAGGGAAAAAGTGACAAGAAGAAAAAGAAAGATGTTCTTTTTAACTTGTGTTTATGATTTCTTTTCAAGATAAAAAGATAGAAGAAGAGAAATTTTCCTAATGCACCTATATGAAAGTTTGCTTTTTAGAAGAAATGAACCCAAGGAAAACTCCAGGGTCCCACTAGGCGTGCCAGAATATTTCTACTCATTTTTGCTTTTTACATTCAGAAGAAAGAAGAAACTAAAGCTAAATGGGTTAGGGGTTAGATGATACCTGGATTAAGTTGCACACCATTATCCAGACATTGTAGGAACTCCTCTTTGGCTATGAAGGATGACACCTGTAGATAAGAAGAAGACTAAAACAACAAAAAATGTTAGAGAGATATATGGTGGACTACCAAGCGATATGTTCGGTCCCAGAAGCATAAAAACTTCCTTGAGGGATGACAGTCCACTATTTATCAAAAACATTGTTGCATAAAAGAAATGGTGAAAGACTAAGAAAGAGAAATAAAGATAACATGTACCTATTCTCTACAATCAGTCTGCCACAGTCACCAACATCGGTAGTCCTACTGATGTCAATTGGTAAAGTTGTCAACATCAGTTATATTATTGATGTTGGTAGGGGCAATGGGCCTTAGACGAGTTTCTTGTTGATGTCTTTGGTTGACAGAGGAGTCTGGGAGGTCTGTGGGAGCTTAATAGTTTGTGCAGGATTGCATGACAGTGAATATGATCTGGGAAAGGGCCCAGGTAGAGGACAGGGGTGGAAAGAGAATAAGAATGAGAGGAAGGATTTTCAGCCTCTTCGAGAAGAAAGTTGGGTTGTCTATCAATAGTACTCAAAAATATTCAATGGAAACTAATTACCAATGCCTTCTAAAATATTGAAATGAAATAGAAGAATACTTAGCTCTGTTTGGATGGAGAACCAAGAGTGTCAGGATGCTTGTCCCTGATGCGGCTGATGTAGGATACTTCGTACAACCTTCTAATCCAATGTCTGGAGTGAATTTTGTAGAGTTTCTTAGCCTGGAGAGTGATGATAGAATGTTGATGCCTCATCCCAAAGCCTGCACCATTATTAAGTTATGCACCATTATCTAGACATTGTAGGAACTCCTCTTTGGCTGTGGAAGATGACAGCTGTAGATAAGAAGAAGACTAAAACAATAGAAAATGTTAGAGAGATATATGGTGGACTTCCAAGTGATATGCTCAGTACCAGAAGCATAAAAACTTCCTTGAGGGATGACAATCCACTGTTTATGAAAAAGAGTGTTGCATAAAAGAAATGGTGAAAGACTAAGAAAGAGAAATAAAGATAACGTGTACCTATTCTCTGCAATCAGTCTACCATAGCCACCGATGTCGGTAGTCGTACCGTTGTCAGTTGGTAAAGTTGTCAATGTCAGTTATATTACTGATGCTAGTAGGGGCAATGGGCCTTAGATGAATTTCTAGTTGATGTCTTTGGTTGACAGAGGAGTCTGGGAGGTCTGTGGGAGTTTAATAGTTTGTGCAAGATTGCATGACAGTGAATATGATCTGGGAAAGGGCCCAGGTAGAGGACAGGGGTGGAAAGAGAATAAGAATGAGAGGAAGGATTTTCAGCCTCTTCGGGAAGAAAGTCAGGTTGTCTATCAATAGTACTCAAAAATATTCAATGGAAATTAATTACCAATGCCTTCTAAAATATTGAAATGAAATAGAAGAATATTTAGCTCTATTTGGATGGAGAACCAAGAGTGTCAGGATGCTTGTCCCTGATGTGGCTGATGTAGGAGACTTCGTACAACCTTCTAATCCAATGTCTAGAGTCAATTCTATAAAGTTTCTTAGCCTAGAGAGTGATGATAGAATGTTGATGCCTTGTACCAAAGCCTTCCTTTGATATGCAAAGAGTCGAGGAGCAAGAGAATTTAGATTCAGGGCTTGCAGCTGAGGTTAGAATTTAGTTTTAAGTAACTGATGTCGGAGATGTTGTCGCTGTCGGTCAATTATTGACTGACATCGACAGCTAGAGAATGGGAAAAAGGCTATTTTTAGCCTTTTGCCCATTCCTCCATCTGCCAAGTTTAGTTGTCATTGGTGAATAGTCTAAAGGCGGGTTTAATAGGTGTGAGAGTTAGTGAGAGAGTTGGAATAGGTCTTAGGTAATTATGATTTGGAGGACTTAGTCATAGGGTGATAAATGGTCTAAGGGCAAGGTATCCAAGGTGAGGTGTCTAAGGTGATGTCATTAATTTAAAATAAGTAATTTATTTTAAATTAATAAAGTGTGCAAGGGACCAAGGGGAGTCGACACAATTTTGGTGTCTACAATGGGTCACAATCAATTTTCACTCGCCTCCTTCAATATAATGAGAGGAGTTGATAGAAATTGTTTTGAGAATGTTTCTACTCATTTTTGCATTTTACATTTAGAAGAAAGAAGAAACTAAAGTTAAATGGTCAGGGGTTAGATGATACCAGGATTAAGTTGCACACCATTATCCAGACGTTGTAAGAACTCTTCTTTGGCTATGGAAGATGACACCTGTAGATAAGAAGAAGACTAAAATAATAGAAAATGTTAGAGAGATATATGGTGGACTTCCAAGCGATATACTCAGTCCCAGAAGCGTAAAAACTTCCTTGAGGGATGACAGTCCACTGTTTATGAAAAAGAGTGTTGCATAAAAGAAATGGTGAAAGACTAAGAAAGAGAAATAAAATAACATGTACCTATTCTCTGCAATCATTCTGCCACAGTCACCGACGTCGGTAGTCCTACCGACATTGGTTATATTACTAATGTTGGTAAGGGAAATGGGCCTTGGACATGTTTTTGGTTGATGTCTTTGGTTGACAGAGGAGTCTGGGAGGTCTGTGGGAGTTTAATAGTTTGTGCAGGATTGCATGACAGTGAATATGATCTAGGAAAGGACCCAGGTAGAGGATAGGGGTGGAAAGAGAATAAGAATGAGAGGAAGGCTTTTCAGCCTCTCTGAGAAGAAAGTCGGGTTGTCTATCAATAATACTCAAAAATATTCAATGGAAACTAATTACCAATGCCTTCTAAAATATTGAAATGAAATAGAAGAATACTTAGCTCTATTTGGATGGAGAACCAAGAGTGTTAGGATGCTTGTTCCTGATGTGGATGATGTAGGAGACTTCGTACAACCTTCTAATCCAATGTCTAGAGTGAATTCTATAGAGTTTCTTAGCCTGGAGAGTGATGATAGAATGCTGATGCCTCGTCCCAAAGCATTCCCTTGATATGCAAAGAGTCAAGGAGCAAGAGAATTTAGATTCAGGGCTTGCAGTCGAGGTTAGAATTTAGTTTTAAGTAATTGACGTTGGTGATCCTGCCGGTGTCAGCAGCTAGAGAATGGGAAAAAGGCTATTTATAGCCTTTTGCCTATTCTTCCATCCGCCAAGTTTAGTTGTCATTGGTGAATGGTCCAAAGGCAGGTTTAATAGGCGTGAGAGTTAGTGAGAGAGTTGGAATAGGTCTTAGGTAATTACAATTTGGAGGACTTAGTCATAGGGTGATAAATGGTCTAAGGGCAAGGTATCCAAGGTGAGGTGTCTAGGGTGATGTCATTAATTTAAAATAAGTAATTTGTTTTAAATTAATAAAGTGTGCAAGGGACCAAGGGGAGTTGACATAATTTTGGTGTCTACAATGGGTCACAAACAATTTTCACTCGCCTCCTACAATATAATGAGAGGAGTTGACAGAAATTGTTTTGAGAATGTTTCTACTCATTTTTGCTTTTTACATTCAGAAGAAAGAAGAAACTAAAGTTAAATGGTCAGGGGTTAGATGATACCTGGATTAAGTTGCACACCATTATCCAAACATTGTAAGAACTCCTCTTTGGCTCTGGAGGAGGACACCTGTAGATAAGAAGAAGACTAAAACAATAGAAAATGTTAGAGAGATATGTGGTGGACTTCCAAGCGATATGCTCGGTCCCAAAAGCGTAAAAACTTCCTTGAGGGATAACAGTCCACTGTTTATGAAAAAGAGTGTTGCATAAAAGAAATGGTGAAAGACTAAGAAAGAGAAATAAAGATAACGTGTACCCATTCTCTGCAATCAGTCTACCATAGTCACCGACGTGGGTAGTCCTACCGATGTCAGTTGGTAAAGTTGTCGACATTGGTTATATTACTGATGTTGGTAGGGCCAATGGGCCTTGGATGGGTTTCTGGTTGATGTCTTTTGTTGATAGAGGAGTCTGGGAGGTCTATGGGAGTTTAATAGTTTTTGCAAGATTGCATGATAGTGAATATGATCTGGGAAAGGGCCCAGGTAGAGGACAGGGGTGGAAAGAGAATAAGAATGAGAGGAAGGCTTTTCAGCCTCTCCAGGAAGAAAGTCAGGTTGTCTATCAATACTACTCAAAAATATTCAATGGAAACTAATTACCAATGCCTTCTAAAATATTGAAATGAAATAGAAGAATACTTAGCTCTGTTTGGATGGAGAACCAAGAGTGTCAGGATGCTTGTCCCTGATGTGGCTGATGTAGGAGACTTAGTACAACCTTCTAATCTAATGTCTAGAGTGAATTCTATAGAGTTTCTTAGCCTGGAGAGTGATGATAGAATGTTGATGCCTCATCCCAAAGCCTTCTTTTGATATGTAAAGGGTCGAGGAGCAAGATAATTTAGATTCAGGGCTTGCAGCCGAGGTTAGAATTTAGTTTTAAGTAACTGATGTCGGTGATCCTGCCGATGTCGACTGACTGTTGACTAACGTCGGTAGCTAGAAAATGGAAAAAAGGCTATTTTTAGCCTTTTACACATTCCTCCATTTGCCAAGTTCTATTGTCATTGGTGAACGGTCCAAATGTGGGTTTAATAGGCGTGAGAGTTAGTGAGAGAGTTGGAATAGGTCTTAGGTAATTATGATTTGGATGACTTAGTCATAGGGTGATAAATGGTCTAAGGGCAAGGTATCCAAGGTGAGGTGTCTAGGGTGATGTCATTAATTTAAAATAAGTAATTTATTTTAAATTAATAAAGTGTGCAAGGGACCAAGGGGAGTCGACATAATTTTGGTGTCTACAATGGGTCACAAACAATTTTCACTCACCTCCTACAATATAATGAGAGGAGTTGATAGAAATTATTTTGAGAATGTTTCTACTCATTTTTGCTTTTTACATTCAGAAGAAAGAAGAAACTAAAGTTAAATGGTCAGGGGTTAGATGATATCCAGATTAAGTTGCACACCATTAGCCAGACATTGTAAGAACTCCTCTTTGGCTGTGGAGGATGACACCTGTAGATAAGAAGAAGACTGAAATAATAAAAAATGTTAGAGAGATATATGGTGGAATTCCAAGCGATATGCTCGGTCCCAGAAGCGTAAAAACTTCCTTGAAGGATGACAGTCCACTGTTTATGAAAAAGAGTGTTGCATAAAAGAAATGGTGAAAGACTAAGAAAGAGAAATAAAATAACATGTACCTATTCTCTGCAATCATACTGCCACAGTCACCGACGTCGGTAGTCCTACCAACACCGGTTGGTAACGTTGTCGACGTCGGTTATATTACTGATGTTGGTAAGGGAAATGGGCCTTGGATAGGTTTTTGGTTGATGTCTTTGGTTGACAGAGGAGTCTGGGAGGTCTGTGGGAGTTTAATAGTTTGTGCAGGATTGCATGATAGTGAATGTGATCTGGGAAAGGGCCCAGGTAGAGGACAGGGGTGGAAAGAGAATAAGAATGAGAGGAAGGCTTTTCAGCCTCTCTGAGAAGAAAGTCGGGTTGTCTATCAATAGTACTCAAAAATATTCAATGGAAACTAATTACCAATGCCTTCTAAAATATTGAAATGAAATAGAAGAATACTTAGCTCTATTTGGATGGAGAACCAAGAGTGTCAGGATGCTTGTCCCTGATGTGGCTGATGTAGGAGACTTCATACAACCTTCTAATCCAATGTCTAGAGTGAATTCTATAGAGTTTCTTATTCTGGAGAGTGATGATAGAATGTTGATGCCTCATCCCAAAGCCTTCCTTTGATATAGAAAGAGTCGAGGAGCAAGAGAATTCAGATTCGAGGCTTGTAGTCGAAGTTAGAATTTAGTTTTAAGTAACTGACGTCGACGATCCTGCCGGTGTTGATCGATAGCTAGAGAATGGGAAAAAGGCTATTTTTATCCTTTTGCCCGTTCCTCCATCCGCCAAGTTTAGTTTTCATTGGTGAATGGTCCAAAGGTGGGTTTAATAGGCATGAGAGTTAGTGAGAGAGTTGGAATAGGTCTTAGGTAATTATGATTTGGAGGACTTAGTCATAGGGTGATAAATGGTCTAAGGGCAAGGTATCCAAGGTGAGGTGTTTAGGGTGATGTCATTAATTTAAAATAAGTAATTTATTTTAAATTAATAAAGTGTGCAAGGGACCAAGGGGAGTCGACACAATTTTGGTGTCTACAATGGGTCACAATCAATTTTCACTCGCCTCCTACAATATAATGAGAGGAGTTGACAGAAATTGTTTTGAGAATGTTTCTACTCATTTTTGCTTTTTACATTCAGAAGAAAGAAGAAACTAAAGTTAAATGGTCAGGGGTTAGATGATACCTGGATTAAGTTGCACACCATTATCTAGACATTGTAAGAACTCCTCTTTGGTTGTGGAGGATGACACCTGTAGATAAGAAGAAGACTAAAACAATAGAAAATGTTAGAGAGATATATGGTGGACTTCCAAGCGATATGCTCGGTCCCAAAAGCATAAAAACTTCCTTGAGGGATGATAGTCCACTGTTTATGAAAAAGAGTGTTGCGTAAAAGAAATGGTGAAAGACTAAGAAAGAGAAATAAAGATAACATGTACCTATTCTCTGCAATCAGTCTGCCACAATCACCGACGTCGGTAGTCCTACTGACGTCAGTTGGTAAAGTTGTCGACGCCAATTATATTACTGATGTTGGTAGGGGAAATGGGCCTTGGACGGGTTTTTGGTTGATGTCTTTGGTTGACAGAGGAGTCTGGGAGGTATGTGGGAGTTTAATAGTTTGTGCAGGATTGCATGATAGTGAATATGATCTGGGAAAGGGCCCAAGTAGAGGACAGGGGTGGAAAGAGAATAAGAATGAAAGGAAGGCTTTTCAGCCTCTCTGAGAAGAAAGTCAGGTTGTCTATCAATAGTACTCAAGAATATTCAATGGAAACTAATTACCAATGCCTTCTAAAATATTGAAATGAAATAGAAGAATACTTAGCTCTATTTGGATGGAGAACCAAGAGTGTCATGATGCTTGTCCCTGATGTGGCTGATGTAGGAGACTTCGTATAACCTTCTAATCCAATGTCTAGAGTGAATTCTATAGAGTTTATTAGCCTAGAGAGTGATGATAGAATGTTGATGCCTCATCCCAAAGCCTTGCTTTGATATCCAAAGAGTTGAGGAGCAAGAGAATTCAGATTCGGGGCTTGCAGCCAAGGTTAGAATTTAGTTTTAAGTAACTGACATCGGCAATCCTGCCGATGTCAACTAACTGTTGACTGATGTCGGCAGTTAGAGAATGGGAAAAAGTCTATTTTTAGCCTTTTTCTCATTCTTGCATCTGCCAAGTTTAGTTGTCATTGGTGAACGATCCAAAGGCGAGTTTAATAGGCGTGAGAGTTAGTGAGAGAGTTAGAATAGGTCTTAGGTAATTATGATTTGAAGGACTTAGTCATAGGGTGATAAATGGTCTAAGGGCAAGGTATCCAAGGTGAGGTGTCTAGGGTGATGTCATTAATTTAAAATAAGTAATTTATTTTAAATTAATAAAGTGTGCAAGGGACCAAGGGGAGTCGACACAATTTTAGTGTCTACATTTGCCCCTTTTTGTCTTGTTGGTTGTTCTGACGAACTACAAGACAAAAATAGGAGTAAGTTGCCCCAAGTATGAGATAAGGTGTAGGTTGCCCCAAGTATGGGATGAGGTATTCCCCCTCAAAGTGGGAGTCAATGGAAGGTAACCTGATATCAGGTGCCAATTTGATAGGCAGTGGATGGGTATGGTGAAGTTGGAGTGTGAACACTACAATAGTTGAGATTGCACGTATACCACTTCACGTGATAGGTAGGTCAAATTGTCATAGGCAAGGTCGAGGAGTGCTAAATATTGAAGTAATCGAGCTCCAGCTTTTAGTCATAGCTGATTGGGTTATTCGATCCAAGCTGTAGCTCTGATGGTCATCATGTTCTAAGTATCCCAGGCTCAAGAAGTGCTCCTAGAAAACATGAAAAATGTCACAAATATTGGGGATCATGTTGAGCGTGATCCGTCAATAGGTGTGAGGGTCGTGATATGGGTTGTGTATAATTTGCTAATTATTCGTGAGGTAGCATATATGCAATTAAAACAACCAAGGCAAAGTTGTCTCGGAAGTGGTCGTGGTCTGAGGAGATAGTCACGATCTCCAAGGTCATTAGTCGAGTCAGGTTGAGATATAAGTCATGTCAAGTATAGTGTGTGTTGTGGATGGGGAGATGTATGCGATCTCTAATGTACCCCATGAGAAGACTAGGTAACTCATTCAGTGTCAGGGCTGGTTGTTTGGTCATGATTTTGGGTTGGTATAGATAGTTGGTCCATTAGATGGACGAACGAAGGAATGGCTGAGCTAATCTCAGAAGACCCCATGTCAATTGAGTGCTGCCTACATAGCCCTTGTATGAAGGGCCTCAGGCCAATTTAGTTCTCCCAAAAGGGAAGAAGAGTCAAAGAGGTTGATAATTGGTTTGGGCATGTTAATTGTTTAGCACTTCCCATATGTCTGATGGTACATGCTTGAAATGATGAGTGCATGATGATGTTACAACCTTTTCCATATTATGTGATGGTGTATTCTGTAACATAGGTTATGTGGTTTTTCATCCCTAGAAATTTTTTATATTGGTTATGGATGTATGCTAAAAATGAAATGAGTTTATTTATGCTTCAACACTGTTTGTATTGGTGATGATATATGCTTGATATAAATTGTGTTTGGTTGTTAGTTTCCATGTGTATTGTTTTCCATAGAAACTAATGTGAATGGGCTATGATAATTTATATAACACAAATTGATATTTACATTAAATAAATAATGAGGTTGTGTTAATGGTTAGAAAATGTTTTGGTTTGGTTTGGTCTGGTTTGGTTTAGAAAATGATTTGGTTGTATGTGACAAAGGTATGTAAGAATTGAAAGGTGTTTTTGCCCTTTCATTGACAAGGACCATAATGGTAGCATAGATAGGGTTGGTGCAAATAAAAGCCCCATTCATGCATTATGTCATTGACCATTATTTGTGTTAGAGAAGTATTCAAATCACTTGATGTTAAGTGAGCTCAAAATCCCTTGGGTATGTTGGGGTAATAGGTTTAATTATGTGAGATGTGAGGATAGTGTAACCCTTTTTAGCAAGGATAACTTTGCCCCTTTTATAGGTGACCCTCAGAATGACTATAGGCAAGTCCATGACTTAATAGTTTGTCAGTCAATTTTATTTTATTTTATTATATATATATATATATATATATATATATATATATATTTGGGGTAGACTGATCAATGTGGGAAGTCTACGTGGGGATGTTGTTTTGTTTTGTGGTCATATGTGAAGCTGATTGATGCAAGAAGATTCTTAGAGAGTGTTGTTTTTAGCAAAATTTGGGCATAGCCATCTTTCAAGGGAGTGGTCTATATTATGCTTTGTATGGTTGGAGGTCTTTGAATAGCTATCCTTCAAGGGAGCAGTCTATCAATTACAACAATTATGCATCTGTCCTTCGAGGGAGCAATCTACATTTATAGTTTTATGACCTTTGAATAGGCATCCCAGTTTTACATGTTTTGTGGACTAAATTTTTAGTCATGGACTAGACAATAGAGGTTTTAAGGTTTTCCCTTTTAGTAGGACAAAGCATTAATGCAAAAAGGATTAACTAATGTTTGTAGGAAAAAAGGGTTGAAAGGAATAGGAATGAGGATGACAGGGATTTCTCAAGAGATGAGCTCAAGTTAAATATCAAGTGAATGAGTACTTGATTAATAGTAGAATGGTCATAGATGCAAGGCATTAAGGGGTTCAGGTTTAGGCCGACCTTTAAGAGAAGACAGACGATAAGTCCCTGATCCATACTTGTGTGTTATGATATAAGGTCCAAGCCAATTAGGAGAAAACTTGCCTCGTTTACTTCTTTCCATATTGGTCACGTGTTGGTTTTCTTTAAGGATGAGATCCCTGATTTTGAAATCTCGCTCTTTCAGATTTTTGTTATAGGCACATTTGATGCGATTTTGGTAGATATGAAGATGATTAAGAGTGCCAAGACAATGTTCATCAAGTAACTCGAGTTGAGCTAATCGATCTTGATGAAAGTCATCATTAGAAAGTATGTCATGCAAAGAGATGCATAGAGAAGGTATTTGAACTTGAAGAGGCAAGATGGCCTCAATTCCATATACTAAAGAGAAAGGTGTAACACTCGTAGGGGTTTGAATGCTAGTGCGGTAGGCCCACAAAGTGAAGGGAATGTGAATTGCCAATTTCTTCCAGTGTCATTGACCACCTTCATTAGGATTTTGGTTAAGATATTTTTAGAAGCCTCTGCATATCCATTGGCTTGTGGGTAATAAGGTGAGGAGAAGCTAAGTTTGATGCCAAAAGAGTCGCAAAGTTTTTGGACGGTTTTGTTTTTGAAATATTTGCCAATATCGGTGATGATTTTTTGAGGTACACCGAAACAATAGATGATGTGGTGGTTGATGAAGTCAACAATTTTTTTAGCTTTAGTGGAGATGAGGGGAATAGCTTTCACCCATTTAGTGAAGTATTCAGTCGCAGTGATAATAGATTGATGTCAGAGAGATGAATGAGGGTTAATCTTGCCGATTAGGTCTAAGCCCCATTGTGAAAAGGGCCAAAAATCCTTAGCAACTTGTAAAGCATGGCTAGGGATGTGAAGTAAGTTAGCGTGTTGCTGGCATTTGATACAAGGCCGAGCATAGTCACTGCAGTCTTGGTGAAGAGTGGGCCAATAATAGCCCAGGCAAAGGATGCATTTTGCAACTGAGTTACCACTGAAGTGTCCTCCACAAATCCCATTATGAACTTGTTTAATGGCATGAGATGTTTCAGTGGAGGTTAGACATCGAAGAAGGAGGCCATTGAAACCTCTTTTGTAGAGAAGACCCCCTAGCATGGTATATCAAGCAGTACTCTCTATAAAAGCCCGTCGTGTATTGCTAGAGAGATCAAGGGGAATGATAGAAAAAGTTAAGTAGTCAACAAGTTGTTTATACCAAACATCATGTGGACTAGAGTCGATATTGCTGACAAAGTTGATGTTAGTGGAAATATATGAAGGCAATGCCCAATGATGTACCATGACATAAATTCTCGAAGAAGAAGATGAAGATGGTATGCGTGAGGTGAGAGAGGCCATAGTGTCGGCAAATTTATTCGTAGAGTGAGGAACAGTTTGCAAGAGATAATGGTTGAAGACTCTAGTAATGTGTCAACACGGTGTTTATAATATTACAAAACTTCATTTTTGCAAAGGTATGAACCGTGAATCTGATTAACGACTAGTTGTGAGTCGCCAAAGATGTTGATTGTCTTGATGCCTAAGGAAATGGTAGTTTGAAGTTCCAAAATTAAGGCTTCATATTCAACCATATTAGTGGTACATTCAAAGTCAAGTTTAAAAGAGAGAGGCATGGGCTCACCCTTGTGAGGAATGAGAATGACCCCCGCACCTCCACCGAGTTGACATTTGGATCTGTCAAAGAACATTGTCATTTGATAGAATATGTCATCTGTGGAAAGTGTGGCGATAGATTTGTCAGGGAATTCATAGTGAGAGGGTTTGTTGTCAGTTAGAGGGGCATCCGCTAGTTGGTCAGTGATTGTTTGCCCCTTTATATATTTTTTTTGGATGAATTCCAAATTGAACTCAGCAAGAAGCATGAGCCAACAAGCCATACGTTGGTTTTGGTATGGCTTGGAATGCATGTATTTGAGAGGGTCGGTATGAGTGATGACGTAAGTTTTGTGATTGAGGAGATAATGATGAAGTTTGGAGGTGGCAAATACTAATGCCAAGAAAAGTTTTTCGGTATGAGTATACCGAGTTTCATAGTCAATGAGTGTTTGGCTTATATAATAAACCACCTGCTCCCAATGTTGTTCATCTCGATGTGCGATCAATGCACCTAAAGAATGATTTGTTGCTGAGATGTAAAGATAGAAAAGTTGGTTGTCTTTAGGTGGAATAAGGACTGGTGGAGAGACAATATAATGTTTAAGAGCCTTAAAAGCCTCTTGGCAATCCTTATCGCAATTAATGGAGATTTCTTTCTTGAGGAGGTGATGAAAGGGTTGACATCAGTTAGAAAGCTGTGAGATGAAGCGACGAATAGATTAAAGCTTCCCTTGTAGGCTGCAAAGTTGTTTTAGATTGGTAGGTGGCAGCATCTTGAGTATAGCTCAAATCTTAGCGGGATCAATCTCAATGCCACGAAGAGAAACGATGAAACCCAAAAGCTTCCCTGAGAGAACCCCAAAGATGCATTTCTTGGGGTTGAGTTGAACATTATATTGTAGGAGGTGAGTGAAAATTGTTTTGAGAATGTCTCATGTTGTATGAAGTCTCCTACATCAGCCATATCAGGGACAAGCATCCTGACACTCTTGGTTCTCCATCCAAATAGAGCTAAGTATTCTTCTATTTCATTTCAGTATTTTAGAAGGCATTGTTAATTAGTTTCCATTGAATATTCTTGAGTACTGTTGATAGACAAGAATTGGAATGAGTTGGATCTAATATAGTGGCATGTAAATTAGATTAACATTATACATAGAACAAATGGTTTTGTAGATGGGTCAACTACACATGTAGATAGGTCAGCTACACATATAGGTGAGTTGATTGCACATGTAGATTAGTTGTCTGCATCAAAAAATTACCTGAACCTAAATTTAAATGAATATTTGGATTCCTCTTGAATATTTATGTAATTTTTGAAAAAATAATCTCAATACAAGTCCATATGCAAATGTTATGGCTTCCATTAGATGGTAGAACTTACATTGGATACGTAATCATCTGGATGCATATGACATGCAACTAGATGATTACATACAACACTGAGCCAATCTACTCTAGTTGCATGCCATATATAGCTGACCAATTTCACATGAAATGCATATGTCTAATTTTATATGACATGTAGTCGATCAGCTACATATGTAATGTAAGTTCCACCAACTTTTGGAGGCCGTAAATTTTGCTTACTGACTTGGATTGAGATGATTTTTTAAAATTTCATAGCTCTTCAATAAGAATCCAAATATGGAATTATATTCAGGTATAGGGAATTTTTTGATGTCTTTTTTTCATTTACCTCATGAATTATCTATTAAATCTCTTCAATGCACACATTGACTTCCCCATAATGGTGAATGCACTAGATTAACTTTCAAGTTATGGATGAAATATATTTATAATAATACAATTTATTTTAAATAGTAGATAGTCCAACCCCTAAAATTAATTTACATTCTAAAATTTTAGGTGATTTTGCATTGTTGACTACACCACAAAATCATCAAATGTCAATTTATAAAACTAGAATATTCATTAATTAATGAATATTCACAACTAAAATTTACCCTAGGTAGCCTGAAGAAGATACAAATAATTTGAGTGATGGAGACCTATATTCCTATCTTTTGTAGAAATGGTAGCTACCCATCTTGAAAAAGATATGAATATTATCAATTAATAAGCCAATATTGTTATCTTTTTAGAATGGAAACATTCCCATTCTACAGAAGATAATTATATTGGCCTCTTTTACTCATATTATTCCTATCTTTCTCAGAATGAGAAGCTACCCATTATGAAGAAAATAATAATAATAATATGAGAACCAAGTGCCAATATTACTATCTTATGTATAATGGGTAGGTGCCCATTCTTAAAAATATATAAATATTATTAATTAATAAGCCAATATCATTATCTTGTTTAGAATGGAGACATGCCCATTCCTAAGAATATAAGAATAATATAAGAAAAAAAGGCCAATATTTTTATATTTTATAGAATGGGTAGCTTCCCATTCTGAACAAGATAATAATATTATCAATTAAGAAGATAATATTATTATCTTATGTATAATTGAAACATGGCCATTATAAAAAATCCTATAATAATAATATGATAAATAAAGTCCAATATTCTTATCTCATGTATAATTGGGTATCTTCCCATTCTGAACAAGATAGGAATATTTTAAATTAAGAAGACATTATTCTTATGATGTTTACAAAAGATATGTACCCATTCTACAAAAGATAAAAATATTACACTTTGAGAAATAATATAATATTATCATCTTGTGTATAATGGACACATCCCCATTCTACACAAGACAAGAATATTGACTTCTTAATTGATAATATTCCTATATTGTTAAGAATAGACAACTACCCATTTTATACAAGATAAGAATATTGACATGTCAATTCTAAATGAGATATGAATAATATGATCAAAAAAGGTAAATATTATTATCTTTTATACATTGGAAACTTTCCCATTTTTAATCTTACCCATTCTAAATAAGATATCAATAATATAAGTAATAGAGGATAATATTCTTATATTGTGTAGAATGGGCACATGCACCTTCTAAAAAAGATAACAATATTTGTTTATTAATTGATAATATTCCTATCTTGTTTAGAATGGGTAGATTTAAATTATACACAAGATAATAATATAAACCTAATAATTTTAAATAATTAAGAATAATATTAATCGATTCCAAGACTCTTATCTTGTATAGAAAGGGCACAAACCATTCTGAACGCTACCCATTATAAAAAGTATAGGAATAATACTATAAATAGAGGCAAATGTTCCTATCTTATTTAGATTAGGAAACTTCCCATTATACACAAGATACAAATATAATCCTTTTTAGTGTAGGATTTTTATTTTCATGGTTTTTACTACACATTTGTTGTTAGCTTGTACGCATGTTTTTTTGTGTACACTAGGGAAGTTTATCTCACATGAATGAGGATGTTGGCTTGATCTCTTTCCTCCACCTAATTTTGGGAAGTTAATCCCACATGCATGGTATGGTTTTAATTCACCTATATTCCACCTATATATTTACCTATTCACCTAATCACTCATAGGGAAATTAAAGGTGATATATTTATATGGAGAATAATTTTAACATTGTAAAATATATTTGTGGATAATAGATATTATATTTTTTGTGTGCAAAATTAAAAATTTCATGGTTGTGTTAATAGATTCTTGGAGAGATCTTGGTTAAAGAGTTTTCAAAACTCTATCATGATGTTAGGGTGGTCTCAAATAGCCATTGCTTAGTATGTCTAAGCTCTCTCTTTGCTATGTTTTGTAGTCTTCAAAATCTATGTTTTTTTTTGAAAAATTACATTTGAATTGATTAGAATTGTGTTGTACATGCCATGCCATTTATTTTTATTGTAGTTGTATATTTTATGGATTTTAATATATATTTTTGTCCATTTACTATGCCATACAAATCCTAGGTTGTACCATTTTGTGCTTATTTTTATAGACCCATGTTTAAATTTATTTTGAAAGATTTTAAGGTAATTTATGCATTTTTTTAATGGTTTTTGGCCATAATGTATCAAAATCCAAATATGAATGCATATGGTTATAAAAATATAGTTTTATGTCCTCTATAATTTGTAATAATCACCCAAGACTAAGTCATATAGTCTTTTTGTTGTAAAATCTATTCATTGGTTTCTTGGTGCCTACCTTCCCCTATATAATTTTATCTCACCACAGGCCCTACAAAGTTGATTTTTCAAATATAAAAATTTATATGATTAGATAAAATTAATATATTACATATAAAAAATATTTTTAAACATTTTTGATCTAGCCATATATCTCTTTTGATAGATTTAACAAAGACTTGACAGTTTGTCTTCATCATCTACATAGCCATACATTTTTTGTTGGTTTGAGGCAGTATGAACTAAAAAATGAGAAATGGTTCCTAGATAGCATATAAAATTTAGTCATATTTTATCCTATACTAGGCCATACCATTTTTCAACATGCCTCATATATTTTTGGGATGTTAGAACAAGGCCTAGTTAACCAAATTTTCTAATTCTTGTCAAAAGCCTTCCTAAAGCTAACTTTCACCCATTTTGACAACCTACACCTACTTTATGCAAAATTAATTACTAGAAATATTTTTTGAATAAATACATGCCCCATACCTCATATTTATGAGTATTTATGGGCTATTTTTGTCCTTTTTGTCTTTAAAAATAGTTTAAAAGGAAAATTTGAAAGTAATTTCTAAAACTAAGCAATAGGTGAAGTGGTAAATCATTTTTTGGTAGACCATTATAAAGTTAGAGGTCTTGGGATAAAATACCCCTACCCATATTTTAATAAAGTGGTAAATCATTTTTTGGTCCTTAGTGTATTTAAATTATGTGCAATCTCATTTAATTTGGCCATTAATGATAGAAAATGGGAATCACAACAAATTTTTATTAGTATCTCACTTTTGAGTGCCATTTTTTTTAAAGTGATTTTTTTCATGCATGTTTCATTGGTCATATTTCCATTATAATTGAACTAAAATAATAAAGTTACAAATATGATGGGGGGAACTAATGTAATAGCCATGGGGGGTTTGCTATTGTAGCCTTGTCTACCTTCATTTATATGTGGGGATTTGCTTCTTCATCTAATATTGTACTTTTCACTAGCTTAGATGCATTTTAAACTATGATCAACATCCTATTTTTCACATGATTTGTACTTGTTTTTTACCTTATTTTTGGATAAACTCTCATGATTTTAGATGAATTCTTTGATAGGTATACAAACTCCTTTTTTGAAGTTATTCTTGTGTATATAGTTTCTTCCTTGTTTTCATTTGATATTTTTGGGGGTATATTGTACTTGCACTAAATTATAAAGTACCATGGGTGTTTGATTTAATAGTCTCATCTATCTTCATGTTTGTGTACCTTATTTTGTGTACCATTTACTATTTCAATTTCTAATCTCTCCCATCACCACCAGGGTCCATGTATTTGAGAGACCTTATTTGTATTTTTTACACCATTTTTTAATAGTTTATAGTCTTTTGTATCTTGAAGAGTAGCTATTATGGGGAATCCTAGTGTTAGATTGTCTTATTCAATAGTTCAATAGTAAATTTTATCATGATATGGATCTATTTTGGTGAATACAATGTCATCTTATTCACTATTTTAGTAGTGGATTCAGCCCACTCATATAAACATTTTCATCCACTCCACCCATTCAACAATATGGGGGGTGTGGGTATAGATACTCTTTATTTCGATGTTGACTATCCCTTGCATGAGGTATTACTCTTTTATACTTTTGAATACTTATTCAAGTGTTGAGCATATTATTATCAATAAACATTACACCCTTGAGGAGGTTGTTCAATCCTCCTCACTTAAGTGATAGCATGGGAACAATCCTAGTTTGTGGGTGACCTAAAGAATGGATTAAACCTATAGATAGGTATATCTACCTTGATGTATCACTTAATAAATACAAACTAAACTATTAATTTCACATTAAAATGGGTAAGATAAAATTATAAACTAAAAGGAAGTTGATGCACTAAATGCTAAGACCACTACCACTTATTTGCATGTGCACTGAGACATATAGGACTGCCATAAACATACACTTATCCTAAAAGAACCTATTACATGAATTATTTTAAAATAGGTAAGATAATGTTAGAATATAATTTAAGATGTATGCCACTTCTAATCCACTTAGAACCTCTGATGATACTCTTCAAAACCTATAATAGAGAAAAAAAAATCAAGAGAGCAAGAAGAATAGGACAAAAATACAAGGTGAGCTAAGTATACACTTACCTAGATCAACCATTCATTATTTTACACTAAAAATATCCATATAAGGAGGTAATACATATTTATTGATCAATAAGTATAAAAAAGAGAAGGGCTATGACATACTCCTGGTAGAAGGATCCTTTTCTAAGCCAAATCAGGCCATACATATAGAAGAGAGGATAGATGCATAGGATAGGTCTATGACAAGTGTCATATCATAAAAAATGAGTTAAAATCAATAAAAATTCAAAAGTACAATCATGAAACTCCCCTCAACATGTGTCATTTTAGAATGATCCTCTTCTTCATTAAGGTGGTGTAGGAGATCATCATTATCCTTCATGACTCATCCATCATTATTGAAACTTACCATTATGATTCATTACATATTGACAAGTCACATTCCTAGAGTCTGACTAATTTAATTGAATTTAACATCTTCATTCTGTAATTTCATTCATCATTCTCTTATTTTCTCTCTAAGTAGGCCTATTCCTTGTAACCCTATTTTGGTGTAAATATCCTTGGTTTGAGAGATCTAGGAACACTTATAGGAAAACTAAGGGCATATTTGGGTACCAATTATCCCATTACATCTTCATCCAAAATAACATAATCTAACTCCTAAGGCAAACACAATTTCTTAATCCCCATTTTTCTCAATTAGGCCTAATGTAAGCCCATAGTACTAGAGAATATAAAAGGACATATATTACCACTAAAAAACTTGGGGAAATAAAATTAGGTTTTTTTTTAATTTTCTAATTCATTAAATAGGGTGGAACTCAAGTTATGCAGGTTTCTAGCTTTCTAGCCCTAGTTGGTCATGCTCAGCCCTAAGTAGGCTGAGAGTGAAGAAAATTTCATGGAAGGAATTTAAATGTGTTTAAAACTAATAAAATATATGTGTTAGGTATTCACCATCATTAATCAGCTATTCCAACCCTTAGTTTTTTATAATCAGTCTCAAAACCTCTCAAAACTACCAAATTCTACAATTTTGTACATGCTTAGGATTGTGTCATGGCCGGTAGGTGTTGTTGGACATTTTCAATAATCCTTTGATATTTTTAAATTTATTACATGGTTTTTAATGAATCCATAAACATTTATTTTTCATATAAACTCCAACTCCAATGCACATATTTCATACTTTTCTTGGCAATGAATTTGAAACTCCTCAACAGGCTCATGAGTGCAAAATTGGGTTTCATGATTGTGTTTGCTCACCAAATGAAACTAACTTAGTTGTTTTCCATTAAATTATAATTATGATAAATTAAAAAAACTTAATTATATTTTCTCATTTCTTACACTAATTAAACATCTCTTGGTCACATCTATGTAAGACTATACCTAGTTATAGGTGCTCGTAGACTGTGTACAACTCTTAATAGCAAGATAGAACCATTTTAAAGATTATTATAGGTGGTGAATATTTTTTTATGTATTATATAAAATTTAAAAATTATTTTACACTCATCTCAACTTCTTATTCTTTCCATCCAATCTTTTAGACCTCTTTAGATTGATTGTTAATAATGAGAACTCACTAGGTCACTATCACAACAACAAACACCTCAAATCTTCAAATAGACCTAAAAATAATGTTTTTGAGTTTATTAAAGGTGTGTATAAAACGTTTTAGTGAGTTAAAGTTTTCAATAACATCCATATTGGCTAATATCACAACAAATTTTGGTGATTTCCTCATTCTCTTAAGATAGTCTTGTATATATGTGTTCAAAACAGGGTTTTAGAGTAAAACTTCATCATGACTTCCATAAATGAATATGAATTTTTAATTAGAACCATGTACCATATCTATATGGTGTGAATATTACCTAGGATCACATTTAAATATTCAACATGCTCATGATTTAGTCTTTGTGTCTTGATTTGGGCCTACACCCTATGTTTTTACACTCAAACTAAGTTTTTAGCAAAATGAATCATCTTGATGTTTTATTTTATTTTTAAATTATTTTTTGGGTCTTTTAAATCTTTCATAAACTCTTAAAAAGTATAAAAAACCATCTCAACTGACCAAGAGTTTTCCATAGTTCATATCCATGTAAATAGGCTTAAAAATACCACTTATAGGCCAATTTTCATAGTGTCTCCCCTTCACATGTGCCATAAAATGGATTATTCAAGTGACCATGGGATAAAAATATGTCACTAAGATGTTTATAAAGTCACTCAAGTGAAATTTCTCCACTTAAGAAAAAAATATCAGACATTGGGTTCCTATTTGAGATTTTGAAGGGTTTTGAGTAGGTAAACTTCTTAATGAATGTTCATTAAGACCATGCGACTTTAGACACTCTCAATGAAAAAAAATTATATAATGGTGAAATATTATTTTTATCCTAATTCCATTTCTACCCATGCATCTATCCATCCAATTTTTTACAAAAACCCCATGCTCTCTCAAACTCTTCACAAGGTAAAACAATGCTTTTGAGGTGGTTGGACCCTTTTATCAATGGCTCATAGAGTTAGGACCTATAATGAATTTTATAATGCCATAAGTTTGAGTAAAAATACCCATTCAACAATTATAAACTCTATTTAGTCCCATGAACCTATTCCATCTAGTTCACATGTGAAAATAAAACCTCTTGACTTTCAAGCATGTATGTTCAACCCAAGAAGACTATTTTACTCTTCAAAACTTCACATCTCTTACTATTGGATTGGAGAAGATTCCTAAATTCCTAAGACAACACCCTTGAAGTTTCCATATGTTTTTCTAATCAGTTGGACCTCAAGAAACTTTTAGATCATACTTTAGCCCATTTTAAGGGTTTTTTGGTAGTCATATTATCTTGACCCTAGTGGATTGTTTTAGGTGGTTCTAACCCGTTATGAGAGACCTTGATCAATTTATGATAAATAATATGACCCTCCATATCTCTCACAATTTTTTCCACTTCCCATTCACTATAAAAATGTACCTTTCTTTCTCACATTGATGACTGCAACATGACCGTCTATTTAAAAGCTCTCACTACCTATTATTCTCTCTTGAAACCAATCTATGATGTTTCATATGAATAAAAAATGAGATCCATATTACTTTGGAGAATGGATATGACAAAATTCTATCTTTAAACATTGAAATTAGTGAATAAGTCAATTGTATGTTGAAAAGAGGTGGAAATGACATATTGATTATGTATAGTAGAAAGGAGTGTGCTATGATGTTTATCAAATGCCACATATCTTCAAGAGACTCAATTTACTCCTATTATATGTTAAAAATTATTCCAAAGACTTTTAAATAAATAACAAAGACATGTAATGGAAACCTCAACATTTCTAAGCAAACCTTAACTTCTGCTAAAGTATCTTAAACTTTCCAAAATATGGGATTGCACTATTGCTTTCTCAAATATTTGTTTATTTATTATCTTTATTACAAAGATAATCATGATATATTTATGGGTTATCATTTCATCAATAGTTCACCTAGGTAAAAGTTTTGAATTAGACTCCCCTATGGTAGCCAATTTTGGCTAACACATCCCTTACACCTTCTAGAGATAGTTGAAAGAATATTTGGGTGTTGATCATCCCTTGAAACTAATTTAGTGATGTTTTTCAACCCATCAAGTATATTATTTGGCCATACATTCCTTCTACTTTTGACTCCTTTATTGTTTCGAGCTTCATGTTTAACATTTTTGTATTTTTTGTGCACTTATACATTTTTCACCTTTTTGAGTGTTTTATAGATTCCTCCTTTATACATGGGTATATTATTTAAGCACTTTGTTTTTCAAAACCTATATGAGTATTTTTATGTCTTAGTGGCATTTTTGGTGAATTTTTGTGTAGTGACACTAGTGTGGCATCCCCACCAATATTTGTACTCACTTATCACCATTTTTAGTCCAATTATTTAGAGACTTTAATGCCTGTATCCTCCCAATTCATCATTGAGGGAGGGTGTTTAGGAAATGCTTCCTTAGGTTCATCATTCTACCCAATATTCTGAAGTGTGATGTTCATGTTTAGTGATCCTTGTATTTGGCACCATTCCTACTTCGAATTGGTGATTACAACAACTCGATATCTATGTATTCTGACAAGATGAATTGTCATCCATAAGGACACTTGGATTCACACTTCATATTTTATTTCACATGTACCTCATCAGGCCTTATTTTCAAAACCCACTTCCTATACCACCTAAGTTATGCTTGAAGGGGATTTTAGTGTAGGCCTTTTACTTTTAGAGTTTTTCCTACACATTTGTTGTTAGATTACTTAGGTTTTTTTTGTGTAGATTAAGGAATTTTATCTCACATGTATGATAATGTTATCTTGATGCTTTTCTTCCACATATTTTAGAGAATTTAGTCCCACATGCATAGTATAGTTAGGATTCACCTATCTTCCACCTATATATGTACCTATTCACCTAGTCATTCATAGGGTAATGCAAGATGAGTTATTCAGTATATAATTTATTTATGGATAAGATACATTTTTTTATTTAGGTTAAATGTATTAGCTTCATGGTTTTGGTAATATCTTATTTAAGATATCTTGGTTAAAGAGTTTTATAAACTCTATCAGGTCTCTCATTCTCTTATTATTCTTATCTTGTTCAAAATGGATAGTTTTCCATTCTAAATAAAAAAATAATAATATGTAAATTAAATGCCTATATTCTTATCTTGTGTTGAATAGGCAGATATATATTCTAAATATGATAGGAATATTATAAATTAATAATCTAATATTTTCATGTTTTGTAGAATGCGCATGTGCCCATTCTACACAAGATAATAATGTTGGCTTGTATTTCTCATATTATTCCTATCTTTCTTAGAATAGGTGGCTTCCCATTATAAACAAGATATGAATAATATGAGAAATAGAGTCCAATATTATTTTCTTGTTTAAAATGGGTAGATCTCTATTTTTAACAAGATAGGAATATTATGAGGAAAAAAACCTATATTCTTATCTTATGTAGAATGTGAGGCTACCTATTATAAACAAGATATGAATATTATGAATTAAAAATATAATATTATTATATTATACATAATTTGTATCTTTCCATTCTATAAAAAAATATTAATATATGTCTCTGAGTAAGAATTCAATATTATTATCTTATGTATAATGTGTATGTGTCCATTATGCATGTGTCTATTCTACACGACAATAATATAGGTATCTGAGGTTCATATTTTTCCTATATTATTTATGATGGGTAGCTACCCATTATGAAAAATATAATAATAATAATAATAATAATAATAATAATAATAATAATAATAATAATAATAATAATAATAATAATAATAATAATAATAATAATAATATGATCAATAGAGGCTAATATTCTTTTCTTGTGTGTAATGGGCATATCTTCCTTCTCAACTTGATAAGAATAATATGAGACCATAGGCATATATTATGATACCCAATTAAGGTTTTTAATGATAGGATTGAGTGAAAATAATATTTTTTATCTCTAAAATTTATTCTATGAATCAACAAAAATATCCCATAATTACTAGATATAAAAATAATTGTGTGTAAATGAAATTGTTAACTAAAAACTATATATTAAATAGCTTCAAACTTTAAAATATATGATTGTTGGTCTAAATTATTGTATAAATGTAATAATATTAGATAATAAAAATGAAAAAATATTCTCTAAGTGTAATAATGAACCACACTTTATTTTTTTGAAACTTTATTAAATAAAAAAAGCTAATTTAAGCATATTACAAGGAAACTTGCAATGCAAGTAAAGTCTATGAGTAAAATTATAGATATAAAAATACTAAACTACTATATAAACTAAAAATAGCCTAAAAAAATAAAAAAACTAAATAATATAATTTTAAGTCATTTTAAATATTTTAACATCATACAAGAAGCCTCTTTAATAGTAAAGTCAAACATGAAACCAAAAAACATCTTAGTCAAACTAGGCATCCCGACTAAGATAAATATAGAAAATAAGATAAAATTAAATTTATTCTCAATTATCTTAACTTATAAATTGTTCCCCATATATTTGGGTTTAATAGATAATGATTCATTCTTATTTAATTACACATTTAATGAACTATAGTGAACTCGACTCTAACTGGCACTTCCAACTATGTTTTAAGAAGTTCCTGAAAATGGTCCAAAATTGAAAAAAAAATTATCTAGGAAAATAACGAATTAATAATTTTTTAAAAATTAATAAAATATAAAATAAAATAATTATAAAATTAAAATTCAATTATCTATATTGGAATCATACTCAACATTCTCCCTTTTGATGCAAAGAGGTGAAATACCTATTATATCTTAAGTCTTTCATGAATTTGCTTGTGAAATCCTTTGGTGATAGTATTAGAAAAATGATCTTCACTTCTCACACACTAAATTACAATGAGTTTATTATTGATCAAGTATCTAATAAAATTATGTTTGAGTTCAATTTTCTTGGTTCTAGTATTGAAAAATGGATTCTTGGACAAGTGCATTACTCCATTGTTATCATAAAAAATATGTGTTGGCTCAATTTGAGCCTCTCTTAAATAATCCAATATTATTATTAATAATAATATTTTTTTAATTTAATTTAATTATTTTATATTAAAATTCATTATAGGATAATGAAAATTTAGCTTGTTTCTTTGAATACCAATAAACCTACCCTCTTCTCAGTGTGAAGTAATAACCGAAAGTTGACTTCCTATCATCAAGAGATCTTCCCCATTATGAATTGTGTATATAATTAGACATAATTAAATTTTTTTATAAAATTAATAGCATTATTATAATTATCTCTCACATATATATAAATTATCTTGAGTTCTTACAAATACTTGAGTGATGGTTTACCCATAAATCTAGAAACTAGTGAAATCCCATAACTGAAATCAGGTCATGTCATAGTGAGATACATAAAACCTCCCACAATTATTATAAAATTATTAATAATATAAATGAATTATATCATTCATAATAATATTTTATCCACTTAAAATTTGAGTTTATGTGGGCTTTAAATCTTGAAGATTGTACTTCTTTAACATCTCTTAGACATACTGGGATTGACAGATGAATACATCCTCTTTATTTTGATTAGCTTATATAAAAATAAAGTAATTAATAATTAAAATATAAATAATATTAAATTATTATTTCATATCCTCCTTGAATATATTCAACATATTCATATATCTACCTTCAAATCTCAGGTTATCTACACAGAGACAAACATATAAAATAATGGAACTAGACGCATGTATGTAAAAATTTGGTTTATTTAAAATTGTTACAAAGCCTTGATCCAATAAAAATATATAAATTATTAATTAAAAATATATTTTATATTTTTTCATCCCTTAAATATTTTTTTTCAACTTATATGCCCAAAATTATTTACTCTTTACCTCAAAACCTTGTGGTTGCCCCACATATACTTGTTCTTCAATCAATATATTTATGACTAAAATTTTGAAATTCATTTGATATATTTTATATAATTTTATAATTGAAAACAAAAAACTAATATTATAATATCTTTAAGTTCCATAGGTTCATAGGTTTGCTCGTAGTCAACCCCATATGTTTGTGCAAATCCTTTTGAAACCAGTCTAGTTTTTAGCTTGTCAATTGAGCCATCACTTTTAACCTTGGTATTATATTCCCAATTTATAAAAATTAAATATTTATTAAAATTAGGATGAAATTAACTCCATTTATAATTCCTCTCAATTTAATCCATCTCAAATTTATTATCATCAACCTATTGTTTTTTCACTAGCTTTTGCATAACTTTTAGGTTCACTAGTCACAAATGATAATGCAAACATAGTATTTTTATCATAAGAATCATAAAATGAGTTACCTTAATAATTTTATAGATTTATTATTGTCATCTCATAAATTTTATCCAAAATCTGATTAGCTAGGTTAGGAATCAAAAAATGTTTATTCTTATTTGGTGTTGATGTAGATGGATGACTAGACTCTTGCAAAGAGCTAGTATTATTTCTTATTAAACTAGAAACCCATGTAGGATTTTGAAAGTGATAAAAATAAAATTCAATATTATTCCCCCATTCACTTATTAATTTTTTATCTACATAATAATAATCATCATACACCTCATTTTTAAAAATACTAAAATCTCCAGAAATAATTATGGATTTAATAGCAAGATTATAAAACTTGTATGTCTTAATTTCATTATATAACCTATTAAAATATGAAGAACAATCTTTGTATATTATTATTTTATATTTTAATCTAAAACATGTATAAATACTAAATAAATAAATAAATTTATATGAGTGTAATTAAATTACTTAAATGATTTGTAATAATATAATTATATATCATAGAATTAAGAATAAAATAAGCAGATCCATAGCAATGATTGGTAAAAGAGTAGAAAAATTGAATATTATGAATTATCACTTTGAGTAAAAGCCCAAAAAATAATGGAATAAGAAAACAATTCACAATATATGATGATCAAACACTAACCACTACCTCCTAGATATATTCTACTTAGCCATGGTTATTCTATAGGCCAATCATACTAAGAACATTCAGAAATGCAATAAGATAATATGAAGGTATGTAAGACAAAAGTCAGACAAACATATGCCTAAATACATTATAGTTTAAGGTCATATCATTTCATTCTCCTCCAAAACAATATTTTCCTCAACATTGAATCAAACCAAGATATTTCTATAGGAAATCTTCATCCTCCCATGTTGCATCTTTAGAATTAAAGTTCTTTCATTTGATAAAATACTCCTTAATCTCTTTAGTCCTCAATTTCTTAATGTGCATGTTAAGTACTTGTTCAAGCTCTATAATTACTTGGACTTCTTCATCCAATTTTGGTAACTTAGTCTGAGTGGAAAATCTATGTATAATTACCTTATTTAGGAAAGATACATGGAAAACTAGATGTATATGAGTGGATGGAGGTAATTCAATTTTGTAATCCACACTACTAATTTTATTCAATATCTTATAAGGACCATAATAATTAGGTGACAAATTTTTATCCTTTTTTTGTTTCTTCGGAGATATCTACTTATATGTCTACAAATGTATAAATATGCAATCACCATGTTAAAATGCCTCTCACTATGATGTTGATGTGCTTGATTTTTAATTTTATTTTGTGTCATTACTAAATTCTCTCACAAAATTACTAGTACCTCATGTTGATGTTAAATGTGTTCCTCAACATCTTTAACCTTGGGATGCACCATTAAGGAGGAAGTCATGGATGGAGTTTGATACCCATACAATGCCACAAAGGGAGACATTTTGGAAGAAGTGTGAAAATAATTGTTATACCACTATTTGACAAGTGGAATCCAATGAACCAATTTCTTCTATTTATTATAAACAAAATATCAAAGATATATTTATAGACATTTATTAACTACCTCTACTTTTCCATCAGATTGAGGATGATAAGATAAGCCATGAGCCAATTGGGTGCCTAAACATTCAAATAATTTAGTACAAAAATTACTAGTAAATATGAGATCTTAGTCACTTATAATGATCTTTGGAGTACCATGTAATTTTTAAAATATATTGATAAAAATAGAAGATATTATACTACCAATAAATGGCTATGATAAGGAATAAAAATGAGTGTACTTGGTGAGTTGATCCACTAATACCATGATAATATTTTTACCCTCAGACCATGGTACCATAATAATAAAATGCATAGAAACCTCTTCCCAAAATTGGCTATGGATGGATAAAATTTTTAAAATATTTGGGGTCTTAATGGTTTCATCTTTGTTTTGTTGACATATCATGCATTCAACCACATATTTCTAGATATCTCCCTTGAATCCTTCCCAAAAAAATCTTGATTAATTCTATGATATGTTTTCAAAAATCCTAAGTGACCTCCTAGTGGAGATACATTAAGTTCTCTACGTATTTTATTTTTGAGGAGAGAATTCTTATAAACATATAACCTATCTTTATACCATAATGTGTTCCCCTTACATGTAAAGTTTTTAGCTCTCCCAAAACCATGTTAAATATTTTGAATCAAATCATGGGTAGCACTGTCATTCTCCCATTATAATCTTAATTATTGTAGCCAATATACCTAAAAAATATTGATTTAACATAATAATTCCTCAACTAATTCATCCCTCTAGGATAGTTCATCTACCACCACATTCTTGATGTAGATCATCACAAGTTATTATGTTTAAATGTGTCATGTGACCATTTATAGTTTAGTTTTGTGTGATGAGGTCTTATATGGTAATAATGTTGGTTTATATTCATTATAAGTCTTGAATTTTAGTATTTTTGGTCCTTTTGGAGTTTCCTACCAAAAGAGAAAACTTGAAAATTTGAATGTTATAATTAGGCCTAGAGTGATGTTTGGGTCTTGTGAGTTTGATAAATGTTTATAATGGTAATAAATAAGTCCTTGAAAGTTTTTTATGGGAATTTAGACATGAAATTATTGGTAAATCAATGTAAATACAACAAAATATAGTTTTTAACTACCACGTTACATGGGTTGGCCAAAAACAAAGTTATTCTTGCATGTTTGAAGAGTTTTAAGGGTAGAAGTGCTTGTAATTAGTTAGAGTGTGAGGTAGGAGAGTAGAGAAGAGTATAATATCAAAGGAAAAGGGTTGAGAGTCACAAGAAGAGATTTTAAAAAATTATGAACTCTACCTACCCTACAAATTATGTACATTATTTATGCATATGTTCAAGAAAGTTGAATAAAGAATAGTGTTTGAAGAACAATTATTGAATCTTATTATTTCCCATGAAGGAAAGTGATAATATTTATTTTTAGTCATGATAATATTGAGGTTTTATGATAATTTTATATTTTAAAATATTTTCACTTACAGTTTCATACATCTAATTCAAATCACCATTATGTTTAAATTGTTAATCTTATTCAAAATTATGTGATAATGCACAATTTGGGCCAAAATCACTAAAACATGCTAAATAGTTTGATATTTTCATATAAAAGTGTTGATATAGGATAATTTATCCTTGAATGGGGAAATCAAATTTATGTGATTATTAACTTTTGTCAAATCATTTTGATTCAAATTGACAAAAAAGTAATTTGACGCTCTGAACCACTGAATTCTTCTCATTCAGAAGCACATAACACATGCATGTGTTGTTTCACATGCATAGTGCTATAAATGGGGTATTAGTCCATAAAAAACTAAAACCTTATTATAATTATAATCAAATCAAATTATAACTCAATAACTTGACATTTTGACCAGTTTGATTAAGTGGACAACCAATTCCAAAAGATATTCTATAGATTTAATTAAACTCACTTAGGAAAATTAAACCAAATTAGGAGCATAAATGGAAAATACATAGAATATATTAAAGATATATTAATTGGAAAATCATTTCTAATATCTACATCATCTAGTGACATCATTAATGGGGTGGCATCCATAAGCTATAAATGAAACAAATATCTAGTTTAAACCCTACCATGCCTCATTAATGCCTCATTCTTCCAAATATTAATGAGGATATGTATGGATTGAACCTAAAAAATTGAATTGATCTATGGATACACATATTGATATCAATATGGATGGTCATGGTTGATTTTTATTATTTCTAAAAATTTATAAATACAAGGGTCCTTACTCATCATTTTAAGCTCTTTTTGTATAAATTAATTATGGAGAATTATTTTCACAAGATATTTTTGTGTAATGTTATTACGATGAATTATCAATATAATAGATTAAACCATAGGCATACATTGATAAATTTAATGATCCTAGTTTATTGGTGCATTGAAAGATGGTGGAGGAATGAACCACTCATCATTGCTAAAGACTTAGAACACTAAATCAGGTGACACTCATGTTTTTGAGCCACAATTGGAGGAGGGATGATTTTGGGAAGGTTTGATGTTATATTCCTTATATATATATATATATATATATATATATATTTCATTTATAAAACCCCATGAAGGATTTGGATTAGTTAATTATGTTCTTTATTCTTATTTGGGTTTTACTTGACTAATGCATGATTTAACTCACTTTAGATTCCTAATCTACATATTAGCATGGTCAGTGGGACCACACATCCCATACAATATCTTCTAATTCATGCTTAAAATGATCTAAAAATCAAGTTTTGTCTTCATTTTTCATGTATTTTTGTTCTTTGTAATGATTCATAGGTTGTAGGGATTGGTAATGTTTTATTCCAAAATTGATAGGGATTGATGTTGATTCTATAAATTGATGTAAATTTATATAATCAACCATGATTATTGTGTGAAAAATAAGTCATGGTATAAATGTGTTTGACAAATTATTTTTTAGCTTCCTAGTTTTTGTTTTTTTCATAAACATAATGAATACTATTTTACTAATTATTTACCTCTAAGACTTATTATTATTTGTTAGTTTTATGCTCATTTTGCTAACCAATATTTATATGAAAATAATTCATGTTCCATTATCTATTTTTATAAAAATTGTTAATGTTTTTTTGGATCGATGTCGATCTCTATAGATCGACATTGATCCCTACATGGATTAGCCATGATTTGTCTATGAGATAAAAAATTAGAGATCTGAGAGCTTGCTTTTCAAAGCTTGTTTACTAATTTGATTTTGGGCCTCAAGGTACACATAAACCTTGTCAAATTTTTAGGACAAAAGTTGGAAAAAGGCACAAATTTAAAAATGGTTAAGTCTTGAATACTTTCATTTAGTGCTTAAAAATAATTTAGATTGTTTATGTTTAGTTTTTTGTGAAAGTCTCTTTAAAAAAAATCAAGGACAAGGGGATTAATTTCATAAACACTTAAATTTGGTGAATTAAAATACACACTCAATTAGATTGAAAACTCTTAATAGTGTTTTTGTTTTATGCTATATCTTTCAAAATTTCTTATTTTTCACAAAATGATTGATACATGTATGCTCTCCACCTGTCCCCTTTAAAGAACTTGGGTGACCAAAAATGTTATTTCTTTGTATTTGTGCCTTAACCTAAGGCATGAAAATAATTTCATTAAGGCTTTCCTCAAATCCATATGGTTTGGGTTATCTAAATACAATCTTAGAGTCTTTTCACCTAGTCTTTTATTTTTATGTAACTTGGCTTATGAGGGGGATTTCATCACCTCCTCATGGGTTCTCTAGAGAAGTGTTGAAATGAGAATTTATATCCTAGAATAATTTAAACCCCACTCTAAAATGGGGTATATAAATTGAGGGTGACCCACTAGAACATTTTTTTGAGTGGTTAAGAAAACTGTGTTAGTGGTACTCTAACTTAGATTGTAAGGGCAATTCAAACATCACACTACACTGAGAAAGTGATAGATGTAGTGGTTGTGAAAAGGACAAGAACTTTTCAAAATAAGTTTATTGATTTATATATAATTGATATGAGGCATCTCTAGTGTTATCCACACTCTAGACCATATAGACATATGATTTTTTTTTTTGAACAACACCACTTGTCACAAACATATTGTTGATGTAGGGTGAGTAGCCCAAAGTTCCATGTTGCCATATAATATCTTGGGAGAAGGAAGGGTATTAAAACCCTACTTATTCATGAACTTTTATTTTTGTATTAACACTTAAAATCCTCCCAAAAGCACATATATAGATGGAATTTAATGGTACGATGCAACTTTGTCAATTTTAAGACTTGGACATTATACTTAGTTGTATTTTGTCATTTTATCCTTTACTTTCTTGGTCTTATTGAGTGTAAAAATTATTTGAAAACCAAAAAACACATCAAAATCAAATACATTTGTTATTCACCATTTTATTTGAACAAAGAGGCATTACACTGACCATATCAAAACCTCTTTTTGGCTTGTTCAAATAATCATTTGAAACATTGTGTTTGTCTTTGTTAAGTATCATTGTTATGCTACCCATTTGAATCTAGACCATTTTTCAAAAATCTCCTAGTCCTTTTTTAAATTAAAAATTTATAATCTCACCTTTCTAAGTTTTAGGCCAAGGTGTTAATCAATTTTCCATTTTTACTTGGTTTGAATTAACTTGAGTACAATTTACCATTTGGGTTGAATGCTATTATATAGACTCATCATCTTTTTTATCATTATGGACTTAGGTTATCTTGAATTTGCTTACACTCTAAGTTTTAGGAACATTATATTTCCTATTACCATGTGGTAGTGTTGTGTTACCCATTTGGATTTAGCTTTATACTTAGGAGTTCTTGTGTGTTTTCTTGTTTTAAACTTCTTAGTTCATATTATTAACTTCTTAATCAGAAAGACCCTCTTCTAATTTTATAATCATAACTCATCGAATTTGTATCTAGATTTTACAATATTGACATATCTTTGACCTATGTTTGTTGTGCTATCTTGTACTTTAGGTTTCAAATTTATCATACCCTCATCCAATTTGATGATTTAAACCCACCAAAGTTGAGTAAATTCATGAAAATTTATTTTAAATTATATGGTATTATGTCACTTATTTTATTATAGTCTCTTTTTACCTTGTCACTTATTTGAAGAAAATCAAAACACGTGGTTAACATTTACAAACCACATTTTAAATCTTGGAAAACATAGAGAACAATATTATAGACATGATTCAAAGGAATACTCATAGTGGGGTCTCTTATGGCCCAAGCTATGAGGAAGATTACTTTTATGTTAGACATGAGCACTCCATTGTGTTTGAGGATATCACCCTCTTTGGGCCTAGTCTTTAAATACCAAACTAATTCATGATAATTTTCATACACCCACCTTGTTCTCCTCCTTTGGCTTAAATGATAAACCAAGATTTTTAGTGCCCAAAGGTTTCCATTCTAGGTTATCCTCCTTTAGATTGCATGATCAATCAATCTTTGTAGGACTATAAGGTTCCCATTCTAGGTTATCTTCCTTCAGTTTGCATGAACAATAAAACTACATAGTACTTGAAGGTTACCATTTTAGGATATCCTCCTTTGGCTTGTGTGAGTGACTAAGCTTTGCAATGTTTGAAGGTTACCATTCTAGGCTATCCTCCTTCAGCTTGTGTAAGCAACCAAGCTTCATAATGCTTGAAGGTTACCATTTTAGGCCCTCCTCCTTTGGCTTGTGCTATCAACCAAATTTAGTGATGCCCAGTCATTATCATTATAGAACCATCACTTGTATTTATTGAACCTATTATTGAGGAACATTAATTTGACAAACCAATGTTTGTTGATCTCTTCTTTGATAGTCTAATTTTTAAAAATCTCATTATTTAACCAAAAACCATTATTCATCTAGTGCCCACCATTCCCCACTTTATAAAATTCATGTCAGTCTTTGAGCCAAAACATAGCCAAGCATAACCTCTTCAAGAACCATGTTTTAATGATTTAAATGTGTTTAGAATTGATATTTTTTCAATAAATTTTAAAACAATACCATGATGTTATTATTGAACCACCCATTAATGATGAGTTAGCCTATGATGAATCACCCTTTGATACTATACATATTATCAAGGAGTCTCACTTTGACAGCCCAGTCTATATTGAGTCACTTATTAATGATTATAACCACCTTTGGGAAAATAATTACCTTGACCATTGTCCTATTTTTAAACATCCCCATCCCTTTGATAAGCTATTATCTACTTAGTTATCTCTTGACCTTTTTCCACTCATTAAGGAGTATAACTTTGACAGGTCAGTCTCTATGTAGTCACCCCTTGAGTATTTTCCTCTCTTTGAGGGGATTTACCTAGATGATCTAGTCTATGTTGAACCCTTCCTAGATGAATCTATTTTTATAGAGCCTAGTATGCCATTATTTATCCAAAACCAAACATTAAACAAAAAATCATTATAGAAACATCCATAGTAAATGGATAATCAACATTGAAGTTATGTTCTATTATTTAAATGACATTAGATTTAGCATCAAAATAAAAATAACTATCAGTCTCAACATCATATTTAGAATCCATTAACTTGAACTCAGCTTCAAAGCCAAAAAATAGTCATGGTTATTATAACATTGGTTACACTTGCCTTGTAGATCAATTTGAAAATAGTTGTGATCCTTATACATTTTTTTTACTTCAATAGAAACACAATTTATCCTAATATATTATATGAGGATTATGTTTCCTTTCATCATTTCATTACCACTACCCAACATAACCATTATATTGACATTCTATCTCCCACAAGTGTCAATTAGGATCGACAAAATCACACTTTATTAAATTACATCCATGGTGACATATCAAGTGTAAAATATCAAGGGGACCAAGACTACATTCATGTAGAATAATAATAATATCATAGTGAAACCTTTTTAGAGGTGCTAGGGGGAAATCAAAGTTCCATCTCAATATCTTCTAGTGAAACATTATTGAAGGAACTAAAAGACAATCAAAGTCAAAAGTCAATTTTCCTTAGTGAATCCTTCTTAGAGGTACTATGGGATAATCAAGACAAATTCATTGGTGAAAACCTCATCAAGGTACCAATAGTTGAGCATAATAGTTCTTCACTGCCTGATGGAGACAATATTCAAGATAAAATCAATGTAGCCTCCAATATACAACATAATCAAATGGTAGCTAATCTCAGACCCAAACAACAAAAAAATATAGTGGTCCTATCAAGACCATATTTATAAGTTCTCAACCCCATCATAACAAAATTTATGTAAAATTTGGAATCAAAAACATTGTGTGTGCCTAAAAATCTTGATTTTATTTGTTACCCAACCATTATACATTGCATTATAGGCCAACATTCCATTTTAAACTTATACCATTTATCCTATGCCTAGAATTATTTACTAACCCTAGCTACATCTTCCTTTATAAAGGATAAAAATATCTCTTATATTGACATTTGAAGGAAATAAAATCAATGACCAATGAGGATCATAACAACATTACTGGAGTCCAAATCTATAGTATGATCTTGACAAAGTAACTATTCCAAAAGGGTGTAGGTTAGAAATTTTTATGATTAATTATTTTGGATGTCTCATATGTTGATTAGGACGTGCATCTCCATGTCAACAAGAGTATAAGAATCATTTGCCATTGGATCCCATTTACCATACCCTTTGAAATACATTTACTTGAGGTCCTTTGGTACTATGTAGGTAGCATTCAATTTTTATTGAGGTCAACTTGGTCATCTTAGCCACACTCTCACCATTTTGTGAGCAATTTTAAGTTTGAATGATCTCACAATTTTGAAAGTGAACTAATCCCATGCCCTAATTTTTGTGAGTAATAATCACTTGGGTCCAACCCTTTTGCCATTATATCCAATTGTCCCCCTATCATTTTATTTATGTCATGCCTTATACCATTTTATTTTACCATATTATTACTATTGACCAAAGCTTATTTGTAGCTGCCCTGCTTACCCTATTTTGATCTTGGTTTATTTCATTCTTCCCATACCTTATACAATGGGATTATAATCTAGTTTCAACACTTTTTGAATTTTATGTTTCAATTGGTAGTCTATGAAAGTAGTGTGACAGTTTATCTTTCATTTACATTTTATCTATTACCACCAATTATAATTGCCTATGAGAAAAATAGTATTTGATTTGGTAGCTCCAATTATAATTTCTTATGGGAAAATCAGTATCCTATATTATTATTTCCTAATTATAAATGCCTATAGGAAAATTAGGAACAATGATTTTTATCATGCATTGCCACATCACCTTGTCAATACTATTATCATTTTCCTTGCCATTTGGACCAAAATTGAGAGCTTGTTGTTACCTGGTTGGATCTCATCACATTTTTTTGGTATAAATACCATAAATTTAGGTCTTAATGGGTCTATGTATCCATTATTGATTCACATGGAGATTAGCTTAGTCCCACTTATCCATATACTCTCACCATTTTGTGAGAAACCCCAATACTAGTTCTACAAAATAGTTTAGCCTAAATAGTATTTTACAACTTATTCTTATAGAAAAGTGAATATGGACACATTAGCACATGATTTTCACCTAATGAATGGTTATTTAGATTTATCTAGCACTGCATGTTATTCTATTTTTATTTTGATATTATTTGGTAGACATTGTTGCTTTAGCAGGATCACACTCACTTTTTCGTGAGCTTGGGCCATTGGAACCAGGTTTAGCTATTATTTAAACTTATACTCTTGGACATGAATCTCCTTGATTATTTGGTTCCTTATGCCATTATTTATATTCATGAACCCCATTGTAGCTATTTTAGCTATTGTTTGAGCTCTTACCTATGGAAGTGCATCTCCTTGATTAGTTTTTTCCCTAGACCTTTTGTTAATATTTCATTTATGTTACTTATCCCAAAAACACAAAAAACATTAAAAAATAATTGATAAAACAACCAAAAACATTATCTTGTATTTTTATTTATTCTAATCCCATGCTCTTGTCATTTTTCAACCAATTATTTAAACATTCTCACTATTTTATAAGACCATTTCCTTATTTCCTATACAACATCAATTATCTTTTATTATCATCACTTTTCTTCTATCCCATTGCCTAGGAGAACTACATTTGATCTGAAGTTCATGTTACATCTCACATCCATGGAATTATATAGGTATCATCCACTTGTCTTATATATCTAGAGTTAACTCGGTGACCCTTTCCTTTTCTTCTTTTTCCCCCATTTTGTTTTGTCTTGTTATTTCCCTATCACTTAGGGGAAACTTTTTATCTTTGTTATTATTTTATTTTTATAGTCTCACTATTTTCTTAGATTAGTGGTCACCCTATCACAAAGAGTAATGCCTCTATTACACTTAATTATTTTTTGTTTGCACTAACATTGTGAATAACTCTTATTTGTGTGTGTTTATTTTATTTTTATTATTGTTTTATTTATATTTTTTATCTTTATTTTTATTTTATTAGTATTTTGTTCATTTCTATTCCATTATTGTTTATTCTTGGTGTTTTGATATTTTGTCTTGTATTTTATTGTTTTATTCTTTTGAGTTCAAATACATTATATAACCAATTTTAGTCTAGTTTTTAGTTATCCTTGATTTGTATAGAGTTATATTTAACTTATTATTTTATTTTGTTTTCTAATACATCTTATTAATATGCATGGATCTTGATTATTTGTATCTTGATTTCATGTTGTTTATTACGTTATTCTTGATTTGTGTTTACAATTCTTGTTCCTAGTTAAATCCTAATATTTCATATCTAGATTTTAAGTTAGGTTACATTTGTGTATTATTTTTCACCTTTTATCTTTGTCTATTTTTGTTTAAATGTAAAGAGTTGTAACTTTGGTATTGGTAGCATTCATGATTATCCTTACTTATAAATATTTGCATTTTAAATAGCTCATCACAATCAAAATATTATGTCATTATAAGTTACTCATACTTATGATGCATAATTTCACTTTTTTATAGTAAGCACCAAGTGCTTTGGATTCCAAGTCCAAACATCAATGTAGCTCTGAGGATAGGCTCTCAATATACCATACCTAACACAAGACTCTATACAATATGTGCATCTCTTGGTATACACTATGAGTATAATTAAATAGTGGTCTATCTTTCTTCTAATATTCATTCCTCATTATGTTTTCTCATTCTTCTAGGTGAACTACAATGGCTTGAGGTCCATCTAGACTATGTAGGTATTACTTGGATACATGACATATCTCAAGTCAACTCATCCATGCTCATTCTTTCAATCATCTCTTTCATCACTTTGTGCATATTTGTGGCTTCCTTAGTCATTAGACCATCATCTATACATTTGATCTCACTCATATATAATCTATGTAATAGGTTATATACTTGAGCCATACTTGCCAATTTACCCTACTTAGGCACAATTAATTATCAGTGATCAAAATCAGCCCTACTAGGGAAAAATCAATTTATTAACCACTCAAATCCACTCTACTAGGGCACATTATTATTTACTTTCTCTAGAGTAATGCTCTCATTTTTATTCTAATTCCAAGCTCTATAGCTTTTGACCTCATTATAGAAATTTTAAAGTATGCAACTTATCTTGGGATTGATCATTCCCTAAGAACACAACTTTCACCCTCTTTTAGGTGTGTCAATATGTGTCACTTATTTTTTGGGATTGCATCTTTCCCACTTCCCCCTACCTTATGGCCCATTATATTCTATTATGTTTTGATCATTTGGAATCAACGTGTGTAAGCATTATCTAAGATGAATCTAATCTCATCTATGGATTAATTTCATCTTACTCACTCTTTCGAGATTCTACCCCTCTCTTTCATCCTAGTATATCCTCTTAAGGGGGTATCATGGGTCATTACATTCTAACTTATTCTTGAAAAATATTTTCTTTTAAAAGATGTTACTTTGACCAAATGTCTCACCACATCTTCTTAAAATGAGGGAAAATGTAGACATCTAATTCCCATCACCATTATGTTGAAATTGTCAATCTTACTCAGAATTATATGATAATGCACAATTTGGGCTAAAATCATTAAAATGCACCAAATGTTTTGATATTGTCATATACAAGTGCTGATTTAGGATAATTTATCCCTAAATGGGGTAATAAATTTTATGTGATTATTAAATTTTCTCAAATCATTTTGAATAAAAATAATAAAAATACAATTTGACATTCTGAACCACTAAATTCTTCTAATTCAAAAGTACATGACACATGCAGGTGTTATTTCACATCCATAGTGCTCTAAATGGGGTATAGGTTTATATGTAACTGACACCTTTTTCTAATTTTACTCCAATCATATTATGAATTATTAACTTGACATTTTGACCATTTTGATTAAGTGGACAAATAATTTCTAAAGATATTCCAAAAATTTAATTAACCTCACTTAGGCAAATTAAGATCCTTAATGAGAAATCCATGGAAGATATTGAATATCTATTAATTGGAAATTCATTTTTAATATATGAATCATTTGGTGACATCATCAATAAGGTGATATCCATAATCTATAAATGGAACAAACATCTAGTTTAATCCCTCTCATGCCTTATTAATCCCCCATTATTCCAAATATTAATGAGGATATTTATGAATTATGCCTCTAAAATTGGATTGATCCATGGCCACACATCTTGATCTAAAGATGGATGGTCATGATTTATTCTAATAATTTCCAAAAATATATAAAGACAAGGTTCCTCACTCATCATTATAATTTCTTTTTATGTAAACTTATTATACAAAATTATCTTCACATGCTATTTTGTGTAATATTATTATGATAAATTATCAATAGAATAGCTTCAACCATTATCATAAATTTATTAATTTCATAAGCCTAGTTCATTGGTACACTGAGATATGATTGAGGATAAATCCACTCATCATTTCTAAAGACATAGAGCATAGAATCCAGGGACAATCATGTTTTTGAGCCACATTTGGAGGAGGGATGTTCTTTGAAAGTTTTGATGCTATATTCCTTCTTTCAATAACTCTTAGTTTTCATTTGTAAAACCCCATAAAGGAGTTAGATTATTTAGTTATGTTATTTATTATTATTTGGGTTTTAATTGGCTAATTCATTATCTAAATCACTTTGGGTTCCTACTCTATAATAATAAGTCCATTTGATAGAAAATTTTATGTTACACAATCCTACTTGACAAGTAAGTTTGCATAGTTGATGATAGTTTAAGGGTTATTAAAGGGTTTTAAGCATAAAAATAAGTTTATATTTTATAAATTATAATAATTATCCATTTATTAGCCTAGATGTCTTTTTACAAGAGTAAGAGACCACTAAAAACCTTCATAACTAGTCATAATGAAACACCCTATTTTTACAGTTAGAAGGAAAAATAATAAAGAGATTATTGTGAGTTATTTAAAAGATTATATGAGTTGATAGAGTAGTGGAGAATTTTAATATTGTTTTTGATAATTTTTAATGGTAATTAATCCATTTAGAGGCTCAACATTTAATATAGCTTACATTTTATTAACACACAGTCCACCTTTACAATCAAAATTTTATATATGGGCATATTGTGACCATTTGGAAATTGATCAAGGATAAATAAAGGTTGGATGAGTTTATAAAAGGTATAAAAAACATTTTATAGTTATTATGTGGGTTTTGAGTAGTATGGGACTCAAAATATATTATTTTATATTCCCTCAACCATTGTATAGGCCTATGTTTACCAACCTAGGGTTTTAAATATTTCAACTCACTTAAATTGACTTTTCATCATCCAAAAATTATTAGAATTTATAATAATATGTAATTTGTCATTATATATAATATTAATTATGTTTTATATCCGTACATAATCATACAGTATGGTATCCATGATTGTGGGGTTGTTGTAGGCCTAAAAAGACCTAATTGAGAGAAGGATGTTTTGAGTTAGATGGTAGACCTTGATATTTGTGATCTAAAATTTTTTAGGAAGATAAAATAGGATACTGGGTGTTAAAATATATTATTAATTTATAATTAATCCATATGGATTGTTTTAACCTACTAGATTTGCATGAAAACAGGGTTATAAGCAAAGAGGCCTTACAAAGTGAAAGTATGGTTGGGTTGAGAAATATTCCTTGGTGATTATTTTGATTGGTTGGATGTATATGAGAGTTAAAATGAGTATGTGTATGGAAATATATTACATATAAATAAAACTAGAATCATGGAACCATTAATGAGGCCTTTAGGCCTATGAAGCTACATGAGAGTGTTGTAAGGAAACTTGTGAATGAGAGGATGGTGACGTGAAAGGAGGTGAGAGTGAAAGAGTGAAGAGACACATGAAGAATGACATGTTTTAAAGATAAAGGAGAATAATATGCATTATAATAGGCTTATTTTCCTATTAAAAATAAGAGAGAGAAAGGGTTTTAAGATTACAAACAAGTATCTACACAACAAGGCCAATCAAAGATGAAGGAAGGGATTGAAACAAGAATCAGAGTCAGGTGTATTGAAATTGAGGTTTTAAGCATAATAAAATAAATAAATTATCTTTTAATTTCATATAAACTAATTTAAAATCACAACCTAACATTTTAGTAACCCATTTTTATTGTTCTTCATATGATAAACATTGTTATAAAAACTATTTGAGGTTATCATGATCAGTCTTTACCTAAAATTGATGACCCATTAGAGAAGGTCTCCATTATTTTACTAAATGTAGAATATCAATCATATATTTCTCATAGATTTATTTTAGCCTATTTTTCCCATTCAATTGGAGACTTTAAAATGAAAATGGTTTTCCTTTTTACATGAGTATATTCCCATGCCATATCCTAATTTTTCACACTCCACAACAAAAGTTTTTGAAAAATATAGAGTAGCCAAAACTAGAGTTGTGCACATATATATTTTAAATTATTAAAATGCCTTGGTATTTGAACTAATCCACTAGAATGAGTCCTTATTCAACAAAGAGGAGAGTGGGGTTGTAATACTACCATAATTTTTGACAAACTTGTGATAGTAACCAGTTATCCCCAAAAATACTTGAAGATTTTTTAGGGTCTTGGGGACCTTCCACTCCATCATCACTTGGATTTTTTTAGGATCAAATTTCACTCCTTAATGTCAAATAATATGACCCAAGTAATCCACCTCTTGAACATCAAAATCACATTTGGAAGGTTTGGCATAAAGTTGATATTATTCTACAATTGAAAGAACCTATTTAACATGTTTAAAATTGTCATCAAAATTTTTATTGTAGATGAAAATATCATAAGAAAAATAATAAAATATTTCTAAAAAAGTCCTAAAAATAGTATTCATCAAACTCTGAAATGTATATGGTGAATGTGAGGCTAAAAGGCATGACCATAAATTCATAATGGCCTTCATGAGTTTTAAAAGTTATTTTAGGTATTTACTCATTACAAATTCAAATATGATGATACCCATAATGAAGGTGTAACTTGGTAAAATAAACAACACCATAAAATTCATCTATAAAATCATCAATTAATATAATAGGAAACATATCTTTGATGGTGTACTTGTTGAGTTCTCTATAGTCTAGCACATTCTCCTAGTGCCATCCTACTTCCCCATCATGACCAAATGGGAGGAATATTCACTTTGACTATGTCAAATGATTCACTATTATAGGCATAGGGATACATGTAGGGTCTAATGTTAGGTGGTTTAATTATTAGAATGAGATTAATGGCATGATCATGTGTAAAAATTTGAGGAAATCCTTTTGTCATGTCACCAAAAACAATATAATGTTCATTAATCACCCTTTGAAAATTAGGATGTGTAGATTCCTCAGTTGGTTTAACCTCTATGGAAAAAAAGTGCCACAAATCCCTCATCACCTTTTATAAGAATATTCATCATCTAATGGTAAATAACTAGTTATGGAGATTCAGCCTATAATCCATGTAGTTCAAAGGTCCTAAATTTTGAATGGAACTTCATAAATAGTTCTTGGCAATTCAATTCAATAGTTCCTAAAGTGGTGAGCCACTACACTCCCAAAATAATGTCATCTCTTCCCATGGGAATAGTAAACATAGGGAAATATAATAAGTAGTATCCCATAGAAAGATTAATGTTATGAAATTTTCTAGAATAGTTGAAGGTACCACCATTTCTAATAATGACCTAAAATTTTAGTGTTAGGTAAATAAAACAATTCAAGTGAGTATCCAACTTACTATTCATGAAGTTATGTGTACTAATAGATTCAATTAAAATACTTGCCTTCTATTTCTCTAGAAAATCCACCACCTTAGTATTTTGAGGACCAGTAATACCTAAAAGTGCATGAAAATAAATAATAGGTTGAGAATCTTAAGTTCATCCTCAAGTTATTCCAAACCTACCCATGAATCCTTATCATCTTCTTCCTCCTCTTTGATACATTATATGTAAAATAATTTATTTTTAACACATCAATGTCTTTTTCTTCATTTTCTATCATAGCTAGAACAAAACCCTTTTACATGTTTTTATTCAATTTTCTAAGGCATTAATCGAGTAGGATATAAAAATGATGGTGCTGGAAAGGTGCATTCATGAACATTAATGAAAGGACTTAATTTGATCAACGCTTTTTCCTCAGCTAGATGTGTTCTTGGTATGGCTTCAGATACATTACTAGGATGAAACTTGTGAAACTACAATTGGATGATATATTTGAAGCCACAAAAAAATAGGCCAATTAGATTTTCCTTAGTGATGTCTACCACATGTAAGGAAAGATTCTAAAATTGATGAATGTAATCCTTTACCATCCTAGTTTGGTGTAACTTGGGTAGTTGGCTAAAGTAATTTTATGAGACATTGGTTTGATAGTGGAGCTATAAATATTCATAAAATATAGACCAAGAAACTAAGAGACCCTTATTTTTATTTTAATAACACAACCAATGATACAAAATAAACTAATCAGGTTCCAGATATAGAGAGGCCATGACCACCTTTTATGAATAGGAAGTCTGATGTAGATCAAATAAATTTTCAATTTGATTAATCCATGTGAGTGGATCATTATTATAAAACATGTGTACGTCCACTTTTGGTAATAATGGCTTCATACCATGGTTGGAATTATTATTTTTTGGAGGAGAAGAACCAAATTAGAATGGTGAAGGGTTATTTTTTAATTGTTGATATGAAAAGTTAGCTAATTTCCCAGTGTTTCGTTACAATTGATCCTAGAATTTATTCATGTCCCCTCTTAACCGTATGAGGTCCCATTTAACTACATCAAGATCATATTTATACACCATGCCTTGTAGATCTAACTTAAGTTGTTGATCTATCTCTAAAATACTGAAATTAGAAGTTTCTGACTCCATGTAAACTTTGTGAGTATTTTTAGGTGTTTATTACCCTTTACCATGAGCATGAGTGTTACAATCAACCATGCAAAAAACATAGGATGGTTGTGGCCTAAAAAATATATCGTTATATGATACCATTGCAATCACCTTTCCAATTCAAATCCAAAAACTATTAATGTGCATAAAGTTTAAATTTTTTGAGCCAAAAAAGTGTACCATTAGAATATATCATTGCAATCATCTCACAAAGATGAATCTAATCATTTCTATTTTTAAAAGGTAAAAAAATTATATAATTTTTTTTCTCACAAGTGTTTTATTTTTTGTAAAAAAACCATGAAAAAAATTATAGTGACAAAAAAAGTCAATTCATCCTAGATCACAAGTTATGTTTTTTTAGCCTTCTAGTTCTTAGGATGCTAGGTCAAAAAAGAAAAAACTATGCCATAGAAACTTGCCCAAATTGTATCTCTAATACCAATTGTAATTAAATTACTTATATTATTCATAATAATTTAATTATATATCATATAATTAATAATAGAATAAGTATATCCATAACAATAATTGGCAAAATAGTAGAATACTTGAATATTGTGACTGAGCCACTTCAAGCGGGAAACCTCCACAAAAATGCAATAAAAATAGATTTGTAATATATGATGAGAAAATACAAACCGTTAAATCCTATATATAATCTAATTAGACATGATTATTCCATAATTTGACCATACTAAAAACATTAATAAATACAATAAGATAATATGAAGGTATGTAAGCCACAAGTAATCCACACATATCCCTAGACACACTATAAGTTAAGGTCATAGTAAAGAGAAACAATTGGTTTTTTAAAACCAAACTTCATAGGGTTTCTTATATTTAATATCCATTTTAGGACTTTTGTTAATGGTGTAGAATATTTATTGTTTTTATTACTTCATCTCAAAAATAGCTTTCCAATTGAATATTATCCAACAAATTCCTTGATAACTCCATTATGGATCTATTATTTATTTCAACAACACTATTTTTTTGTGGTGTGTAAGGAACTATAAACTACATTTTGATTCCATGTGAAGCACAAAACTATTAAAATTCATTATAAAAAAATTCACCTCCTCTATCTATTCTTAGATACAAGGTGGATTTTCCACATTCCTCTTCATCCAAATATTTTAAAGTTGTAAAATATGAAAAATATCCAATATCTTATTTCAAAAAATAAACCTACATAAACCTTGTAGCATCTCTATGAATAAAATGAAATACAAATTGTTAACAATACTTTTACAAGACATTGGTCCATGCAAATCTGAATGAAATAGTTCCAAAGGCTTTATTTCTATTTATTTTCTGATAGTTAATGACTCCATATTATGTTCCTAGTAATACATTACTTCCATGTATCATAATTATTGACTTCTAGTTTGGAAAGAACTCTTATCATACCCTTTATGTCAATAGTATGTAATCTCTGACAACTAATATGATCATATCTTGAATGCCAAAACATGTTAACATCCTCAATGACGTAGAAAAAAACAATTTCCTATAGAATATTTATATTTAATGGAAACATCATATAATTTACCATATAGGATTTTACAATCAATATATTTATAGATATCTTATAAAACATAGAACAAACACCAAATTAAAAAGTAATTTGACCCCCTTTTTTACTAATTGACCAACACTTATGAGATTATGCCGTAGATTTGGAGAAAATTAAACATCCTTAATTTCAACCTTACCTTTACTTGTGGTGATGTGAATGTTTACATTTCCTTCAATTTGGTTGGAATTTCCATCTCCCAATTGCACTTGGATTTTGAAAGAGTCATTTAACTTGTTAAAACCCTATTTTTTGACTTATCATGTGATTTGAGCACCACCAATAAAGAAACCAAAAATTATTCTCTTCCTATATTCCCACATTTAATGTGATAAAATAATTTTAGTCCTTTTAAACTTAATTTTTATCATCATAAAAATGTTTCTATTCACTCTCTTAATTAGCTTGATTCTTAGCTGCTAGTATCCTATAATCTTTAATTATGTGTCTTGGTTTTTTATAATAATTATAATTTATTTATTTATTATTATTACTTATGAACTTAGATGAAAATTTTTCTTTTTAATTTGAGTTTTTATAACTTAATAGATCATGAATTTTATTTTTCTCTTTGGTATTTAAAACCTTTGCATGGGTTTTAAGTACTTTTTCTTGATCTCTTGTGTATATTCTCAACTTGTCTTCATGAAACTAAAGAGAACCAAATAATTCATTAACACTTATAGTTTTCATGTATTTAAACTCCTAAATATTTATCACAATATGTAACTATTTTTGGTTTAAATATCTCAAAAAAATCTTACTACAACACTATCTTGTATAGTTTCTCCATAAACCCTCATTCGATAAACTAAATTGTTTACCCTTATGCAATAATATCATAATCATTCATAATATAACATTATCAAATTATGGAAATTAATTTGGATGGTTTGGTATTATGTTTTATTAATATATCCTTGATATTAAGTTTTCAAGGAATTTCATGCCTCATGGGCATTCTTGCATCCTACAATTCTTGGATAAATGTTTGGGTCTATGACACTTTAAAGAAAGAAAGTTTATGCATCTCCTTTTTATTCATCCTATTTTATTTTTTATTTGATTAGGTAAATAAGTAGATTTTACAAGGATATTGAAAATTAATATTTATACTAGTAGTAAAACAAAATAGAGTAAGCCCTAAGGGCTGAAAAACAAATAATAGTCAAAACAAAAATAGCTAATAGAAATCCATAAGTGAAGACAAAACAATACTAACAAAAAAGTGAAATTACTTAGGGGGCACAGTATCCTCCATGAATTCCTTGTTAGGGTCTTTATCCTCCACCTTTTCCTTTTTCTTTTCCTTGATAATATTGTCTTGGGTCCTTCTACATAGACCTTAAATAGTGTCCTTTGGGAGGATCATCCTCAGTTTATTTTGAGACTCCTTCTTCAAGTTCTTATTAGGGTGGTTATCCATGGAGAGGGATTTGGGGGAGGGTTTCAAAGTGAACTAAACCTCTACCTTTCCTTTTTTCTACCTACAAAGGGATCCTCTACCTCACTAATTTGCACAAAATCTTGTAAGAGTTTTTTGGCTTCCCTATTAATTGAATTCCATTCCTTGATTAGATTTCCTAGGCCTAAACCTGATTTGTGGAGTTTACTATTGAAATCCTAAAACTATCTCTTATTTTTCCATACTGAATTAGCTAAGAGGGCCTTACCTTTACCTGATAAGTCTACCATATCTTCCTCTTTAAACATGATTGGTTTAGGTTTTTTTTATGATGCGCTATAGGGGAAGGTCCCATATGAGACTTTTGAAATTAGGGCTTGATCAAGGTGGGTTGGGAAGAGGTTAGGGAGATTATAAAGTTGTGTATTATTGGGTGCAGTCCTCCTCCATTAAATATGCCCCAATATAGCTTCTTTTCCATGAAATATCTCCCCATGATTAATAAGCATAAAGATAAGCCCTTGGTAAATGATAGCATTTTTTTCACTAATTTGAAATGTAAGGGTACTAATCTCAAGGGATTTAAGAAGATAATATGGTAGTATTATTATAAATTCTTGGAAATGATTTAAAATCAATAATTGATGTGAGAATTTAAGAGTGAATTTACCTTTTGGTGTTAGGTATTTCATGATTTGAAGGCAAACTTCTGACTATTACCTAAGGAGTTTTATTCATAGTAACCCCTTTTTCTCTATTTTTTAGGCTTGATTTATCTAAAATATATATTTGCATAATATCCATATTTTTTTATTGGTCTTTGAATGCCTTTGTTACCTTACATGACATCCCTATAACCTACCCAATAAGCTCCTTAGTGACACCAATTCTTATACCTCTCATCTCCACCATTTTTTTATTCCAAGATGTAATGAAATCCTTAAAAAAGTCTACATCATGCCCTATGATGCACTACATATTTTCCATAAATCCCCCTTATGCATCTTCTTCCAAACCTTCTTGTTAGCATGGACCTATATGCATGATAGCATCTCCATCCTATCTCTATCACCCCCCATGTTTTACAAGACAAAATTTAGATTATTTTAATGGTGAAATAAACCCACCTTATCTTGGTTATGTTTGTTAATAACGATAGGAATGGAAAGTAATGTAAATTATCTCTCCCATATCAAATAATTAATATCTCATGCAAATCAATAATGGTTTGGAATGAGTGTGAAAGCCTAGCAAATGGGATGTAAGTTTCACATGTGTGTCTAACTATTCTACATAGTAGAACATGATTTCTTCCTTTTTAATGGAATTACTGATGTGCGCTAGGATGTGCCTACTTCCATGCTAGATAGATAAAATAGGTAGACTAACTCCAACATTGACTAATATTTTTTCCACCCCATTTCTTTCATGATAGATATGAATTATAGAAAGGTTACCTAGGTTGTTGAGAATTCCCTTAGCATCATCAATGAGAAATTTTATATTTTATTAATTTATAATCTTGTGTCATGGTATTCAAATCTGGAGGTAGTGTGTGCCCATGGAGAACATTCTCCCAAAATCATTTCCACATAAAAAATATTTTCAATTGATCTCTCCAATACTCAAATTTATCACCTTTGAAAATAAGAATATTTATGTAAGCATAATTTTTTGAATCCATTTATTCTAATAATGGCCTAAAAATCATTTAACACATGTTTTAATGTGGCTCTGATACCAAATAAAGGTTTTAAGTTATTAGATGGAGTGAAAATCAGCTTTGTTTCTCTCTAAAGTTTAATTTTTGTATCAAAAAACTATCCCAAAATTACTAGATGTCAAACTAACTATGTTGTAAGTGAAATTATTGACTAAAAAATATATTGAATAGCTTTAGATTTGAAAATATATGATTTATAGTCTAAATTATTGTACACCTACAATAATATAACATATAAAACATGTAAAAAAACTTATCTAATTAAGATAATGCACACAAGATAAGAATATTTTATTCTTAATTGATATTATTCCTAAGTTTTTAAGAATAAGTAGCTACCCATTCTACACAAGGTGAGAATATAGGACTATTTTGATCATATTATTATTATCTTGTTCATATTGTGTAAATTCCCATTTTGAGCAAGTAGGAATAATATGGTAAATAGAGACCAAAATTATTATCATTTTTAGAATGGGAACATGTCTATTCTCATTATAGATAAGATAATAATATTGATGTGTATTTCTCATACTATTCCCATCTTATTCATAATGGGAAGCTTCCCATCCTAAACAAGATAAAAATAATATGAGAAACAAATGTTAATATTCTTATTTTGTTTAGAATGGGCACATGCCCATTTTTAAAAAGATAGGAATAATATGAGAATTATAGACCTACATTATTATTTTTTATAGAATTGGCATGTGTCCATTATACATACGATAAGAATATTGGCCTTTGTTGCTCATATTATTCTTGAATTTTTCACTATGGACAACCACCCATTTTGAACATAGATAAGAGTAGGAACATTGGATTCTAATATTCTTATAATTGGCATTATATTCTATCAAAATTTAATTTGGCATGTTTTATAATCCTATTTGATAACAACATGGAAAATGTAACTTTATTTTAGATCGCATTGATTTCATGTCCCAAAAATAATTATATATATGACTCAACATGTTCCCATTCTACACAAGATAGGAATAATGATGTCTTAAATAATAATGCTCCCATATTTTTTAGAATGGTCAATTGAGGAATTTAATATTATCTTGTGTATAATGTGCATGTGTCAATTTTAAACAAGATAATAATATTTACCTTTATTGCTCATATTATTCCTACCTTATTGAGAATGGTAAACTTCCCATTCTAAACAAGATAGGAACATGAGAAACAAAGGCAAATATTATTATAATTGAAATTATTCTTTATCAAAATATAATTTGGCATGTTTTATGACCTAGATGATAATAACTTGTATAAGGAAGATTTATTTGAGATCACATTAATTTATTTTCCCAAAAATAATTATTATAGACATCTATATACTTTAATTGATTCATGTGTGACTCAAAATGTGCCCAATCTACATAATATAGGATCAATGACCTCTTAATTGATAATATTCTTATCTTGTTTAGAATGGGTAGATTCCCATTATAAAGAAAAAAATGTAATATTATCAATTAATAGGTCATTATTTATATCTTATGTAGAATGGGTATGTGTTGATCTACACAAGATAGGAATATTATCAACAAAATACAATAGGGATGTTTAAGTTCTTATATCAAACCTATGAGAATTTATTGGTTATAATAATTTTGCATTCAAATTTATGAATTGGTGACTAATTTATCAAAATAATTTATTTTTACATTGTTTTAAAACATGATTTCAACATATATTTAATCTTTGACAATCATATTCCAATTAACAAATTATGACTATTTATTTAAAAAAATAAATAATGTATCTTTTAGGCCATTCCCCCTACCACTATATTTAATTTATTAAAGGTGTATTAGACTAGGATAAAATATATGAGAAGAGGTTTGTATATATCTATTGTCCATATAACTATCACAATAACATCTCAGGGTTGTTTCATTCATTGCTTGTGCAACATCAAGTGGTTTGGATACAGTTAAACATAACATACATTTAAGAGAATCTACTAAGCATTCAGACAGAGAAAATAGATAATAATGAATAATCCTTCTAAATTATTAAAATAGAGATGGAGATTCTATTACATAGAAAAGGTGGCTGGTTTGTTCAGATAAGAATCAAAAATATTATTACTATTCTTGTGGTTAAAAATTAGAACCATATATAGATGGAGATGCCATTAGAGCAAAAAATAATAAAAATATTTGTAATGTGATTACAATAGTATTAAAAAGTATTTATCAATAGATATTCACTTTATTTTTCACCCACCTCTTAAATATAGATAAAGAATAAGGAAAAAAATCATTAAAAAAATGTTTTCATATATGAGGAGTAAAATATTGTCCAAGCTAGAAAAATATACTTTAGTATCACACTTCAAAGAGATAAGGGCATTTAAAATGGATACAAATAAATTAAAGTGATATAAAAATATATGTAATAAAAGTTATTTTTCAACATCTCAAGAGATTTAAATTTCCTATTCAATTAAAAATAATTTAATATTGGATTTGAATGTTTTCACCAAGCTCTTTCTAAATATCAATATTGATCCCTTATTTCAACCAATGTTATTCTACTAGTTAGCTCTATGCTATGTAATCATGTGCTTATTTAGTTAGATGTAATATTAAATCCCTTGAATAAAAATTGGTGATATCTTAGACATTGAGTTCAAGCATGAATTTTAGGATTATATTACTCACTTCTACATTATCGATGGACAACATAACATTGCATCTATAAACTTATATTAACAAACCATGAGTTTACTTATGTTCATGATAGAATAAAACAATTTTTTTCTCATATTATTTCTACCAAATTCATAGTATAGTAAATTATTAGTATCTTCAAATAAAAAAATACGGATAACAATACATGGGTTCACACATAATTTATTTTCAAGTTATACAAAGCTAGGGTGACATGGATCATGGAAAGTAGACCACAAAACCCTAATTTTAGCCATGATAAAGTAGATAATTTAAATTAATTTGAAATATTTAGTTTATTTAAATTAAAAATGAAATATATAAAATAAAATATTCATTTTCTTACTATATAATGTCTAATTCATGTAAAAAAAATTCCATGTTCACATAAAGGCCTTTGAAAAAGAGATTTTGAATATTTTTGAAAAACAAAAATTGGATAACTTTAATGAAAAGATATCATTTATCATTATTCCAAATGAAATTTGGAAAACATGGAATTTTATTGGTATATAAATAGTGTTCTATCTTTTTTCCCTAAAAAATACTGACTAAGATTTCAAAATGAATTCATTTCTTGCTCTAACAATAATCTTCTTTAGAGGCACAAGAAATATGCCTACAAATGAATTGTCTATACTTGTAGATAGCATTATAAGTGGATAATTTTGGATATGAATTAATATTGAACCTGGTGTGAAGTAAAAAAACCTTAAACGCATATTTCAAAAGAGTAAAATATAATAGTCTCAAGGGTGAAAGTTATGGACTATTTTAATTCATAAGTTTTATTTTATCAAATTTGGGAAAATTAGCAATTTTTAGATTACCCTAAGTGAAAAAATACTATGAAAAATCAAGAATAATAATACTTTAAATATTAAACATTCACTAATTTTACAATTACTAAATCTATAAATTTACTAAATAAGTAAATTTTAATGGAAAATAAAGACTTACCTAAAATACAATGTTGTAAGAGGAATAATAAGTTGAAACTAGCATGGTGGTTGGGTCTAGTGATTGTGAAACTATATTTTTAGATGAAACAAACCCTAAAAAATAGCACCCTAAGCTAGATAAGAGAGGGGGGTTCTCATGTCCTCTATGAGGTTGGTCTTGTCTAATAGACAGTGAAGATCAATATTTTTTTGGTTTTGTTCACCTTCATTTGTATGCTCTATCTTTTTTTTGATACATTTTAATAAATTGTGAAGGCCCTCAACAAACCACCATTTAAGATATATGATTAATGAGGAGATCATCCCAAGTTAGGCCCTCAACAAACCACCATTTAAGATAGGCATGACATGTCCCCGGTAGATACAAAAATTGTATCCTCTTGATGAGATCTAGTGGAAGATCAACAAATCAAAACTTGGGGATTTGGAAATCAGTTGGAGCATTTACTTCTAGCTACATCATGACTTGCCACTTTTGGAAAACTCTTATTTTTTAGTGCAACCTACTCAAAATAGAATGATTTAGAGGCTTCCAAAAAAATCACAAATATCTTACTCATAATGACTTATTTTTATTAGACCCAAATCTTGGTAAAGCATCTATTAAATTTGATAGCTCATTGATTATCATGAACAATTTTCTCTATCTTCTCTTTCACTTCTCCTATATTAGCCCTTTCTTTCCATTTTGTAAAGGGACCTTAGATTTTAGACTTTCTTTTATATTTTTGAGAGATGGGACATTCCTTGAGACACTAAAAAGTATACTCAGCTTGATTAGGCTCAAAATTATCAAGTATTTGTAAGAACTACCTCTTAATACAATAAGACTTTCTTTGCCTATATTTTGCCTTGAAATTGTGTTTGACAAGTTGTGCATTATGGCATCGTGTAAAGGAGAATATTCCTCATCCATGGTCCTTATTTCTAAATTTGTTTAGAGGGTTTTTGATGTTTTTTGTAGGTATAGATTAGTGTTCTATTCTAAACCTCATCTATGAAATACTTATGTAAATTATCTTGATCTTAAGGTTCTATAAGCTAGTATTGTCCTTTACTGATCTAGTGTGGGTTTGAGTATATGGGAGTTTTTTTTTTAAAGTTTGGTTCATCACCCTGTTAATTTTTTTTAGGATCTCTTAATCTCTTTCTAACCCTTTTATCATGAAGCATTAGTCTTTTTTTTTTATTTTTAGGTGAGCATCAAAGAGGAAGTTAGCCTACTCCAGAGGATCACCCCCAACATAGGTGACCCATAACCTGGGGTTGTTCCCATGTTCAACCAGGGTTTGAGAGAGGAGGCCTAAAAAATCTCCTTACTCAGCTTAGGGTGAGATTCTATTCGATAATAGTAAACTTATTGAATCTATGTATTAGGGTACTCATCTCTAAAAAATCCTTAAAATTATTCTTGATCTACTAACTAATCCCATGAAAGATGATAAAAAAGTAGTTAATTTTATTGTAAAAATCAAAAACATTAAAACTTAGATGATTTTGATTATAATTTTATTTAATATATTCTTTTGTATTTCATTATTCAGTTAAATATTCATGAATTTTTTTAAATTTCATTTATATTATAATTCCCAAATATCTAACAAAATAGGACATCCCTAACCTTTCTATCATTTCAGTTCTTTTTATTCAAGAAGAAAAAGTGATGTAAAATTTTGATTCTGAAAATAATACCAGTTAGGCACTTCTCACACTTAATATTATTTCCAAAGACAATATAAACTAAAAAATTAAACCTAAACCTACCAATGGAAAAAATGGGATCAAGAAATCTGATAATAAAAATCACTAAGTCAAATTTAATGGAAATTGAAATATGTGTGGTAAATTTGTGCATAGAAGGGAAGATTTTTACAAAGAAAAGAATAGATATAATAACAAAACCTATGAAAATAAAAAAGATAAGAAATTTTCTAATTAGAATCAATATAAAAATCAAAACCAAAATTAAAACAATAATCAACTCCAGAATTCTAACACTATTGCACTAAATACTACCTTATTTGTTTATAATGAAAATGAATGGATTTTAAATAGCGGTGCATCAAATCACATCACATGTGTATAAAATATTTTATTTTATAATAAAAATATATCTAAAAGGATTTTTTTTAGGTTATAATTCATTTCTATAGGCTACTAAACAAGGAAAAACTAAATTTGTAAATATAGCCATAAATGATCTTTGCTACATTCCTAAATTTTATAAAAATATGGTATCTTGTTCTCAACTTACAAATGATAATTTAATAGTAAATTTTCTTAAATATAAATAGTTTATTAATAATCAATTTGGTTCTCTAATTTTTTAAGGAATTCAACATAATGGCTTATATATGTTTTATGATTATTTTCCATGTTGTCTTTCATTACAAAGAAAAAATGAATCTCAATTATGGTATGAAATATTAGGTCATGTTAATTTAATAAGTTAATATTATATGTATCATAGTTATATTTTTTTGGTATTCCTTTTCTTTTTCTCATCATGAAATTTTTGAGGGCTACTTATGTGGTAAGTAAGACACTAGATCCTTTCACAAAAATCTTGATGCTAACTCCTCTCATCCCTTAGAGATTATTCATAGTAATGTTAGAGGACATATATAAATTTTTTATATTAAAGGTTATTTATATGATTTTATTTTCATTTATGATTACACTAGGATAATATGGTGTTATTATATTAAAAATAAATTTGAAGTGTTATCTAAATTCAAAGAATTTAAAGCTTTAGTTGAAAATTATTCTAATTTTCCTATTCAAAGATTAAAAACCGGTAATGGTGGTGAATACATTAGTAAATAATTTGATTCACTTTACATTAATTTTTGTATACAAATAGACTTAACAACTCCATATTCCCCACAATAAAATATAATTATTGAAAGGAAAAATCAAACCATCCTTTACATGGTTAGAACAATGTTGCATTTTGTACATGTTTCTAAACTCTTGTGAGTCAAATCAATGCATATTATTGTGAATTTTATGAATAGAGTCCCTACTAAATAATTTCATTTTTATACACCTTTATAAAAGTGGTAAAATAATAAATCAAGTGTTTATCATCATAATATACCTGGTAGCCCTATTTCCATATTTATTCCTAAAACAAACAAAAAAACTTGATCCTACCTCTTATTATTGAATTTTCATAGGCTATGGAAAAAAAAATTAAGAGTTTATGATCCATAAAAATTATAAATAATTAAGAATGGTAATGTATAAATCCTTGAGAAATATTTTTGTGGGCCTTTTATGGAACCCCCTCAAATTACTTCTTTTGGTGAACCTGACTCTTTTGTTACTCCTTGTGAATAAAATGATGCCCTAGAATAATTTGATCTATTTATGGAAAACTTAGATTTTGAGGAACCTTCTCCTTTTCATGTTCAAGATAAAATACCTAAATGGCTTGAATCCCTAATTTAGTCATCTAATATTAATAATATTAATAAAATAATTAGGAGTAAACATACATAACATGTTTTGATGACTATGTATGAATATGAACCTCAATATTTTGAGGAAACTATTCAAAATGATAGATGGAAAGTTGTTATGAAATATGAATATAAATTTTTAATAAAAAAATAAACTTGGGATCTTGTCCAACCTCCACATAAAAAACATATTTTTGGTTCTAGGTGGATTTATAATATCAAATACAATTCAAATGGTAAAATTGATAATTTCAAATATAGATTAATTCTTCTTAGTTTTACTCAAAAACCTAGGATATACTATGTTAAAACATTTTATCCTATAGTATAAATGAGTATTGTTAGATTAATTATTTCCCTTCAAGCTCAAAATTTTTTATTATACACCAAATGGATGTAGAAAACACCCTTCTAAATGGTGATATAGAAAAATAAATATACACGACTCAACCTAAAGGTTTAGTGGAACCTAACAAAGAACATTGTGTTTTTAAGGTAAATAAATCTCTTTATGGTTTAAAACGAGATCCTTGAGCTTGGTATTGTAAAATTACCATTTGTTTTAAATAAGTAGGTTTCTCTAACTATCATTTTGATAATGATCTCTTTATAAAAATTGAAAATAGTCATTTCATCTTAATTGTATTATATGTTGATAATAATATTATTATTAGTGATAAAATTAGTTTAATTAAATATGAATATAAACTAATCCAATCCTTTGAAATGACTAATCTAGGAATTCTTCATCATTTTCTAGGAATGGTTGTATTTCAAGATAAAAATTCAATTGTTATATCTCAATCTCAATATGCACATAACCTACTTGTTAAGTTTAATATGATTGAATATAAAAATTAATATACCCCTATTGAAGTTGGTGTTAATATATTTATAAAACCTTTTTATGATAAATCTAACCCCACCCTATATAGGGATTTCCTTGGTAGTTTAATTTATCTAACTATTACTAGTCCAGATAATTAATTTGTTTAAGGTGTTGCTTCCAAATTTATGCAGGATCCATACTTGGATTATTAGAAATTATTAAAATGGATACTTAGGTATACGAATGGAATTGTAAATTTTAGTTCATAATATTCTTATATTAATAATGTTAATTTATGTGTTTATTATGATATTGCTCATGCTGGTGATATTATAGATATCAAATCTACTTTTGGATATGTGTTTAAGTTTGATGCAAGTGTTATCACTTAGATCAATAAAATTAACCTATTATTTCTATCTCTTGTATATAACCAGTGTATATAAGTGTTATGGAAGTTACTAAATAATCCATGTGGTTGTGAAGGTTGATAAAAGAATTCCATTTCAATGTTTCTCATAGTAACACCCTTCTTTGGGATAATCAAATTTATATATATCTAGCAAAAAATATAGTGAAACACCAAATAATGAAGCATATTTAAGTTCATGTTTATTTTATCTAAGTGATGGTCCTTAACATGGTGATATTGATCTATATTTTTATCCTATAGATGAAAAATTGGTAGATGTATTCAAAAAACCACTTGGTTATACCAAGTTTTTCAATTTCTTATAATGTTGGGCCTCTCAGAGTTACCATTAAAGGGGATTGTGTATGATAATGTCACTTCCTAATAGAAATGATTTTTATTTCTTATTATTTATACTTATCAAATTGTAAAATAATTTTAATAAGTCCATTTATGTGATTTTGGTAAACTTAACCATATGTGAGTTTACAATGTACCCAATACTTAAAAGCATTTCTTATAATGGAGGTCCTTATGTTATAAAAGGCTCCAAAATGCTTGGTTAATTACTCATGAGAAACTAAGATATAGTTTCATAATTGTGCTAGCCTAAACTTACTTTAAGTATTTTATGGACTGTAATCGCTTTTGTTCAAAAAGGTGATATTGGCATGATGAAGGATTTAAAACCCTTCAAATGTTACATGCACCCTAAACTCATTGTAGATAGTTTACAGAGTACAATTACTTTAGTTTAGATCTGTATATGTCTTGTATCCCTAATTAACATTAAGGGTAGTGTTGTAAAAATCAATGGTTAAGTGGTGTACAAGTTCCCTTAACACATTAACTTACATTGGTAAAATTATAATATATTTTATTATTTACAATAATGATTTCATATTTTTGTTAATAAATAATAAAATATAGAATTATTAAATTTACCATTATGTCTCATGTGGGAGGCTGGACCCATTAGTTACAATGGTACACCTCAATTATAAATAAATTTTACATTGAAAATTATATAGACCATCCACGAGCATTCTAGTACACAAATATTTCTGTCAATGCTTATTCAAACAAATTCAAGATTCTATAAAGTTTTGTGAGAAGTGAGAAAAGAAGGATATACATTTGGTTAATTTTTCTCATTAATGAATAATTATTGTGGGATTTTTCACCTTTTTATTAGGTTTTCCTATATATATCCATGTTCTCTATGTCATGTCTTTTGCTAACAATCACATTTATAGATCCACATATATCAATATCTTTGCATATACTTATTTTATCATCAAGGTGTGCTTTAATCCATTATTTCATACCCAAAATAGTGAATTAATTTTAAATCCCTATATGAATCCAAATATATTTTTCTAGTGTAAAATTGGTGCTAATACTGGTGAAAATAGTAAACCAATTGTTATAGATGGAATAAGGTTCAATTTTGGTGTAAGAATAACAAAATAATGGTGCAAAAACTAAGTATAATCAGGTATAGTGTATATAACATGAATAATTATGTTGATTTTACATTCCATCAATGAAAATGGTGAAAAAAATGAGTAATTAAGAAGCCATGTGTCACACACATTCCCCTAAATTAATATTTAGTGTGTATAGATTCTAAAACTAAGTAATAAAAATTATGATTCTAAGCAAACATGTGTTAACTTGGAGCAACATGTTGATCATGATGCCACAAAAATTATCAAATTTAATGTAAAATTAGTAATTATGGAAAATGAAACTATAATTTTTTTGCATATTGTCCTGTGTAAAGTGAGATTCTAATATATTTTATAAATGCATATTTTTTTAATATTTGGATAATAACGGTGGGAAGGACAATAGATTAGTGAGTAGGTATATTTTCCAACATGGTTATTCTATCTAAAATCACTTTATATGCATTTTTGAGACTAAAAATATGCTAAATGTGTCATAACTACCAAATTATATCTATGTACTAATATCGGAGGTCTAATCTCTAAGAGAAACCTCTTTGAATGCTTCCTCCTTTGAGGTGAGTTGTTGAGGATACACAATAACATAACTCAAAATAAAAATTTATGTGACATATTATTATGACATAAAGATGTAAATATAACTAATAGTGATAATATGGAGAAACATGGCATCATCATATATATAAGCTGAGCATTGTAGTAATGTGAGATGCATGTAGGGACATGCATTCATATCAAGAGTGTCTAGATAGATTTTAGCATTTATACACGGAGATAAATGAGAAAAATCAATATGTAATGATGAATATAACTACTTATGGAGGAATGGATGATATCCATCATGGCTTTTAAATATGATCAAAAAAGTAAGCAAGGTAGCATGGCTATGATACACATAATAAAATAGTACACACAAAGAACATAAAACACACAATAGAAATCCAAGGGGACACATAAAATGTAAATTTTCAAATATCACTCACTTAAATAAAAGCACACTTAATTAAATATTAAAATGTCCTCAAAACCATATTATTAAGCAATGGATGCTTAAAGCCACATAAAATCACATGTTCAAATTTTAGCATATACATAGAATACATACACAAATACATAGTAAACTTACCTCACATGCATAATAAAATATAATTGAGGATTTATATCCACACAAAAAGAAACATTAAAATGTACTAAATGGAAAAAAGGGAGTGCATAAAATCCATAAATCTAGGAAAGCAACTTGAAAATTATGCATGATAATATCTGATTAATCAATAAGAGATAAGTTATAACCTAAGTCGATTTAGTAATAGATATAACCAATAGTATATCAAGATTTTATTGAGTGATAAATATATAAATATGTAATTAAATGTAAATAATTGACCTGTAAGTAATATAAGGTAACCAAAGAGGGGTAAAACTTATGTATAATATGCCCCTAGTGAGCCAGATGACAAATGCACATGTTGTAGAACACTTGTGTGTGGTTTGGAATTGATTATTGATAATATGATCTCACTAGGACAATAATGGGGTGATGGACACTAGATAAGGTCACTCCTATACAATAGGGTGATCTTATCTAACTATTTTATGTGAATATGTAATAGTCATATTACCTATAACTAAATCTGGAAATGGCGTTCTGTTTAAATTGCAATCACTCATGTACACTAATGAAGCATATATGATATAAAATTGGCTAAAAAAGTATCAAATAACTATTTAAAAAATAATTTATGTATTTCAAAGTACATATAATCATGCATTTGTCTTAATTTTGGTATTTTATAGATTATTTTAATATTTTTTACTTTTGCATATATAAAAATTGATAAAAAGAGTGAAGGATACTAAACTATGACTCACTTAAGAGTCTTACCATAAATTGATCTTGTATTAAACAAAGGAATGGTGATATTGAGTGAATGAAGAGGATCATGAAACTATTTAGGTTATGTATCATTTTCATATTCATAATTTATATAGTCACTATTGTTAGGATCGTACTAATCTGTATTATAATTATCACAATCATCTTGATTCGGAAATTGTGAAATGACATTCTTGTCTTATTTTGTATTTGGATATATAAAACCAATTTATCTATATTGTGGCATTTTCTTTCTCAATTTCTCTTTTAAAATGATTATTGTGTCATATACCTCTATTGATATTCCATTACTTGTATCTATTAGTATGCTAGAATAAGTATGATTTTCCTTTGTATTTTTTCTCTCAAGAGATGTTCCTTCTTTGGAAAAATATGTGACCTTTCCTTCATGATAAAATGATATTCAAACATTTATTTTATCAATCATTTATCATATTTATTTTAACCATAATCCTCTAAGCACAACATTTTAGGTACTTGAATTTGAAATAACATGAAAAGTAAGATAAAATTCTTTTGAAACAAGATAAACTCTTAACTTTATTGATCATGTAAATGTTATAGATGAACTAATTTTATCTAAGTATATATCCTTATTTCCAAGAGATAAGAAGTGATATATAAAAAAAATTGATTTTTTAATATTCCTTGACCTTTATATCTATTAATTGATTACTATCTATGTGAGAAATATTAGTGAAAGGGTCTTGATATTAGGAAAGGCTTGTAGTTTCCTCCTTTGTAAACACATGTAAAACTATATCTTTTTATCAATTTCATGCTTTTAAATTTATTTTGTTAGAAAATCTTTTAAGAACCTTTTCTTCTTAGCTTGTATTTGATTGTGCAACTTATTCTCTTGTTCTTTTGGTAATAGTACCTTTACATATTATGACTTTTGTAATTTTATATTTTCATCTTGATCTTTTTTTACTCTTGCTTTATTTATTTTTTCCTTTTAAACCTTTCTTGATTTAGTTTTTTCCTTTGGTAACCATTTTTTTACTAATTATGATTTTGTCACTTTTATAATTGCACATGTTCTATCGTGGGTTTCCTGATTGAGGCATCACTTGTAGGATCAACACTATGAATTATATTTTGTATTTGATTTTTAAAATATGAACACTAATTTTTATGATGCCCATTCATTCTACGAGTGCAAAATTGTATTTTAAAGTCATTAGAAGATGTAGATGGTGTATTTTGATCAAATTATCTCTAATCATTACCCTCAGAATCTCACTTGAAATTTTATTATACATTTCCATAATTTTTGAATCACTTATTATAGATTTATTTTTTTATAGTTTCTCAATTTGATATGAAATATTATTAGGCATAACATTTCTTGATGAAAATTCAAATGCATGATCAACACTAGAATACTTTAGGTGTTTTGCATATGTGATCTTTTCACTGAAACACTAATTTTAATCTTATAACTCTATTATTAACTTTCTGATAATGATTATTTGATCATTTATATCCTCACAAGAACAAACCCTAAGTTATTTAGACTGAACATGCACACATATCCCATCAAGAGGAAATGTGGGAAGTGGAGGGGCTTGAAGAAGGTTGGTTACCTTCTTTTGTAACTATATGATGGGATACCTTACCTCTTGCAATAATTATAGAATCAACCTAGTTATAGGGAAAGTCAATATCAAAACCTTTATGTTTAGAAGGATGAAGATATTCTTTGTTAGCCATTTTAAAAAATTTAAATACTAAAAGGAGAATAATAAAAGAGATGCATAAAAATTATATCAAACACTCCAACATGATAAGAAAATCATAATGGAATTTAAAACCATAGGAAGATAAAATTTTAGAAGGAAATCTTAGGGAAAAATAAGGCTTACAAGTTCAACAATAAATGGGTTCACTAATATGTTTTATTAAATTTGGGGAAATCTAACAATATGTAGATTACCATAAGTGAAGAATTACTATGAAAAATTAGGAATAATAATACTAAAAAATATCAATCATTCACTGATTCAAAACTTAATAAATAAACTATAATATGAAGTAAAAACATAGCTAAAAGATAATGTTGTGGGAGGAATCAGAAACTAAAAATGGAACTATGGTTGAGTATAGTGACTATGAAACTTTATTTGTAACTAAAATGAGCTTGGTATAATGACACTAGGATCTAGACAAGAGAGGGGGGTATTCCTGTTCTCTATGAGGTTGGTCCCATAGATATGAAGATTTGGGATTTTTTGGTCATGTTCACCTTTATTTCCATGTTCAATGTTCTATGATGAATATTTTGATTAGTTACAAAGACCATTGTATAGTTGTTTTTCCTTCAAAACCCTAGTTCCCTATCATGTGAGGACCAATTTAAAATTAATGGGAGAAAAAGGGGATACTATTTGGAGTTAGGAATGACCTCAACACCCCATGTGTTGAGATTTTCCTACATACAAATACTCTGAAGAAGGATAAAACATCATGTAATTATCTCATGCTACAATGGTGTGTTAATAATTGGTGCAAAGTGTTAGATGTTGGTGCAATACTAGTGTGATTAAGTGATTTCACCATGACTTGTGACCATGGAGATGTATTTAATCAATATATATAGGCTACTATGGTTATATGTATTTAGAATTGGGAGAAATAGGAAATTCAATCTTAATGTGAAATTAGAATTATGGTAAATTTTAGTATGTAATCCTCCTATTTCATGAAAAATGGTTTATAATGTGTTTATATAGTCATATCTTTGAAATTAATTTGAATTGGGATTGTTAGGGACATAGTCCAACCTTTCCATAACTTTTAATTTAAAAAATTAGTAATTATTTCATGGGAGGAAAAATGTGGGGGGTTGGACAACATAGTGGGGCACTCCTATCCAATAGGGTGTTATTGTCCAATGAGTAAAAAAATTTGTGTTAATGATTTAACATGGTTAGGATGATAGTTGAGGTTGAGAACATGATGGATAGGTGAATTATATGGTCATCAATTAACTTATAAAAGTGATTCCTTTACATGCAAGGTGGTATAAAGTGATCAAAATGGCCCTAGGATAGTTCCAGAACTAAGTGTGCAAACTAATTGTAACAAGTTCATTAATTCAACTTAAATGTTAATTTATGTGTCTAAAAGCTCCTAAATAAGTAGTTTTAATGGAATTTAATGCATATAATATGATTGAAAAATTGATATTCATGAACATCACTTTGTTCAACTTTGTAAAAAATTCAAAAAAGAAAATGGAAAAAGAAAAAGAAAAATTATTCAAATAATGTGAGGGAGTTAGAGAAAAATAGAATATTATACATCAATATCAAAATTTCCATCAACCATTTAGAACTATATGTATCATCAGTTAATAAAACTTATTAACCAAAGGAGAAAAATACTTATGAGTTCACATGATAATGTGGTTTCCTTTTCTATTAGGTATAACATTGGTATCATTAGAAAATAAATTTTCTTATCTTAGTCCAAACAAGGTTATTATTATTGTTTTCAATGTTTTGACTAATATATCACAAATAGATATTATATATTTTCTCTCCTACATTGGGTATAGTGGAAAAAATTATCCATGTAAATTTCATTTTCCAATGGTGAAAGCTTACTTGTTTCATAATTATGTATGAATCTACATAGAAAGGCTAAAGACAAGAATGAAATCATTTCTAAAGAATTTTACATGATTCTAAATGATGAAGGTGGGTTTGAGGGACTGTTAGTGATTTTTAACATTTATGTAGTCTATAATTCAAAAGGAAATCTTGATGAAGAAGTGGAAATAGAACTTTTTTGGTCACACAACATGCCCTTAGATAGTGTAAGGTGAAATGATATTAGGATTGTCTTATTACAACATCTATTTAAGTATGAAAGATATATAAATTTTCTGTAACACATGATCACAAGTTTCAATATAGACTCATCCCATGTTTTAATACTCTATGGAGGCACAAATGAGATAAAATTATCCAAAAATTTAAATATGAATTCGATAATATGTATAGTAAAAAAACAAAAGTAGGAGATGATACTTAAACATTACCAAAAATATATCAGTATGTCTCTAACTACATTATTTGATAATATAATGTTATTTTCATACACTAATTTAAATATTTTCATAGTTAAATTAAATAATTTGGATGACATATAATAAATTATATTATCTATATCAAGTTGGTTTTTAGAATGGAAAAGCACTTGTTCTTATATATTATACTTCTCAGTATATTTTAAAATGAGTATCCATCCATTCTAAACAATTTTGGATTCCCATTCTAAACTTATATGTTTCATGGTAGAATTTGTTAAGAAATTGTGAAAAATTATGAACATAGATAAGGAATCAAATGATGATGAATTAAATCAATGCACAACTTTAGCTTAGGTGGATATAAGTTTCTTTGTTGAACAGTGCATTCACACAACCAAACATCTAGATGACACAAGTAACCAACAATATGAACTTTAAGATAACATGAAATTAACTGTAGTAATCACAACAACTACATCAAATCATGCATCATCAATTGTCATAATTGGTTTACAAATAGGTATTAAATATCACCTATCAATTATTAAAAACTTCATTACTTCCCAATGTTGGATTTAATTAATTTTTAAATAATTATTTAATTATTATTTAAAGTTATTGTGTATTTTGACTAAAGACATAAAATTTGTTGAAATTCCTAGAAATGTATGTAAAACATTAACTAGTGTATTACTATGACATTCAAAATTAATGAAATGTAAAACTGGATCTCAATATTATTATTTTATGCACTTCCTCCATATAAACATTTTAATATTATAAGTATTATTAGTTTGAAAACATTTTTTGAAAAATAAGAACATATTTCAATTCAACAACAAGCACGTATAATTGAGAAGATATTTAAACATGTTTTGAATTGTTGTGTCTCCATAGTTTAAAATTTCATTTTGTTCTATGTCTAATATAGATGTCAGCTTAGAAAAAAAATTTAGAAAAAACATTGTTAACATATAAAGTGGAGGCATGTCCTTTATTTTTTTTTGGTTTTGAGCATTGTGATAAAAATAAATATTTATTAATAATTTGGACATAATTTAGAAGGAACCTATAATTTATTCTAATTGTTGAAGTATTATTATAGTTAATTTACTAAACAAAGGTTTACCTAAATAAAAATTTATCATTTCAATGAAGGTGCCTTCTAATAAAATAATGTACAAATAGAAAATAGCTTTTGACGAAATTGTTTACATAACTAGCCTTACTAGGGGATCATGATGTAGAAGTGAGATTCCCATTCTAGCTGTCTTCGAATGATTATATGAACCATGGTGTTTTGATCATGGTCTTCTTCATCATGGATATGATGTAGACTGTATCTTGCTATCCACCTATACATGTGTTCATTATGTGAGGACCTTATCTTTATCATCCATGTCCATAGAGGACATTTTAATAGTTTGGTAGACTGGTGGAATAAGAATTCACTGTTTAGTCTTTCTATAATAATTACACCAATATTTTGATGATGATTTGCTTGAATAGATGTTGTTAAAGACATCTATAGATCTTGTCCTACTGCATATGAAATCTGGGTGTACCTTGGATGCAACCCTTCTCTAAGGATTTGTTCTTAGACTAGAATATCCATAGAGGTAAATCCTTGGTTATGGATCCTGGTTAAGTTAAAACTAGGGATAAGCTGATGCATAAGTGTTGCAGGCAGATTTCTATTGAGCCAGTCTATTGTAATATTATCAGTACCTTTAATATGTTCTATAGAGAATTTAAATTGATTAAAGAAGGCCTGCCATCTAATATATTTATAGTGACCATCTTTTTGACCATGATCTTTTTCTCTAAAGGTCAGAAATCTAATACAGTTAGTTTTTACAACAAAGTGTGGCAGATGCAAAAATTTTAACATAAACTTCTCTAGACATTTCTTTACAACGTAAATCTCTTTATCAAAAGAGATTCACTTGAGAAAATCTATACTAAATACTCCACTAGAGAATTCAAAAATGAATTCTTTATTTTTATATATACAAACAAGTACTCCTCCCCATGCAATATCAGAGGCATCAATGTAGACCAGTATTTGCTTTGATTTTGGGATATGTAGTTCTGGGAGAATAGCCACCTTGGATTTAATTTTTTGGATAGTGGTCGTGTGTTCATCCTTGATTGGAATTATTTATTTTTCTAGAGAATTTCTTGAAGTATAAACCTGTCTTCACCAGATTTAGGGTAAAAGCTATTCAAATAATTTAATAATCCCAAAAAGACTTGAAGTTTAAGTTTGTTAAGATTTTCTATAAAAATGATAACCTTCTCTTTGATGTGTGATTGGATTTACAGTTTTGAATCTTGGATAATCATTCCAAGAAAATTTTCATTTAGTTTTATAGAGCTGAATCTTTGTGTCTGATAAGACAATTCCTACATCTTCTACCAACTCAAAAATTTGTTTGAGATAGGAATAATGGTCAATAAAATAATTACTAAAAACTAGAATGTCATCAATATACACACACAAGAAATTAGAAGTGCCTTTGAAAATATTATCCATATGAGCTTGGTATAATTTTGGGGTATTCATTAAACCAAATGGCATAACAATCCATTAGAAATGGTTGAAGGGGTAGCTGAATGATGTCTTTTTTCTATCAGCTTCTTTGACCCTGATCAAATAAAAACCTAACTTATAGTAAAATTGGGATAAGAATTTACATGTCTCAAATTTCTCCAACATATAGCTTTTATCTAGTATAGGATATGAAAAGGCCTAAGTAATGGTGTTTATTGGTCTATAATTTATGACCATTATTTTCTTTCCCCTTTTTTGTTCTGAGTGCTTTTTGACCATAAATACATAGCAATAGAAAGAAGAGTTTCATTTTTATATAAATACATTAGCCTCTAATTCTTTTATCTATGATTCCATATCATTGTAATCATATGTTGGTAATGAGATCTTCTTCCCAATTTTCATATGTTTGCCTTCGATGATTATAATGTCCATCTCTGGCATTGATTTGGACCAAAACTATTGAGGGTTGTCAGAATAGATAGTGGTTCTAATATTTTCACCTATACCTTGTATTTCAACTAGGATTACTAATTTGGGTGTTTGGGCCATAGTTCTTGAGAATTTTTTAGTTTCATAGATAAGGCAAGGAATCCTTAATCATTCATTATCTATGGTGAACATGACACTTTTTGTAGTAGATCCATATGTTGAGTATCTATCTATGAAAGCACCTCCTAAAAAAATATCTACAAGCATCCTATTTAAAGCAAAGAAATCACAATGGAAGATTTTGTCTTAGATCCTAAGGGATTGTTGATGTTTGTACATGTTACAGACAAAACTATTCCCTTGGACATCTAGGCTCTTATAATCCAAGGTATCATCTAATGTCTTCCAGTCATTGATGATCTGTGATTTTGCAAATGAGAGAGAGGCACTTGTATCTATCTATGCATATACTAATCTACCATTTATTTCTATAGTTATAAATTGTGCAAACTTTCAATTTATCAATTGTGTCAAATAAGCTGGTTGTGGTATCTCTAATGGAGGGATACTTGTACATATCAGTTTTTGACTTGATGGATTTGAAACTGATATTTGTTCTTAGTAGATTTCTTCTTCTATTTCTTCTTCTTCTCTTTCTTCATGGAGATTTCTGCATTCACCTTTGTCTAGGCAGTAATATTGGTCAGAGTAGAAAGCATCATCTACTTCATCTTCTTCACCATTTTCTATAGGTAGCAATATGTCTCATTTTGGTTCAACTTGTGGTGAATGGATTTCCTTTAGGGACTCTCTGCTAGTGAATTTATTCTTGATCCAAGAATTACTAGGCTTAAAGGAGCTCTAAAATTACAAAGGGGGATTAGAAGGCCTTTGCATGGTAGGTGGCATCTTAGGCATGAAAGGCTATCTTCCTCTGGAGTTACTTTGTCTTCTTTGGTTACCTCTAGTTTTGGGTCTAATATATAATTTTGGTACCTCATCATGATGTCAGGACCATCTTCCATATGCTTCAAAAAGAAGACTGTAACTTTTATGATGCCATGGTCTCTGCATGTTTGAGAACAATTGCTAGAAATCATCCACTAATGATTTGAGAGCATCAATGTCTTCATCAGAGTCCTCTTTGGGGAGATCATCTAGAATTGGTTCATAGATGTCTTGTAGGAAAATATCTTCATCTATGTCAATGATATCCCACCACGTGGCTATGTTGGAGGTGAAAATAGCTTTGACCACAGGGTTTTTACAGTGACATTGGGGAGCAATATGGCCAGGTTTGTGACAAATATAACAAATAGGCATCTTGGAGTGTAGACGAGGAGTTGTGCACTTTTTGAGAAAGTGATGAGGAGGAGCATAATACTACTTGTAGGGCAAAGAATGGTGTTTGAAGGATAAATGTTTGCCCCACTATTTTTGATGCTTACAAGGTTGTACAAATGGGCAATAGCCAAATGGGGCTGTTTTAGGAAAAATAGGAGGAATTTGGGATGCTTTATGCTTAGTGAGATTTTGGATAGTTTTAGTATCAGATACTAATTGCATGTCTTATTATTTAGAAAAATCTATATTATCTGAGAGAGAGAGAGAGAGAGAGAGAGAGAGAGAGAGAGAGAGAGAGAGAGAGATTGTTAAACCTTTAATATCTATTTATGTAATCATTTTATCAATAAGATTATAAGGGAGTGGATGCAAGAAATTTAAATTGATCTCTATAGAACTAAAAATTTTACTTGCATAAGTTAATTCATGGAATTGCTTTGCAAATGCATCAAATTGGTTTAATTCACATAGCTCCATTTTTAGCAACCATTTCTTATATTCTAGTTCCCAATTACCAACTAGAGGAGCAAATTCATTAATTAATAAATGAAATAGCATAGCTAAAGGATCTAGTTGATTATGAACAACATTGTTCTATTCTCGTTCTATCATATATTCCCACCATTAGGTAACAATACCCCAAAATAATTTAGATGCAAAGACTGTGGTAGAAAGATGATCTAGATGGGATGCTACTGTGATCACTCTCATAGAATTACACCATGCTGATATTTCATTTAATGGATTTAGGGTGTCATCTATATTCACATACCATGGCTGAAGGGGTATCTTTGTCCTTTACATAAAAGAAGTGTTGGGGATCTTATTTCTTTTCTGAGATTTAAAGTTTGAGCCAAACTCAACCTTCTATGATAGTACAAAAGATTTTACTTCATTTAAAGCTACCAGATCTTGCTTTTCTAGCCAATCTAAGCTATGATCTAAAGTTGATAATTTTGTGTCTATGGAAGATAAATGTTGATTCACTTCTGTAGTGGAATCAAAAATTTTATGGCACATAGAATTTGTATCATCTTCCAGAATAGCTAATTTTTATAAGCTATGTCTAATGTACAAGACATCTTTACAAAGGTCATCAAAATTTTTGGAGAGATGTGAGTTGAATCTTGATATATAATTTCTATGCTTAAACTCATTTGAAGGATCAACATCTCCTTGGAATGCTACAGAAAAATACTGTACAAATCCTTCTTGTTGTTTATACATTCCTTTATGTGGAGGCCATCTACCACCTTTATATAGACTAACCTTATTGTCTATATAAAATTCTAAATTATCTTCTCTTGGAAGATTCATCATTATACAGGGTAACTGATCTTTTAGATCAGGCCCTTGACTGTTCTCTTCATCTTCCATAAGTATGTGACCAATTTTTATAGTTCTTCTAGAAGAGGAAGTAGAAAGTCTGTTAGGAGAAAGTATAGAAGATTTATTAATAGAAAGAGATATTGGGAGAATATTTGTGGTTTTACCATCACTCTTATGCACAGTAGCTAATTATACATTCCTTTATATGGAGGCCATCTGCCACCTTTATATAGAATGACCTTATTGCCAATATAAAATTCTAAATTATCTTCTCTTGGAAGATTCATCATTGTATAGGGTAACTGATCTTTTGGATCAGGCCCTTGATTGATCTCTTCATCTTCCATAAGTATGTGACCAATTTTTACAGTTCTTCTCAAAAAAGAAGTAAAAGGTCTGTTAGGAGAAAGTATAGAAGAATTATTAACAAAAAGAGATCTTGGGAGAATATTAATGGTTTTACCATCACTCTTATGCATAGTAGATTAACCTTTCATTTTAGGCAAAACATTCTTGAGCCAATCAAGCTTCCAATCTGAAGGGATTTCAACAAACTCTATATGACCTTTCTATAATTGGATAGTTCCATTAAGTTTATGGGCATAAGGAAGATTCTCAAAGATTTTTGGATGGTTTGTATTAGTCATATTATACACAATAGATATGTTAATTGAAGCATACTTAAACTCACAATTCATATCTAATCCAAAATAAGAGGTGAAAATACCCCAACAATCTAATGATTCAAACTTGACTTCTTTACAACCCTTATCACAGACTGTTACAGAGAGGTTTGGACAAAACTCAAAACATATAACTTCATCATTAAGTCGGCCAAGACTGGATAATTGACAACCATGCTTAAAACTGACTTGTCATCTATCACACAAAGCTAGATATAAAATAGGTTTTATATTACTAGGAATTAAGGGAGTGATATTTATATGAATATGGCCAAAATGGATGAATTTTACAACTTCATGAGAATGGATATAATTAATTTCAGGTTTAGGTAGAAGAGATAGCAAATTTGTCTGAAAAGTTCTTTTGGTCTTATAACTCAGAGTAAGCTCAATAGATTTAATTCTTGGTTTAACAAAAGACAAATAGGTAGACTTATAAACAAACTTGGACTTAAGAAGTTTAGACTTCTTATAGACTTGTGAAGCTTTGATGGCTAGAGGTTTATATAGGTTGGTTTCTTTTTCCAAAGTTTCTTATATAATTTCTATATCAGGACAATCAGGTAATTATTTAAGAACAAAAGGAGGGAGTTCATACATTCCTTCGATCTCAGATTCATTAATAATTTCTACTGTAGAAGACATTTGGGATTTTCTAAATTTCATTTTGAGAGATTAAGTTTTTTGAAGAGCGAGTAAATTCTGGACAGGGAAGTAGATTTTTGTAGAGAAAAAAGGGCCTATTACAGTTTAAATGACCAAGGACTCGATGTAACAAAAAATTTCCCAAAGAATTTATCAAAGTAAGGAAATTAAAAGCCTTTTATAAAATTAGAAAATATTACAGATCTTTCTTAGCAGAGGCTCTGATACCAATCTTTAAGATCTATAAGATTTTTTGATTCTATAAAATACTTTTAAGTTTCCTTGCTTTAATAATTTTTTTGGGGAAAATTTTGTTGCATCGAGTCCCTAGCCATTTAAATTGTCATAGGCCCTTTTTTCTCTACAAAAATCTACTTCCCTATCCAAAATTTACTCTCTTTAGAAAACTTAATCTCTCAACATGGAATTTGGAAAATCCCAAATGTCTTTTATAGTAGAAATTATTAATGAATCTAAGATTAAAGAAATGTATGAACTCCCTCCTTTTATTCCTGAACAATTATCTGATTGTCCTGATATAGAAATTATAGAAGAAACTCTGGAAAAAGAAACCAACTTGTATAAACCTCCAGCCATCAAAGCTTCACAAGTATATAATAAGTCTAAACTTCTTAATTCTAAGTTTGTTTATAAGTCTACTTATTTGTCTTTTGTTAAACCAAGAATTAAATCTGTTGAGCTTACTCTGAGTTATAAGACCAAAAGAACTTTTCAGACAAATTTTCTATCTCTTGTACCTTAACCTAAAATTAATTATATCCATTCTCATGAAGATGTTAAATTCATCTTTTTTGGCCTTATCCATATACATATCACTCCCTTAATTCTAGGTAATATAAAACTTGTTTTATATCTAGCTTTGTGTGATAGATGCCAAGTCAGTTTTAAGCATGCTTGTCAATTATTTAGTCTTCACTGACTTAATGATGACGTTGTATGTTTTGAGTTTTGTCCAAACCTCTCTGTCAAATTTCATGATAAGGGTTGTAACTAAGTCAAGTCTGGATAATTAGATTGTTGGGGTATTTTCACCTCTTTGTTTGGATTAGATATGTTTGGTGAGTTTAAGTATGCTTTAATTAACATATCTATTGTGTATATTATGACTAATAAAAACCATCCAAAAATCCTTGAGAATCTTCCTTATGCCCATAGACTTAATCGAACTATCCAATTATAGAAAGGTCATATAAAGTCTGTTGAAATCCCTTCAGATTGGAAGCTTGATTGGCTCAAGAATGTTTTGCCTAAAATGAAAGGTCAAGCTATTGTGCATAAGAGTGATGTTAAAACCATCAATATTATCCCAAGATCTCTTTATGTTAATAATTCTTCTATACTTTCTCCTAATAGACCTTCTACTTCTTTTTCTAGAAGAACTATAAAAACCGGTCACATACTTATGGAAGACGAAGAGATCAATCAAGGGCCTGATCCAAAAGATCAGTTACCCTATACAATGATGAATCTTCCAAGAGAAGATAATTTATAATTTTATAAAGACAATAAGGGCAGTCTATATAAAAGTGGTAGATGGCTTCCACATAAAGGCATGTATAAGGAGCTAGAAGGATTTGTAAAATAAATTTTTTTATAGCATTCCAAGGAGATGTTGAGCCTTTAAATGAGTTTAAGCATAGAAATTACATAGCAAGATTCAACTCACATCTCTTTGAAAATTTTGATGACCTTTGTAAATATGTCTTGTACATTAGATATATCTTAGAAAAATTAGTTATTCTGAAAGATGAGACAAATTATATGTGCCATAAAATTTTTGATTCCACTATAAAAGTGAATCAACATTTATCTTCCATAGACATAAAATTAGTAGCTTTAGAAGATAGCTTAGATTGGCTAGAAAAGCAAGATCTAGTAGCTTCAGATGAAGTATAATATTCTATATTATCATACAAGGTTGATTTTGGCTCAAAATTTAAACCTCAAAAAATAATTAAGATCCCCAGCCCTTATTTTATGCAAAGCACATATATACCCCTTCAACCTTGGTATCTAAATATAGATGACACCCTAAATCCATTAAATGAAATATCAGCATGGTGAAATTCTATGAGAGTGATCACAATAGCATCCCATCTAGATCCTCCTTCTACCATAGTCTTTGTATCTAAATTCTTTTGGGGTATTGTTACCCAATGGTGGGAATCTATGATAGAACAAGAACAGAATAATGTTGTTCATAATCAGCTAGATCCTTTAGCCACATTATTTCATTTATTGATTAATGAATTTTCTCCTCTAGTTGGTAATGAAGAACTAGAATCTGAGAAATGGTTGTTGAAAATGGATCTATGTGATTTAAAGTAATTTGATCCATTTGCAAAGCAATTTTATGAATTAGCTTATGTAAGTAAAAGTTTTAGTTCTATATAGATCAAGTTAAATTTCTTGCATGCACTCCCTTATAATCTTATTGATAAAGTGATTGCATACATAAATCTTAAAGTTTTAACAATTTAAGATCTCTCTCTCAGATACTATAGATTTTGCTAAACAACAAGCCATGCAATTAGTATCTAATACTAAAACTATCCAAAAGCTCACTAAGCATCAAGCATCCCAGATTGCTCTTATTTTTCTTAAAACAACCCCATTTGGCTATCGCCCATTTATACAACCTCATAAGCATCATAAAAAGTAGTGCAAGTATTTATCCTTTGAATTTTATTCTTTCCCCCACAATTATTTTTATGCTCCTCCTCATCGCTTTCTCAAAAAGTGCACAACTCCTCGTCTACACTCCAAGACACCTATTTGTTATATTTGTCACAAACCTAGCCATATTGCTCCCAAATGTCATTGTAAAAACCCTACTATCAAAGTTTTTTTCACCTCTAATGTAGTCATGTGGTGGGATATCATTGACACAAATGAATATCTTTACCTATATGATGACATTTATGAACTAATTCTAGATGATCTCATCGAAGAAGACTTCAATGAAGATGCTGATGCTCTCAAATCATTAGTCGATGAATTAGAGCAGCCACTCTCAAACATGCAGAGACCATGGCATCATGACAATTAAAGTCTTCCTTTTGAAGCATATGGAAGATAGTCCTAACATCATGATGGGGTACCAAAATGAGATACCAGACCCAAAGCTAGAGGTAACCAAAGACGATGAAGTAACTCTAGAGGAAGATAGTCTTTCATACCTAAGATGCCACCTACCATGCAAAGTCCTTCTAATCCCCCTTTGCATTTTTAGATCTCCTTTAAGCCTAGTAATTCTTGGATCAAGAATAAATTCAATAGTAGAGAGACCCCAAAGGAAATCCATTCACCAAAGTTAAACCAAAATGGGACATATTGCTACCTATAGAAAATGGTGAAGAAGATGAAGTAGATGATGCTTTCTACTCTAACCAAGATTATTGTCTAGACAAAGGTGAATGCAACAATCTCTATGAAGAAAGAGAGGAATAATAAATAGAAGAAGAAATCTACCAAGAATAAATATTAGTTCCAGATCCATCAAGTCAAAAATTGGTATGTATAAGTATCCCTCCATTAGAGATACCACAACTAGCTTATTTGACACAACTAATAAATGGAAAGTTTGAACTATTTATAACTATAGAAATCAATTGTAGACTGGTAGATTCATAGATAATATAGGTGCCTCTCTCTCTCATTTGCAAAATCATAGATCATCAATGACTGGAAGACATTAGATGATACCCTAGCTTATAAGAGCCTAGATGTCTAAGGGAAAAATTTTGTCTATAACATATATAAACATTAGCAATCCCTTAGGATCCAAGACAAAATCTTCCATTGTGATTTCTTTGATTTAAATAGGATGTCTATAGATATTTTGTTAGGAGGTGATTTCATAGATAGATACTCACCCTATGGATCTACTACACAAAGTGTCATGTTCACCATAGATAATGAATGATTAAGGATTCCTCACCTTATCTATGCAACTAAATAATTCTTAAGCACTATGGCCCAAACACCCAAATTAGTAATCCCAACTAAAATATAAGCTATAGGTGAAAATATTAGAACCAATATCTATTTTGATAACCCTCAGCAATTCTAGTTCAAATCAATATCAGAGATGGACATTAAAATCATCGAAGGTAAACATATGAAAATTGGGAAGAAGATCCCAATACCAACATATAATTACAATGATATGGAATCATAGATAAAATAATTATAGGCTAATGTATTTATAGAAAAATCAACCTCTTCTTTCTATTGCTATGCCTTTATGGTCAACAAACACTCAGAACAAAAAAGGGGAAAGAAAAGAATGACCATAAATTATAGACCATTAAACACCATTACTAAGCCATTTACATATCCTATAATAGATAAAATATATCTGTTGGAGAAATTTGTGACATGTAAATACTTCTCCCAATCTGACTATAAGTCAGGATTTTATCAGATCAGGGTCAAAGAAGCCTACAAAGAAAAGATAGCATTCAACCAACCCTTCAGCCATTTCTAGTGGATTGTTATGCCATTTGGCTTAATGAACACCCCAAAATTCTACTAAGATCATATGGATAATATTTTCAAAGGAAATTTTAATTTATTATGTGTGTATATTGATGACATTCTAGTTTTTAGTAATTATCTTACTGACCATTACTCCCATTTTAAACAATTTTTTTGATAAGGTGCAGGAATTGTCTTATCAGACACAAAGATTTAGCTCTGTAAAATTGAATGCAATTTTCTTGGAATTATTATCCAATATTTGAAACTAAAAATCCAACTACACATCAAGGAGAAGGTTATCAGTTTTCCAGAAAAGCTCGATAAACTGAAACTTCAAGCCTTTTTAGAATTATTAAATTATTTGAATAGAATTTACACTAACTATGGTGAAGATAGGTTTATACTTCAATAAATTCTATATAAAAATAAATAATTCCAATGGAAGGATGAACACACCACCGCTATCAAAAAAATCAAATCCAAGGTGGCTATGCTCCCAGAATTGCATATCCTAAAATTAGATCAAATACTGGTCTACATTGATGCCTTTGATATTGCATGGAGAGGAGTACTTGTTTGTATATATAAAAATAAAGAATTCATTTTTGAATTCTCTATTGGAGTGTTCAATATATATGTTCTCAAGTGGATCCTTTTTGATAAAAATATTTACGTTGTAAAGAAATGTCTATAGAAGTTTATGTTAAAACTTTTGCATCTGCCACACTTTGTTGTGAAAACTGACTGTACTAGATTTTAGACCTTTAGAGAAAAAGATCATGGTCAAAAATATGGTCATGGTAAATCTATTAGATGGTAGGCCTTCTTTAATCAATTTAAATTCTTTTTAGAACATATTAAAGGTACTGATAATATTACAGTAGACTGGCTCAGTAGAAATCTGCCTGCGTCTTATAAAAAAATTATTTGAGATGGGAGTAATAGTCAGTAAGAGAATTACTAAAAACTAGAATTTCATCAATATACACACACAATAAATTAGAAGTGCCTTTGAAAATTTTATCCATATGATCTTGGTAGAATTTTGGGGCATTCATTAAGCTAAATGGCATAGTAATCCACTAAAAATGGCTAAAGGGGTAGCTGGATGTTGTCTTTTCTCTGTCAGCTTCTTTGACCCTGATCTGATAAAAGCCTAACTTACAGTCGAATTGGGAGAAGTATTTACATGTGACAAATTTCTCTAACAAATAAATTTTATTTGGTATAGGATATGGAAAGGGCTGAGTAATGGCATTTAATGGTTTGTAATTTATGACCATTCTTTTCTTTCCCCTTTTTTGTTATGAGTGCTTGTTGACCATAAAACCATAGAAACAAAAAGAAGAGGTTGATTTTTATATAAAACCATTAGCCTCTAATTATTTTATTTATGATTCCATATAATTGTAATCGTGTGATGGTATTGGGATCTTCTTCACAATTTTCATATGTTTGCCTTCGATGATTTTAATGTCCATCTCTGGCATTAATTTAGATAGAACTACTGAGGGTTTTCAGAATAGATAGTGGTTCTAATCTTTTCATCTATAGCTTGTATTTCAGCTAGGATTACTAATTTGGGTGTTTAGGCCATAGTGCATGGGAATTTTTTAGTTTCATATATAAGGTGAGGAATCCTTAATCATCCACTATCTATGGTGACTATCACACTTTTTGTAGTAGATCCATAGGGTGAGTATCTATGTATGAAAGCACATCCTAACAAAATATCTACAAGTATCCTATTTGAAGTAAAGAAATCACAATGGAAGATTTTATATTAGATCCTAACAGATTGCTGATGTTTGTATATGTTACAGACAAAGTTGTTCCCTTTGACATCTAGGCTCTTATAAGCTAGGGTATCATCTAATGTCTTCCAGTCATTGATTATCTGTGATTTTGAAAATGAGAGAGAGAGTCACCTATATCTATCTATGCATCTACCAGTATGTCATTGATTTCTATAGTTATAAATTGTGAAAACTTTTTATTTATCAGTTGTGTCAAAATAAGGTGGTTATGGTATCTCTAATGGAGGGATACTTGTACATACCAATTTTTGTCTTGATGGATCTAGAACTGATATTTGTTCTTGGTATATTTCTTCATCTATTTCTTCTTCCTCTCTTTTTTCATGAAGTTTATTGCATTCACCTGTCTGGACAATAATCTTGGTTAGAGTAGAAACCATCATCTACTTCATCTTCTTCACCATTTTTTGTAGGTAACAATATGTCCCATTTTGGTTTAACTTGTGGTGAATGGATTTCTTTTGGGGGCTCTCCACTAGTGAATTTATTCTTGATCCAAGAATTACTAGGCTTAAAGGAGCTCTAAAATTGCAAAGGGGGATTAGAAGGCCTTTTTATGGTAGGTGGCATCTTAGGCATGAAATGCTATCTTCCTTTGGAGTTACTTCATCCTCTTTGGTTACCTCTAGTTCTGGGTCTGGTATCTCATTTTGGTACCTCATCATGATGTCGGGACAATCTTTTATATGCTTCGAAAGGAAAACTAGAATTTTCATGATGCCATGGTCTCTGCATGTTTGAGAGTGGTTGCTCCAAATCATCAACTAATGATTGAGAGCATTAATGTCTTCAACAAAGTCTTCTTCAGGGAGATCATCTAGAATTGGTTCATAGATATCATCTTTTAGGTAAAGATCATCTATATCAATGATATCCCACCACGTGAATATGTTGGAGGTGAAAATATCTTTGACATCAGGGTTTTTATAGTGACATTGGGGATTAATATGGCCAGGTTTGTGATAAATATAACAAATAAGCATCTTAGAGTGTGGACAAGGAGTTGTGTGCTTTTTGAGAAAGCCATGAGGAGGAGCATAATAATGCTTACAGGGAAAAGAATAGTGTTTGAAGGATAAATTCTTACACCATTGTTTTTGATGTTTGCGAGGTTTTACAAATGGGTGATAGCCAAATGGGACTATTTTGGTAAAAGAGGAGGAATTTAGGATGTTTGATGCGTAGTGAGATTTTGGATAGTTTTACTATCAGATACTAATTGCATGGCTTATTGTTTATAAAAATATATAGTATCTGAGAGAGATATATTTAATTGTTAAACCTTTAAGATCTATGTATGCAATCACTTTATCAATAATATTGTAAGGGAGTGCATGTAAGAACTTTAACTTGATCTTTATATAACTAAAACTTTTACTTGTATAAGCTAATTCATAGAATTGATTTACAAATGCGTCAAATTACTTTAAATCACATAGCTCCATTTTTAGCAACCATTTGATAGATTCTAGTTCCCGATTACCAACTGGAAGAGCAAATTCATTAATCAATAAATGAAATAATTTAGCTAAAGGATTTGGATAATTATGAACAACATTGTTCTATTCTTGTTCTATCATAGATTCCCACCATTGGGTAATAATACCCCAAAAGAATTTAGACGCAAAGACTGTGGTAGTAGGAGGATCTAGATGGGATGCTACCATGATCACTCTCATAGAATTGCACCATGTTGTTATTTGATTCAATGGATTTAGGGTGTCATCTATATTTAGATACCATGGGTGAAGAGGTATCTATGTCCTTTGCATAAAACAAGTGTTGGGGATCTTATTTCTTTTCTAAGGTTTAAAGTTTGAGCCAAACTCAACCTTGTATGATAGTACAGAAGATTGTACTTCATTTGAAGCTACCAAATCTTACTTTTCTATCCAATCTAAGATATCTTCTAAAGTTGTTAATTTTGTGTCTATGAAATATAAATGTTGATTCACTTTTGTAGTGGAATCAAATTTTTAATGGCACATATAATTTGTATCATCTTTTAGAATAGCTAATTTTTCTAAGCTATGTCTAATGAACAAGACATCTTTACAAAGGTCATCAAATTTTTTGGAGAGATGTGAGTTGAATCTTGCTACATAATTTCTATGCTTAAACTCATTTGAAGTCTCAACATCTCCTTAGAATGCTGTAGAAAAAATATTGTACAAATCCTTCTAGCTGCTTATACATTCCTTTATGTGGAGACCATCTGCCACCTTTATATAGACTAACCTTATTATCTATATAAAATTCTAAATTATCTTCTCTTGGAAGATTCATCATTGTACAGGGTAACTAATCTTTTGGATCAAGCCCTTGATTGATCTCTTCATCTTCCATAAGTATGTGACTAGTTTTTATAGTTCTTTTAGAAGAAGAAGTAGAAGGTCTATTATGAGAAAGTATAGAAGAATTATTAAAAGAAATAGATCTTGGGAGAATATTGATAGTTTTACCATCACTCTTATACACAATAGCTTGACCTTTCATTTTATGTGAAACATTATTGAGCCAATCAAGCTTCCAATCTTAAGGTAGTTCAATAGACTCTATATGACCTTTCTATAATTGGACAGTTCCATTAAGTTTGTGGGCATAAGGAAGATTCTCAAAGATTTTTGGATGGTTTGTATTAGTCATACTATACACAACATATATGTTAATTGAAGCATACTTAAACTCACCAAACATATCTTATCCAAAAAAAGAGGTGAAAAGACCCCAAAAATCTAATGATCCAAACTTGACTTCTTTACAACCCTTATCATGGACTGTGATAAAGAGGTTTGGACAAACCTCAAAACATATAACTTCATCATTAAGTCAGCCAAGACTGGATAATTGACAAGCATGCTTAAAACTGACTTGGCATCTATCACACAAAGCTAGATATAAAATAGGTTTTATATTACCATGAATTAAGGGAGTGATATGTATACGGATAAGGCCAAAATGGATGAATTTGACATCTTCAGGAGAATGGATATAATTAATTTTAGGTTAAGGTAGAAGAGATAAAAAATTTGTCTGAAAAGTTTTTTTGGTCTTATAACTCATATTAAGCTCAACAAATTGAATTCTTGGTTTAACAAAAGACAAATAGGTAGACTTTTAAACAAACTTGGAATTAAGAATTTCAGACTTCTTATAGACTTGTTAAGCTTTGATGGCCAGAGGTTTAGATGGGTTGGTTTTCTTTTCTAGAGTTTCTTCTATAATTTCTATATCAGGACAATTAGATAATTGTTCAGGATCAAAAGGAGGGAGTTCATACATTCCTTCAATCTCAGATTAGTTAATAATTTATACTATAGAAGACATTTAGGATTTTATAAATTCCATTTTGAGAGATTAAATTTTCTAAAGAGTGAGTAGCTTCTGGATAGGGAAGTAGATTTTTGTAGAGAAAAAAGGGCCTATGACAATTTAAATGGCTAGGGACTCGATACAACAAAATTTTCCCCAAAGAATTTATCAAAGCAAGGAAACTTAAAAGTCTTTTATAGAATCAAAAAATCTTAGAGATATTTCTTAGCAGAGGCTCTGATACCAATCTTTTATCATTAGTAGACATTTCTCCTTTATTTTCCTTTGACTGCTTGATTGTAGAAAACCTACGATCTTCTTTTATCATCAGTAGATGTTTCTCCTTTGTTTTCCTTTGACTGCTTGATTGTAGAAAACCTATGATAGTAGATAGGGGTGGTATGCCTATAGCTTCACTATTATAACTCAAAATTAATATTACACACCTTACACACTTAGTCTTTTCAAGTTTCTGATTCTCAGGGTCCTTCAAAATGGCAAGAGAAGAGTATACACTTGATTAGGTTACTAGACTTGATTAATCTATAGAGGAGAGTCTTATTTATAGTAATTGGGAGGTCTTGCCTAGAATGTTTGCCAAGGTAGTTTCATGTTCCATTATTCTTTACAACTCAAAATTAATCTACAGTGATATGTTGTTGGACGTGTTAGATGAGGCTATCTGGCTTGGTGGGTCCAACATTACTTTCACTTCATTTAGCATGTCATCTTCACTTATTAGTTAAAATAAACACCTTAGATAGAATGTATTAGAAAGATGCTAGTGCTGGGGTCTAGCTTCACATGCATGATAGTGAGGATTAATGTATAAGTAAGATTCTCATTCTAGTTGTCTTTGAATGATTGTATGAACAACAGTGTCTTGGTCATGGTCTTCTTCTTCATGGATATGATGTGGACTATATCTTGATATCCAACTATATAGGTGTTCATTATGTGAGGACCTTATTTTTATCATCCATGTCCATAAAGGATGTTTTAATATTTTGATAAACTAGTGGAATAAGAATTCACTGTTTAGTCTTTCTATATTAATCACACCAGTATTTTGATGATGATTTGCTTGAATAGATGATGTTGAAGACATCTATAGATCTTGTCTTGCTTCATAGGAAATCTGGGTGTACCTTGGATGCAACCCTTCTCTAAGGATTTGTTCTTGGACTAAAATATCCATAAAGGTAGATCCTTTGTTATGGATCCTGGTTAAGTCAAAACCATGGATAGGTTGATGCATAAGTGTTGCAGGTAGATTTATATTGAGTCAGTCTATTGTAATATTATCAATACCTTTAATATTTTCTATAGAGAAGTTAAATTTATTAAAGAAGTTCTGCCATCTTATATATTTACCATGACCATCTTTTTGACTATGATCTTTTTCTCTAAAGGTCAAAAATCGAGTACAGTCAGTTTTTACAACAAAGTGTGGCAGATGCAAAAGGTTTAACATAAAATTCTCTAGAAATTTCTTTACAACATAAATAGATTTATCAAAAGAGATCCACTTGAGAACATCTGTACTAAACACTCCACTAGAGAATTCACAAATGAATTCTTTATTTTTATATATACAAAAAATTACTCTTCTCCATGCAATATTAGAGGCATCAATGTAGACCAATATTTACTTTGATTTTGGAATATGCAGTTCTAGGAGAATAACCACCTTGGTTTTGGATTTATATACAACAGTGGTGTGTTCATCCTTCCATTGAAATGCTTTCTTCTTCTGGAGAAGTTCTTAAAGTATAAACCTATTCACCAGAGTTAGGGTAAAAGCTATTTAAATAATTTAATAATCCCAAAAAGGCTTGAAGTTATTTGTCGAGCTTTTTTGGAAAATTGATAACCTTCTCTTTGATGTGTGGATAGATTTGTTATTTTGAATCTTGGATAATCATTCCAAGAAAATTGCATTCAATTTTATAGAGCTAAATCTTTGTGTTTGATAAGACAATTCCTAAATCTTCTGCTAACTCAAAAAATTATTTGAGATGGGAGTAATGGTCAGTAAGAGAATTAATGAAAACTAGAATGTCATCAATATACACACACAAAAATTAGAAGTGCCTTTGAAAATATTATCCATATGAGCTTGGTAGAATGCTGGGGCATTTGTTATGCCAAATGGCATAATAGTCCACTGGAAATGGCTAAAGGGGTAGCTGAATGCTATATTTTCTCTATCGGCTTCTTTAACCCTAATCTGATAAAAGCCTAACTTACAGTCGAATTGGAATAAGTATTTACATTTCATAACTTTCTCCAACAGATAGCTTTTATCTGGTATAAGATATGAAAAGGGCTGAGAAATGGCATTTAATGGTCTGTAATTTATGACCATTCTTTTCTTTCCCCTTTTTTGTTATGAGTGCTTATTGACCATAAAGGCATAGCAAGAAAAAGAAGAGGTTAGTTTTCTATAAAATCCATTAGCCTCTAATTCTTTTATCTATAATTCCATATCATTGTAATCATATGCTGGTATTGGGATCTTCTTCCCAATTTTCATATGTTTGCCTTCGATGATTTTAATATCCATCTTTGACATTGATTTTGACCAGAACTACTGAGGGTTGTCAAAATAGATAGTGGTTCTAATCTTTTCACCTATAGCTTGTATTTTAGCTAGGATTACTAATTCAGGGGTTTGGGCCATAGTGCTTGGGAATTGTTTAGTTGCATAGATAAGGTGAGGAATCCTTAATCATTTATTATTTATGGTGAACATGACACTTTTTATAGTAGATCCATAGGGTGAGTACATATCTATTAAAGCACCTCCTAACAAAATATCTATAGGCATCATATTTAAAGCAAAGAAATCACAATGGAAGATTTTTTCTTGGATCCTAAGGGATTACTAATGTTTATACATATTACAGACAAAATTGTTCCCTTGGACATCTAAGCTCTTATAAGCCAGGATATCATCTAATATCTTGTAGTAATTGATGATCTGTGATTTTTCAAATGAGAGAGAGGCACTTGTATCTATCTATGCATCTACCACTCTACCATTGATTTCTATAGTTATAAATTGTTCAAACTTTCCATTTATCAGTTGTGTCAAATAAGCTAGTTATGGTATCTCTAATAGAGGGATACTTTTACATACCAGTTTTTAACTTGATGGATCTGGAACTAATATTTGTTCTTGGTAGATTTATTATTCTATTTCTTCTTCCTCTTTTTCTTCATAGAGATTGTTGCATTCACCTTTGTCTAAATAGTAATCTTGGTCAGAGTAGAAAGCATCATCTACTTTGTCTTCTTCACCATTTTTTATAGGTAGCAATATGTCCCATTTTGAATTAGCTTGTGGTGAATGGATTTCATTTGGGGGCTTTCTAATAGTGAATTTATTCTTGATAAAAGAATTACTAGGCTTAAAGGATCTCTAAAATTGCAAATGGGGATTAGAAGGCCTTTGTATGGTAGGTGGCATCTTAGGCATGAAAGGTTGTCTTCCTCTGGAGTTACTTTGTCCTCTTTAGTTACATCTAGTTCTGGGTCTAGTATATCATTTTGGTACCTCATCATGATGTCAATACCATCTTCTATATGCTTTAAAAGGAAGAGTAGAATTATCATGATGCCATGGTTTATGCATGTTTGAGAGCGGTTGATCGAAATCATTAGCTAATGATTTGAGAGCATCAACGTCTTTATCGAAGTATACTTTAGGGAGATCATCTATAATTGGTTCATAGATGTCATCCTATAGGTAAAGATCTTCATCTATGTCAATGATATCCCACCACATGGCTGCATTAGAGGTGAAAATAGCTTTGACAGTAGGGTTGTTGCAGTGACATTGGGGAACAATATGGCTAGGTTTGTGACAAATATAACAAATAGGTATCTTAGAGTGCAGATGAGGAGTCATGCACTTTTTGAGAAAGTAAAGAGGAGGAACATAAGAATACTTGTAGGGGAAAGAATGGCATTTGAAGGATAAATGCTTGCATCGCTATTTATGATGCTTATGAGGTTATACAAATGGGTGATAGCCAAATGGGGTTGTTTTAGGAAAAACAAGAGCAATCTAAGATGTTTGATGCTTAGTGAGCTTTGAGATAGTTTTAGTATCAGATACTAATTGCATGGCTTGTTGTTTAGCAAAATCTATAGTATCTAAGAGAAAGAGGTCTTCAATTGTTAAACCTTTAAGATCTATGTATGCAATCACTTTATCAATAAGATTGTAAGGGAGTGCATGAAATAATTTTAACTTGATCTCTATATAACTAAAAAATTTACATGCATAAGCTAATTCATGGAATTGCTTTGTAAATGCATCAAATTGATTTAAATCAGATACCTCCATTTTCAGCAACCATTTCTTAGATTTTAGTTCTCCATTACCAACTGGAGGAGCAAATTCATTAATCAATAAATGAAATAACATGGCTAAAGGATCAAGCTGATTATGAACAGCATTGTTTTGTTCTTGTTCTATCATAGATTCCCACCATTGGGTAATAATACACCAAAATAATTTAGATGCAAAGACTCTGGTAGAAGGAGGATCTAGATGGGATGCTACTATGATCACTTTGATAGAATTGCACCATGATGATATTTCATTCAATGGATTTAGGGTGTCATCTATATTTAGATACCATGGATAAAGGGGTATCTATGTCGTTCACATAAAAGAATTGCTAGGGATCTTATTTCTTTTTTGAGGTTTAAATTTTGAGTCAAACTCAACCTTGTATGATAGTACAAAAGATTGTACTTCATTTGAAGCTGCCAGATCTTGATTTTCTAGCCAATCTAAGCTATTTTCTAAAGTTGCTAGTTTTATGTCTATGGAAGATAAATGTTGATTCACTTCTATAGTGGGATCAAAAAATTTATGGCACATAGAATTTGTATCATCTTCCAGAATAGCTATTTTTTCTAAGCTATGTCTAATGTACAAGACATCTTTACAAAGGTCATCAAATTTTTTGGAAAGATGTGAGTTGAATATTGCTACATAATTTCTATTGTTAAACTCATTTGAAGGCTGAACATCTCCTTAGAATGCTATAGAAAAATAATATACAAATCCTTCTATATGCTTATACATTCCTTTATATAAAACCTTATCAGATCAATGTTTTTAGAACAAAGTGTGGTAGATGCAAAAGTTTTAACATAAACTTCTCTAGACATTTCTTTACAGCATAAATCTCTTTATCAGAAGAGATCCACTTGAGAACATCTATATTGAACACTCCACTAGAAAATTCACAAATTAATTCTTTATTTTTATATATCAAAACAAGTACTCCCCATGCAATATCAGAGGCATCAGTGTAGACCAGTATTTGCTCTGATTTTGGGATATGTAGTTCTGGGAGCATAACCACCTTGGATTTGATTTTTCGGATAGCAGTGGTGTGTTCATCCTTCCATTGGAATGATTTATTTTTATAGAGAAGTTCTTGAAGTATAAACCTATCTTCACCAGAGTTAGGGTAAAATATATTCAAATAATTTAATAATCCCAAAAAGGCTTGAAGTTTCAATTTGTCAAGCTTTTCTAAAAAACTGATAACCTTCTCTTTATGTGCAACTAGATTTATAGTATTTAATCTTGGATAATCATTCCAAGAAAATTTCATTCAATTTTATAGAGGTAAATCTTTGTGTCTGATAAGAGAATTCCTACATCTTCTGCTAACTCAAAAAATTATTTGAGATGGGAGTAATGGTCAGTAAGAGAATTACTAAAAACTAGAATATCAATAATATACACACACAAAAAATTATAAGTGCCTTTGAAAATATTATCCATATGATCTTGGTAGAATTTTGGGGCATTCATTAAGCCAAATGGCATAATAGTCCACTGGAAATGGCCAAAGGGGCAACTAAATGCTATCTTTTCTCTACTAGCTTCTTTGACCCTGATCTAATAAAATCTTGACTTATAGTCAACTTGGGAGAAGTATTTGCATGTCACAAATTCATCCAATAGATAAATTTTATCTGGTATAGGATATGGAAAGGGTTGAGTAATGGCATTTAATGGTCTATAATTTATGACCATTATTTTCTTTCCCATTTTTTGTTTTGAGTGCTTGTTGACCATAAAGGCATAGAAATAGAAAGAAGAGGTTGATTTTTCTATAAATCCATTAGCCTCTAATTTTTTTATCTGTGATTCCATATCATTGTAATCCTATGTTGGTATTGGGATCTTCTTCCCAATTTTCATATGTTTTCCTTCGATGATTTTAATGTCCATCTCTAGCATTGATTTAGACTAGAATTGTTGAAGGTTATTAGAATAGATAGTGGTTCTAATATTTTGACCTATAGCTTGTATCTCAGCTAGGATTACTAATTTGGGTGTTTGGGCCATAGTGATTGGGAATTGTTTAGTTGCATAGATAAGGTGAGGAATCCTTAATCATTCATTATCTATGGTGAACATGAGACCTTTTATAGTAGATCCATAGGGTGAGTATATATCTATGAAAGCACCTCTTAACAAAATATCTATAGGCATCCTATTTAAATCAAATAAATCACAATGGAAAATTTTGTCTTAGATCCTAAGGGATTGCTGATGTTTATACATGCTACAGACAAAATTATTCCCTTGGACATCTAGGCTCTTATAATCCAGGGTATCATCTAATGTTTTCTAGTCATTGATGATCTATGATTTTGTAAACTAGAGAGAGGCACCTATATCTATCTATGCATCTACTAGTCTGCCATTTATTTCTATAGTTATAAATTGTGTAAAATTTCCATTTATCAGTTGTGTCAAATAAGCTGGTTGTGGTATCTCTAATGGAGGGATACTTGTACATACCAATTTTTGCCTTGATGGATCTAGAAACGATATTTGTTCTTGGTAGATTTCTTCTTCTATTTATTCTTCCTCTATTTTTTCACAGAGATTGTTGCATTCACCTTTGTCTGGACAATAATCTTGGTCAGAGTAGAAAGCATCATCTACTTCATCTTCTTCACCATTTTTTGTAGGTAGAAATATGTCCCATTTTGGTTCAACTTGTGGTGAATGGATTTCCTTTGGGGGCTCTCTACTAGTGAATTTATTCTTGATCCAATAATTACTAGGCTTAAAGGAGCTCTAAAATTACAAAGGGGGATTAGAAGGGCTTTGCATGGTAGGTGGCATCTTAAGCATGAAAGGCTATCTTCCTTTATATTTACTTCATCATCTTTAATTACCTCTAGTTCTAGTTTTGGTATCTCACTTTGGTACCTCATCATGATGTCAGAACCATATTCCATATGCTTTGAAAGGAAGACTAGAATTTTCATGATGCATTGAGAGCATCAACGTCTTCATTGAAGTCTTCTTTGGGGAGATCATCTAGAATTGGTTCATAGAAGTCATCCTATAGGTAAAGATCTTCATCTATGTCAATGATCTCCCACCACGTGACTGTATTGGACGTGAAAATAGATTTGATAGCAAGGTTTTTGTAGTGATATTAGGGAGTAATATGGCCAATTTTGTGACACATATAACAAATAGGTGTCTTGGAGTGAAAACGAGGAGTTGTGTGCTTTTTGAGAAAGTGATGAGGAGGAGCATAAGAATGATGTTGAAAGGATAAATGCTTGTGTCACTATTTTTTATGCTTATGAGGTTGTACAAATGGGCAATAGCCAAATGGGGTTGTTTTAGGAAAAATAGGAGCAATTTGGGATGCTTGATGCTTAGTGAGCTTTTGGATAGTTTTAGTATCAGATAGTAATTGCATGGCTTGTTGTTTATCAAAATCTATAGTATCTTAGAGAGAGAGATCTTCATTTGTTAAACCTTTAAGATCTATGTATGCAATCACTTTATAAATAAGATTGTAAGGGAGTGCATGCAAGAACTTTAACTTGATCTCTATAGAACTAAAACTTTTAATTGCATAAGCTAATTCATAGAATTTCTTTACAAATGCATCAAATTTCTTTAAATCACATAGCTCCATTTTTAGCAACCATTTCTTAGATTCCAGTTCCTAATTACCAACTAGAGGAGCAAATTCATTAATCAATAAATGAAAGAATGTGGCTAAAGTATCTGGCTGATTATGAATAGCATTGTTATTTTCTTATTCTATCATATATTCCTAACATTGGGTAACAATACCCTAAAATAATTTAGATTCAAAGACTATGGTAGTAGGAGGATATAGATGGGATGCTACCATGATCACTCTCATAGAATTGCACCATGTTGTTATTTCATTCAATGGATTTACGGTGTCATCTATATTCATATACCATGGCTGAAGAGGTATCTGTGTCCTTTACATAAAAGAAGTGTTGGGGATCTTATTTATTTTCTAAGGTTTAAATTTTAAGCCAAACTCAACCTTGTATGATAGTACAAAAGATTGTACTTCATTTGAAGCTACAAAATCTTGCTTTTCTAGCCAATCTAAGCTATCTTCTAAAGCTGCTAATTTTTTGTCTATGAAGATAAATGTTGATTCACTTCTGTAGTGGAATCAAAAATTTTATGGCACATAGAATTTGTATCATCTTCTAGAATAGCTAATTTTTACAAGCTGTCTAATGTACAAGACATCTTTACAAAGGTCATCACAATTTTTGGAGAGATGTGAGTTGAATCTTGCTACATAATTTCTATGTTTAAACTCATTTGAAGGCTCAACATCTCCTTGGAATGCTAAAAAAAAATATTGTACAAATCCTTTTGGTTGCTTATACATTCCTTTATGTGGAGGCCATGTACCACCTTTATATATACTGACCTTATTGTCTATATAAAATTCTAAATTATATTCTCTTGGAAGATTCATCATTGTACAAGGTAACTGATCTTTTGGATCAGGCCCTTGATTGATCTCTTCATCTTCCATAAGTATGTGACCAATTTTTATAGTTCTTCTAGAAGAAGTAGAATGTCTGTAAGGAGAAAGTATAGAAGAATTATTAACAAAAAGAGATCTTGGGAGAATATTAATGGTTTTACCATCACTCTTATGCATAGTAGATTAACCTTTCATTTTAGGCAAAACATTCTTGACCCAATCAAGCTTCTAATCTGAAGGGATTTCAACAGACTCTATATGACCTTTCTATAATTGGACAGTTCCATTAAGTTTGTGAGCATAAGGAAGATTCTCAATGATTTTTGTATGGTTTGTATTAGTCATACTATACATAATAGATATGTTAATTGAAGCATACTTAAACTCACCAAACATATCTAATCCAAACAAAGAGGTGAAAAGACCCCAACAAACTAATGATCCAAACTTTACTTCCTTATATCCCTTATCATGGACTGTGACAAAGAGGTTTGGACAAAACTCAAAACATATAACTTCATCATTAAGTCAGCCAAGATTGGATAATTGACAAGCATACTTAAAAACGACTTGGTGTCTATCACATAAAGCTAGATATAAAACATGTTTTATATTACCAAGAATTAAGGGAGTGATGTGTATACAGATAAGGCCAAAATGGATGAATTTGACATCTTCATGAGAATAGATATAATTAATTTCAGGTTTAGGTAGAAGACATAACAAATTTGTTTGAAAAGTTCTTTTGGTCTTATAACTCAGAGTAAGCTCAACATATTTAATTCTTGGTTTAACAAAAGACAAATAGGTAGACTTATAAACAAACTTGGACTTAAGAAGTGCAAACTTCTTATATGCTTGTGAAGATTTGATGGCCAGAGGTTTATATAGATTGGTTTCTTTTTCTAGAGTTTCTTCTATAACTTCTATATTAGGACAATCAGATAATTATTCAAGAACAAAAGGAGGGAGTTTATACATTCCTTCGATCTCAGATTCATTAATAATTTCTACTATAGAAATCATTTGGGATTTTCCAAATTCCATTTTGAGAGATTAAGTTTTCTAAAGAGAAAGTAAATTCTAGATAGGAAAGTATATTTTTGTAGAGAAAAAAGTGCCTATGACAATTTAAACAACCAGGGACTCGATGCAACAAAATTTTCCCCAAATAGTTTATCAAAGTAAGGAAACTTAAGTCTTTAATAGAATCAAAAAATCTTATAGATCTTTCTTAGTAGAGACTCTAATACCAATCTTTAATCATTAGTATATGTTTCTCATTTGTTTTCCTTTGATTGATTGATTGTAGAAAACCTGTGATAGTAGGCAGGGGCGAATGGCTACAGCTTCACTATTATAACTCAAAATTAATATTACACACCTTACACACTTAGTCTTTTCAATTTTTTTATTTTATGGAAGATGATACCTTAATTCTTGGTAATATAAAACCTATTTTATATCTAGCTTTATGTGATAGATGCCAAGTCAGTTTTAAGCATGCTTGTCAATTATCTAGTCTTGGCCAACTTAATGATGAAGTTATATGCTTTGAGTTTTGTCCAAACCTCTTTGTCACAATCTGCAATAAGTGTTATAAAGAATTCAAGTTTGGATAATTAGATTGTTGGGGTCTTTTCACCTCTTTGTTGGGATTAGATATGTTTGGTGAGCTTAAGTATGCTTCAATTAACATATCTATTGTGTATAGTATGACTAATATAAACCATCCAAAAATCCTTGAGAATCTTCCTTATGCCCAAAAACATAATGGAACTTTCTAATTACAGAAAGGTCATATAGAGTCTATTGAAATCACTTCAGATTGGAAGCTTGATTAGCTCAAGAATGTTTCACCTAAAATGAAAAGTCAAGCTACTATGCATAAGAGTGATGGTAAAACCATCAATATTCTCCCAAGATATCTTTTTGTTAATAATTCTTTTATACTTTCTCCTAACAGACCTTCTACTTCTTCTAGAAGAATTGTAAAAATTGGTCATATACTTATGGAAGATGAAGAGATCAATCAAGGGCCTGATCCAAAAGATCAGTTACCCTGTACAATGATGAATCTTCCAAGAGAAGATAATTTAAAATTTTATATAGATAATAATGTCAATTTATATAAAGGTGGTAGATGGCTTCCACATAAAGAAATGTATAAGCAACCACAAGGATTTGTATAATATTTTTTTGTAGCATTCCAAGGAGATGTTGAGCCTTCAAATGAGTTTAAGCATATAAATTACATAGTGAGATTCAACTCACATCTCTCTAAAATTTTTGATGACCTTTGTAAAGATGTCTCATACATTAGACATAGCTTAGAAAAATTATCTATTCTAGAAGATGATACAAATTCTATGTGCCATAAAAATTTTGATTCCACTACAGAAGTGAATCAACATTTATCTTCCATGGACACAAAATTAGTAGCTTTAGAAGATAGCTTAGATTGGCTAGAAAATCAAGATCTGAGAGCTTCAAATGAAGTACAATATTTTTTACTATCATACAAGGTTGAGTTTGGCTCAATCTTTAAACCTTAGAAAAGAAATAAGATCCCCAACACTTCTTTTATGCAAAGGGCATAGATACCCCTTAAGCCACGGTATCTAAATATAGATGACACCCTAAATCCATTGAATGAAATATCATCATGGTGAAATTATATGAGAGTGATCATGGTAGCATCCTATATAGATCCTCCTTCTACCATAGTCTTTACATCTAAATTCTTTTGGGGTATTGTTACCCAATGGTGGGAATCTATAATAGAACAAGAACAAAACATTGCTATTCATAATTAGCTAGATCCTTTAGCCACATTATTTCATTTATTGATTAATGAATTTGCTCCTCCAATTGGTAATCAAGAACTGGAATCTAAGAAATGGTTGCTGAAAATGGAGCTATGTGATTTAAAGCAATTTGATGCATTTGCAAAGCAATTCCATGAATTAGCTTATGCAAGTAAAAGTTTTAGTTCTAAAGTGATCAAGTTAAAGTTCTTGTATGCACTCCCTTACAATCTTATTGATAAAGTGATTGCATACATAAATCTTAAAGCTTTAACAATTGAATATCTATCTCTCTCTCTCTTTCTCTCTCTCTCTCTCTCTCTCTCTCTCTCTCTCTCTCTCTCTCTCTCTCTCTCTCTCTCTCTCTCTCTCTCTCTCTCTCTCTCTCTCTCTCTCTCTCAAATACTATAGATTTTGCTAAACAACAAGCCATGTAATTAGTATCTAATACTAAAACTATCCAAAATCTCACTAAGCATCAAGCATTCTAGATTTCTCCCATTTTTCTTGAAATAGCCCCATTTGTCTGTCACCCATTTGTAAAACCTCACAAGCATAAAAAAGAGTGGCAAAAACATTTATCCTTCAAATGCCATTCTTTCCCCTACAATCAGTCTTATGCTCCTCCTCATCACTTTCTTAAAAAGTGTAACTCCTCATCCACACTCCAAGATACCTATTTTTTATATTTGTCACAAACCTGACCATATTTCTCCCCAAGTCGCCACAAAAACCCAATTGTCAAAACTATTTTCACCTCCAATGCTGCTGCATGGTGGGATATCATTGACACAAATGAAGATCTTTACCTATAGGATGACATCTATGAACCAATTCTAGATGATCTCCCTCAAGAAGACTTTGATGAAGACATTGATGCTCTTGAACAATTAGCCAATGATTTGGAACAACTCCTCTCAAACATGCAAGGACCATGGCATCATGATAATTCTATTCTTCCTTTCAAAGCATATGGAATAGGGTCTCGATATCATGATGAGATACTAGAATGAGATACCAAACCTAGAGCCAGAGTTAACTAAAGAGGATGAAGTAACTCCAGAGGAAGACAGCGGTTCATGCCTAAGATGCCACCTACCATGCAAAGACCTTCTCATCCCCCTTTGTAATTTTAGAGATCCTTTAAGCCTAGTAATTCTTGGATCAATAATAAATTCACTAGTAAAGAGCCCCCAAAGGAAATCCATACACCATAAGTTAAACCAAAATGGGACATATTGCTAGCTATAGAAAATGGTGAAGAAGATGAAGTAGATGATGATTTCTACTCTAACCAAGATTACTATCTATATAAAGGTGAATGCATAAATATCTATGAAGAAAGAGAGGAAGAATAAATCTACCAAGAACAAATATCAATTCCAGATCCATCTAGGCAAAAACTAGTATGTGCAGGTATCCCTCTATTAGAGATACCATAACCAAATTATTTGACACAATTGATAAATGGAAAGTTTGCATAATTTATAACTATATAAATTAATGGTAGATTGGTAGATGCATAGATAGATACAGGTGTCTCTCTCTCTCATTTTTAAAATCATAGATCATCAATGACTGGAAGACATTAGATGATACCCTGGCTTATAAGAGCCTAGATGTCTAAGGGAATAGTTTTGTCTATAATATGTACAAACATCAACAATCCCTTAGGATCCAAGACAAAATATTCCATTGTGATTTATTTTCTTTAAATAGGATGCTTGTATATATTTTGTTAGGAGTTGCTTTCATAAATAGATACTCACCCTATGGATCTACTATAAAAAGTGTCATGTTCACCATAGACAATGAATGATTAAGGATTCCTCATCTTATCTATGCAACTGAATAATTACAAAGCACTATGACCAAACACCTAAATTATTAATTCCAACTGAAATACAAGCTATAGGTGAAAAGATTAGAACCACTATCTATTCTGACAAGCCTCAGCAGTTCTGGTCCAAATCAATGCAAGAGATGGACATTAAAATCATTGAAGGCAAACATATGAAAATTGGGAAGAAGATCCTAATACCAGCACATGATTACAATGATATAGAATCACTAGATAAAAGAATTAGAGTCTAATGGCTTTATAGAAAAATCAACCTCTTCTTTCTATTGCTATGTCTTTATGGTCAACAAACACTCATAACAAAAAAGGGGAAAGAAAAGAATGGTCAAATTATAGACCATTAAATGCCATTACTCAGCACTTTCCATAACCTATAAAAAATAAAATCTATCTATTGGAGAAAGTTGTGACATGTAAATACTTCTCCCAATTCGACTGTAAGTCAAGCTTTTATTAGATCAGGATCAAAAAAGCCGACAAAGAAAAGACAACATTCAGCTACTCCTTCGGCTATTTCTAGTGGACTGTTATGCCATTTAGCTTAATGAATGCCCTAAAATTATACAAAGCTCATATGGATAATATTTTTAAAGGAACTTCTAATTTATTATGTGTTTATATTGATGAAATTCTAGTTTTTAGTAATTCTCTTATTGACCATTAATCCCATCTCAAACAATTTTTCAAGTTGGCAAAAGATGCAGGAATTGTCTTATTAGACACAGAGATTTAGCTCTATAAAACTAAATGAAATTATCTTGGAATGATTATCTAAGATTCAAAACTATAAATCTAACCACACATCAAAGAGAAGGTTATTAATTTTCTAGAAAAGCTTAACAAACTGAAACTTTAAGCCTTTTTGGGATTATTAAATTATTTGAATAGATTTTACCCTAACTCTAGTGAAGACAAGTTTATACTTTAATAACTTCTCCAAGAAAATAAATCATTCCAATGGAAGGATGAACACACCACATCTATCCAAAAAATCAAATCCAAGGTGGCTATGATCTCAAAAATACATATCCCAAAATCAGATCAAATACTAGTCTCCACTGATGCCTCTGATATTGTATGGGGAGAAGTACTTGTTTGTATATATAAAAATAAAGAATTCATTTGTGAATTATCTACTGGAGTGTTCAGTACAGATGTTCTCAAGTGGATCTCTTTTGATAAAGAGATTGAGGCTGTAAAGAAATGTCTAGAGAAGTTTATGTTAAAACATTTTCATCTGCAACACTTTGTTGTAAAAACTGATTATACTAGATTTCTAACCTTTAGAGAAAAAGATCATGGTTGAAAATATGGTCACGGTAAATATATTATATGGTAGGCCTTATTTAATTAACTTAACTTATCTATAGAATATATTAAAGGTATTGATAATATTACAATAGACTGGCTCTACAAAAATCTACCTATAACACTTATGCATCAACCTATCCCTAGTTTTAACTTAACCAGGATCCATAACCAAGGATTTACCTCTATGAATATTCTAGTCCAAGAATAAATCTTTAGAAAAGGGTTTCATCTAAGGTACATATATATTTCTTATGCATTAGGACAATATCTGCATATGTCTTCAGCAACATCTATTCAAGCAAATCATCATCAAAATATTGGTGTAATTATTATAGAAAGACTAAACAATGAATTCTTATTCCACCAATTTACTGAACTATTAAAACATCCTTTATGGACATGGCTGATAATTATCAAGTCCTCACATAATGAACACCTATATAGGTGGATAGCAAGATATGGTCCATATTGTATCCATGAAGAAGAAGACCATGATCAAGACACTGTGGTTCATACAATCATTCAAAGACAGCTAGAATAAGAATCTTACTTCTAGAATAATCCTCACTGTCATGCATGTGAAGATGGACCCCAACATGGGCATCATTCCAATACATTTTAGCTAAGGTGTCTCTTTCAGCCAATAAGGGAAGATGACTTGCTAACTAAAGTGGAAGCAATGTTGGACCCACCAAGCTAGACGTCTTCATCTATCACATCTAATAGCATATCAATGTAGATTAATTTTGAGTTGTAAATCATGATGGGACATGACACTACCTTGGAAAATATTATAGGTATGACCTCCCAGTTGCTATAAATAATACTCTCCTCTATAGAGTGATCATCAAAAAATTTCTAAGCTTTAGAAATCTAGTAGCCTAATCAAGCGTATGCTCTTCTCTTACCCTTTTGAAGGACCCTGAGAATCATAAACTTGAAAAGACTATGTGTAAGGTGTGTAATATTAATTTTGAGTTATAATAGTGAAGCCATAGGCATTCAGCCCTTGCCTACTATCGCATGTTTTCTACAATCAATTAGTCAAAGGAAAACAAAGGAGAAATGTCTACTGATGATAAAATATTGGTATCATATCCTTTTATTCCTAAACAATTATCTGATTCTCTTGATATAGAAATTATAGAAGAGACTCTGGAATAAAAACAACCTATATAAACATCTAGCCATCAAAGATTCACAAGTCTATAAGAAGTCTAAACTTCTTAAGTCCGTGTTTATTTATAAGTCTACCTATTTGTCTTTTGTTAAACCAAGAATTAAATCTATTGAGCTTACTCTGAGTTATAAGACCAAAAGAAGTTTTCAGAAAATTTGCTATCTCTTCTACCTAAACCTAAAATTAATTATATCTATTCTCATGAAGATGTCAAATTCATCTATTTTGGCCTTATTCATATACATATCACCCCCTTAATTCCTGATAATATAGAACTTGTTTTATATCTAGCTTTGTGTGATAGATGCCAAGTTGGTTTTAAGCATGCTTGTCAATTATCTAGTCTTGGCCGACTTAATGATGAAGTTATATGTTTTGATTTTTTTCCAAACCTCTTTGTCACAGTCCATGATAAGGGTTGTAAAGAATTCAAGTTTAGATCATTAGATTGTTGGGGTCTTTTCACCTCTTTTTTTGGATTAGATATGTTTGGTGAGTTTAAGTATGCTTCAATTAACATATCTATTGTGTATAGTATGACTAATAAAAACCATCCAAAAATCCTTGAGAATCTTCCTTATGATGGTATACTTAATGGAACTGTCCAATTAAAGAAAGATCATATAGAGTTTGTTGAAATCCCTTCAGATTGGAAGCTTGATTGGCTCAAGAATGTTTCACCTAAAATGAAAAGTCAAGCTACGATGCATAAGAGTGATGGTAAAACCATAAATATTCTCCCAAGATCTCTTTCTGTTAATAATTCTTCTATACTTTCTCCTAACAGACCATTTACTTCTTTTTCAAGAAGAACTGTAAAAACTGGTCACATACTTATGGAAGATGAAGAGATCAATCAAGAGCCTGATCCAAAAGATCAGTTACCCTATACAATGATGAATCTTCCAAGAGAAGATGATTTAGAATTTTATATTGAAAATAAGGTCATTCTAAATAAAGGTGGTAGATGGCCTCCATATAAAGGAATGTATAAGTAGCTAGAAGTATTTATACAGTATTTTTTTGCAGCATTCCAAGGAGATGTTGAGCCTTCAAATGAGTTTAAGCATAGAAATTACATAGCAAGATTCAACTCACATCTCTCCAAAAAAAAATATGACCTTTGTAAATATGTCTTGTACATTAGACATAGCTTAGAAAAATTAGCTATTCTAGAAGATGATATAAATTCTATGTGACATGATTTTTTTGATTCCACTACAGAAGTGAATTAACATTTATCTTCCATAGACACAAAATTAGTAGATTTATAAGATAGCTTAGATTGGCTAGAAAATCAAGATCTAGCAGCTTCAAATGAAGTGTAATATTTTATACTATAATATAAGGTTGAGTTTTCTCAAACTTTAAACCTCAAAAAAGAAATAAGATCCCTAGCACGTCTTTTATGCAAAGGACATAGATACCCCTTCAGGCATGGTATCTGAATATAGATGACACCCTAAATCCATTGAATGAAATATCATCATGGTGAAATTATATGAGAGTTATCATTGTAACATCCCATCTAGATCCTTCTTCTACCACAGTCTTTACATCTAAATTATTTTGGGGTATTGTTACCTAATGGTGGGAATCTATGACAGAACAAGAACATAACAATGTTGTTCATAATCAGCTAGATCCTTTAGCCACATTATTTCATTTATTGATTAATGAATTTGCTCCTCTAGTTGGTAATCAGGAACTAAAATCTAAGAAATGGTTTCTAAAAATGGAGCTATGTGATTTAAAGCAATTTGATGCATTTGTAAAGCAATTTTGTGAATTAGCTTATACAAGTAAAAGTTTTAGTTATACAGATATCAAGTTAAATTTTTTTCATGCACTCCCTTACAATCTTATTGATAAATTGATTACATACATAGATCTTAAAGGTTTAACAATTGAAGATCTCTCTCTCTTAGATACTATATATTTTCCTAAACATCTCCTCATCTACACTCCAAAACACCTATTTGTTATATTTGTCACAAATTTGGCCATATTACTCCCCAATGTCACTACAAAAACCTTGATATCAAAGTTATTTTCACCTCCAACATAGTCATGTGGTGGGATATCATTGACACAGACAAATATCTTTACCTACAAGATGACATCTATGAACCAATTCTAGATGATCTCCCTGAATAAGACTTCAATGAAGATGTTGATGCTCTCAAATCATTAGCTGATGATTTGGAGCAACCACTCTCAAACATGAAGAGACCATGGCATCATGATAATTCTAGTCTTCCTTTCAAATCATATGGAAGATGGTCCTGACATCATGATGAGGTACCAAAATAAGATACCAAACCTAGAACCAGAGGTAACCAAAGAGGACGAAGTAACTCCAGAGGAAGATAGCCTTTCATGCCTAAGAGCCACCTACCATGCATAGGCCTTCTAATCCCCCTTTGTAATTTAAGAGCTCCTTTTGGCCTAGTAATTATTGGATCAAGAGTAAATTCACTAGCAGAGAGCCCCCAAAGGAAATCCATTCACCACAAGTTGAACAAAAATAGGACATATTGCTACTTGCAGAAAATGGTGAAGAGGATGAAGTAGATGATGCTTTCTAATCTGACCAAGATTACTATCCAGACAAAGGTGAATACAATAATCTCCATGAAGAAAGAGAGAAAGAAGAAATAGAAGAAGAAATCTACCAAGAACAAATATCAGTTCCAGATCCATCAAGACAAAAATTGGTATGTACAAGTATCCCTCCATTAAAGATACCATAACTAGCTTATTTGACACAATTGATAAATGGAAAGTTTGCACAATTTATAACTATAAAAATCAATTTCAAACTAGTAGATGCATAGATAGATACAGGTGCCTCTCTCTCATTTGGAAAATCACAAATCATCAATGACTAGAAGATAGTAGATGATACCCTAGCTTATAAGAGCCTAGATGTCCAAGGGAATAGTTTTGTCTTTAAAATGTACAAACATCAATAATCCCTTAGGATCCAAGACAAAATCATCCATTGTGATTTCTTTGCTTTAAATAGGATGCATGTAGATATTTTTTTTGGAGGGGCTATCATAGATAGATACTCACCCTATGGATCTACTACAAAAAGTGTCATGTTCACCATAGATAATGAAGGATTAAGGATTCCTCACCTTATCTATATAACTAAAAAATTCCAAAGCACTATGGCCCAAACACCCGAATTAGTAATCCCAACTGAAATACAAGCTATAGGTGAAAGGATTAGAACCATTATCTATTCTGATAACCCTCAACAGTTCTGGTCCAAATCAATGCTAGAGATGGACATTAAAATCATTGAAGGCAAACACATGAAAATTGAGAAGAAGATCCCAATACCAGCACAAGATTACAATGATATGGAATCATAGATAAAAGAATTAGAGGCTAATGGCTTTATAGAAAAATCAACCCCTTCTTTCTATTGTTATGCCTTTATGGTCAACAAGCACTCAGAATAAAAAAGGGGAAAGAAAAGAATGGTCATAAATTACAGACCATTAAATGCCATTACTCAGCCCTTTCCATATCCCATACCAGATAAAATCTATCTATTGGAGAAAGTTGTGACATGTAAATACTTCTCTTAATTTGATTGTAAGTCAAGATTTTATCAGATCAGGGTCAAAGAATTTGATAGAGAAAAGATAACATTCACCTGCCCCTTTAGCCATTTCCAATGGACTGTTATGCCATTTGGCTTAATGAATGCTCCAACATCCTACCAAGCTCATATGGATAATATTTTCAAAGTCACTTCTAATTTCTTGTGTATGTATATTGATGACATTCTAGTTTTTAGTAATTCTCTTACTGACCATTACTCCCATCTCAAACTATTTTTTGAGTTGGCAAAAGATGCAGGAATTATCTTATTAGACACAATGATTTAGCTCTGTAAAATTGAATGCAATTTTCTTGGAATGATTATCTAAGATTCAAAACTACAAATCTAGTTACACATCAAAGATAAGGTTATCAGTTTTCCAAAAAAATTGACAAATTGAAACTTCAAGCATTATTCAAATAGCTTTTACCCTAACTCTGGTGAAGATAGGTTTATACTTCAAAAACTTCTCTAGAAAAAGAAAGCATTACAATGGAAGGATGAACACACCAAGTTGTCTAGAAAATCAAATCCAAGGTGGCTATCCTCCCAGAACTACATATCCCAAAATCAGAGCAAATAATGGTCTACACTTATGCCTTCGATATTGCATGGAGAGGAGTACTTGTTTATATATATAAAAATAAAGAATTCATTTGTGAATTCTCTAGTCGAGTGTTCAGTAAAAATGTTCTCAAGTGGATCTCTTCTAATAAAGAGATTTACACTGTAAAGAAATGTCTAGAGATATTTATGTTAAAACTTTTACATCTGCCACACTTTGTTGTAAAAACTGACTATACTAGATTTTTGACCTTTAGAGAAAAAGTTCATGGTCAAAAATATGGTTGCAGTAAATATATTAGATGGCAGGCCTTCTTTAATCAATTTAACTTCTCTGTAGAACATATTAAAGGTACTAATAATATTACAGTAGATTAGCTCTATAGAAATCTACTTGTAACACTTATGCATCAACCTATCCTTAGTTTTAACTTAACCAAGATCCATAACCAAGGATTTACCTCTATGAATATTGTAGTCCAAGAAAAAATCCTCATAGAAGGGTTTCATCTAAGGTACATCCAAATTTCCTATACAGAAGGACAAGATCTACAGATGTCTTCAGTAGCATCTATTCAAGCAAATCATCATCAAAATACTAGTGTAATTATTATAGAAAGACTAAATAGTGAATTCTTATTCCACTAGTTTACCAAACTATTAAAACATCCTTTATGGACATGGCCGATAAAGATAAGGTCCTCACATAATGAACACCTATATAGGTGGATAGAAAGATATAGTCTGCATCATATCCATGAAAAAGAAGACCATGATGCTTTCTACTCTGACCAAAATATAGGTTGGTTTCTTTTTCCAGAGTTTCTTCTGTAAGATCAAAGGAATGTATGAACTCCCTCCTTTTGTTCCTAAACAATTATCTAATTATCCTGATATAGAAATTATAGTAGAAACTTTGGAAAAATAAACCAACCTATATAAACCTCTGGCCATCAAAGCTTCACAAGTTTATAAGAAGTCTGAACTTCTTAAGTCCAAGTTTGTTCATAAGTCTATCTATTTGTCTTTTGTTAAACCAAGAATTAAATCTATTGAACTTACTTTGAGTTATAAGACCAAAATAACTTTTTAGGCAAATTTTCTATCTCTTCTACCTCAACCTAAAATTAATTATATCCATTCTCATGAAGATGTAAAATTTGTCCATTTTGGCCTTATTCGTATACATATCACTCCCTTAATTCCTAGTAATATAAAACCTATTTTATATATAGCTTTGTGTGATAGATGCCAAGTTAGTTTTAAGCATGCTTGTCAATTATCAAATCTTGTCTGACTTCATGATGAAGTTATATGTTTTGATTTTTATCCAAACCTCTCTATCATAGTCTGTGATAAGGGTTGTAAAGAAGTCAAGTTTGGATCATTAGATTATTGGGGTCTTTTCACCTCTTTGTTTGGATTAGATATATTTGGTGAGTTTAAGTATGCTTCAATTAACATATCTATTGTGTATAGTATGCTTAATACAAACCATCCAAAAATCCTTGAGAATCTTCCTTATGCCTGCATACTTAATGGAACTGTCTAATTACAGAAAGGTCATATAGAGTCTATTGAAATCCCTTCAGATTGGAAGCTTGATTGGCTCAAGAATGTTTCACCAAAAATGAAAGGTCAAGCTACTGTGCATAAGAGTGATGGTAAAACCATCAATATTCTCCCAATATCTCTTTCTAGTAATAATTATTCTATACTTTCTCCTAACAGACTTTCTAATTCCTCTTCTAGAAGAACTATAAAAATTGGTCACATACTTATGGAAGATGAAGAGATCAGTCAAGGCCCTGATCCAAAAGATCAATTACCCTGTATAATGATGAATATTCCAAGAGAAGATAATTTAAAATTTTATATAGACAATAAGGTCAATCTTTATAAAGGTGGTAGATGGCCTCCACATAAAGGAATGTATAAACAACAAGAAGGATTTGTACAGTATTTTTCTATAGCATTCCAAGGAGATGTTGATCCTTTAAATGAGTTTAAGCATAGAAATTATATATCAAGATTCAACTCACATCTCTCCAAAAAATTTGATCACCTTTGTAAAGATGTCTTGTACATTAGACATAACTTAGAAAAATTAGCTATTCTAGAAGATGATACAAATTCTATGTGCCATAAATTTTTTGATTCCACTATAGAAGTGAATCAACATTTATCTTCCATAGACACAAAATTAGCAGCTTTAGAAGATAGCTTAGATTGGATAGAAAATCAAGATCTGGTAGCTTCAAATGAAGTATAATATTTTGTACTATCATACAAGGTTTAGTTTGGATCAAACTTTAAACCTCAGAAAAGAAATAAGATCACCAACGCTTCTTTTATGTAAAGGACATAGGTACCCCTTTAGCCATGGTATCTAGATATATATGAAACCATAAATCCATTGAATGAAATATCATCATGGTGTAATTATATGAGAGTGATCATGGTATCATCCCATCTAGATCCTCCTTTTACCATAGTCTTTGCATCTAAATTCTTTTGGGGTATTGTTACCCAATGGTGGGAATCTATGACAGAACAAGAATATAACAATGCTATTCATAATCAGCTAGATCCTTTAGCATGTTATTACATTTATTGATTAATGAATTTGCTCCTCTAGTTGGTAATCGAGAACTAGAATCTAATAAATGGTTGCTGAAAATGGAGCTATGTGATTTAAAGAAATTTGATGCATTTGCAAAGCAATTCCATAAATTAGCTTATGCAAGTAAAATTTTTAGTTCTACAGAGATCAATTTAAAGTTCTTACATGAACTCCCTTATAATATTATTGATAAAGTGATTGCATACATAGATCTTAAAGGTTTAACAATCTCTCTCTCTCTCTCTCTCTCTCTCTCTCTCTCTCTCTCTCTCTCTCAGATACTATATATTTTGCTAAAAAACAAGCCATGTAATTAGTATCTGATACTAAAACTATCCAAAAGATCACTAAATATCAAGCATCCCAGATTACTCCTATTTTTCCTAAAATAGCCCCATTTGGCTACGACCTATTTGTACAACCTCGCAAGCATCAAAAAAAATAGTGCACACATTTATCCTTCAAATTCCATTCTTTCCCCCATAAGCAATTTTATGCTCCTCCTCATCACTTTCTCAAAAAGTGCACAACTCCTCATCTGCACTCCAAGATGTCTATTTATTGTATTTGTCACAAACTTGGCCATATTGCTCCCTAATGTCACTACAAAAACCCTATTGTCAAATCTATTTTCACTTCCAACACAACCATGTGGTGGGATATCATTGACATAGATGAAGATCTTTACCTATAGAATGATATCTATGAACTAATTTTGGATGATCTCCCTAAAGAAGACTTCGATGAAGATGTTGATGCTCTCAAATAATTAGCTGATGATTTGGAGCAACTGATCTTAAACACGTAGAGACCATGGCATCATGACAATTCTAGTCTTCCTTTCAAATCATATGGAAGATGATCTCAACATCATGATGAGGTACCAGAATGAGATACTAGACCCAGAACTAGAGGTAACCAAAGAGGACAAAGTAACTCCAAAGGAAGAGAGCCTTTCATGCCTAAGATGCCACCTACCATGCAAAGGCCTTCTAATTCCCCTTTGCAATTTTAGAGCTCCTTTAAGCCTAGTAATTCTTAGATCAAGAATAAATTCACTAGCAGAGAGCCCCCAAAGGAAATCCATTCACCACAAGTTGAACCAAAATGGGACATATTGCTACCTACAGAAAATGGTGAAGAAGATGAAGTAGATGATGCTTTCTACTCTGACCAAGATTACTATCTAGACAAAGGTGAATGTAACAATCTCCATGAAGAAAGAGAGGACACATAAATAGAAGAAGAAATATACCAAGAACAAATATCAGTTCTAGATCCATCAAGACAAAAATTGGTATGTACAAGTATTCCTCCATTAGAGATACCATAACCAGCTTATTTGACACAACTAATAAATGGAAAGATTGCACAATTTATAACTATAAAAATCAATGGAAGACTAGTAGATGCATAGATAGATACATGTGCCTCTCTCTCATTTTCAAAATCATAGATCATCAATAACTGGAAGACATTAGATGATACCTTGCCTTATAAGAGCCTAGATGTCTAAGGGAACAGTTTTATCTGTAACATGTATAAACATCAGTAATCCCTTAGGATCTAAGACAAAATCTTCCATTTTGATTTCTTTGATTTAAATAGGATGCATATAGATATTTTTTTATGAGATGCTTTCATAGATAGATACTCACCCTATGGATCTACTACAAAAAGTATCATGTTCACTAGAGATAATGAATGATTAAGGATTCCTTGCCTTATCTATGCAAATGAACAATTACCAAGCACTATGGCCTAAACACCTAAATTAGTAATCCCAATTGATATATAAGCTATAGGTGAAAATATTAGAACAACTATCTATTCTAACAATGCTCAGTAGTTCTGGTCCAAATCAATGCCAGAGGTGGACATTAAAATCATCGAAGGCAAAAATATGAAAATTGGGAAGAAGATCCCAATACCAGCATAGGATTACAATGATATGGAATCACATATAAAAGAATTATAGGCTAATAGCTTTATAGAAAAATCAACCTCTTCTTTCTATTGCTATGCCTTTATGGTCAATAAGCACTCAGAATAAAAAAGGGGAAAGAAAAGAATGGTCATAAATTATAGACCATTAAATACCATTAATCAACACTTTCCATATCCTATACCAGATAAATGCTATCTATTGGAGAAACTTGTGACATGTAAATACTTCTCCCAATTCAACTGTAAGTTAGGCTTTTATCAGATTAGGTTCAAAGAAGTTGACAAAAAAGATAGCATTTAGCTACCCCTTCAGCCATTTCCAATGGACTGTTATGCCATTTGGCTTAATGAATGGCCCAACATTCTACCAAGTTCATATGGATAATATTTTCAAAGGTGCTTCTAATTTATTTTGTGTGTATATTGATAACATTCTAGTTTTTAGTAATTCTCTTACTGACCATTACTCCCATCTCAAACAATTTTTTGAGTTGGCAGAAGATGTAGGAATTGTCTTATCGAACACAAAGATTTAGCTTTGTAAAGTTGAATGCAATTTTCTTGGAATGATTATCCACAATTCAAAACTACAAATCCAACCACGCATCTATGAGAAGGTTATCAATTTTCTAGAAAAGCTCGACAAACCAAAACTCTTTTTGGGATTATTAAATTATTTGAATAGCTCTTACCATAACTCTGGTGAAGATAGGTTTATACTTTAATAACTTCTCTAGAAAAAGATAACATTCCAATGGAAGGATGAACACACCACCACTATCCAAATAATAAAATCCAAGGTGGCTATGCTCCTAGAATTGCATATCCCAAAATTAGAGCAAATATTGGTCTACATTGATGCCTTCGATATTGCATGGGGAGGAGTACTTGTTTGTATATATAAAAATAAAGAATTCAATTGTGAATTCTCTAGTGGAGTGTTTAGTATAGATGTTCTCAAGAGGATCTCTTCTGATAAAGAGATTTATGCTGTAAAGAAATGTCTAGAGAAGTTTATGTTAAAACTTTTGCATCTACCACACTTTGTTATAAAAATTAATTGTATTAGATTTCTAACCTTTAGAGAAAAAGATCATGGTCGAAAATATGGTCATAGTAAATATATTAGATGGAAGGCCTTCTTTAATAAATTTATCTTCTTTGTAGAACATATTAAAGGTATTGATAATATTATAGTAGACTGCCTCAACAAAAATCTGCCTGCAACACTTATGCAGCAACCTATCCCTGGGTTTAACTTAACTAGGATCCATAACCAAGGATTTACCTCTATGAATATTCTAGTACAAGAACAAATCCTCAGAGAAGGGTTGCATCCAAGGTACATCCAAATTTCTTATGCAGCAAGACAAGATCTACTGATGTCTTCAACAACATCTATTCAAGCAAATCATCATCAAAATACTAGTGTAATTATTATAGAAATAGTAAACAATGAATTCTTATTCCACCAGTTTACTGAACTATTAAAACATCCTCTATGGATATGGCTAATAAATATAAGGTCCTCATATAATGAACACTTGTATAGGTGGATATAAAGATATAGTCCACATCATATCCATGAAGAAGAAGACCATGATCAAGACACCATGGTTCATATAATCATTCAAAGATAGCTAGAATTGGAATCTTACTTCTACATTAATCCTCGTTATCATGCATGTGAAGCTGGACCCCAGCACTAGCATATTTCTAGTACATTCTAGCTAAGGTGTCTCTTTTAGCTATAAGTGAAGATGACTTGCTAACTAAAGTGGAAGTAATGTTGGACCCACCAAGCTAGACGTCCTCATCTAGTGCATCTAACAACATATCACTATAAATTACTTTTGAGCTATAAATAATGATGGGAGATGACACTCCCTTTGTAAATATTCCAAGCAGGACCTCCCAATTGCTATAAATAAGACTCTCCTCTATAGAGTGATCATTGAAAAATTCCTAAGCTTTAGAAATCTAGTAGCCTAATCAAGTGTATGCTCTTCTCTTTCTTTTTTGAAGGACTATGAGAATTAGAAACTTGAAAAGACTAAGTGTGTAAGGTGTGTAATATTAATTTTGAGTTATAATAGTGAATCCGTAGCCATTTGGCCCCTGCCTACTATCATAGGTTTTCTACAATCAAGCAGTCAAAGGAAAACAAAGGAGAAACATGTACTGATGATAAAATAGTGGAATAATTTTTTTAAAATAATCTATTTATCTATGACAAGTTTTGAACAATAAAGTAAATTAAATTAAATTAAAAATACTTATATATCATCAAAATTTTGAGCATTTTTCAAATTGAATTATTATATATTGCTTTAATTTTAATAGAACATTTTTTAAATTACATTACTATCTAATGTTATTGATAGTTAGATTTTTTCATCATATTTGTTTGAATTATTAAATACATACTATTGTGAAAAAAATTTCCCCAAGTTTAAAATTTCTAGTATTTTTCATAAATATATAGATATATCATAAGGAAATAAGGCTCTCACCTTTCATACTGTCATTTACTATGGGTACCATATTATAGTATAAATAATTAAAGTTCAATAAATATATTTCTCATAAGGAAATAAGGCTTTCACTTTGTATAATTTAATATTTTTTAAGATACAACTTAATCTTTAAATTTCATGCTTCATTTTTAATATAAAATACCCTGATGATGGCATTGATAGCTTAAATTTTAATAATCTATTACTTTCCTTATATAAAAATAAATCTTTAAAGTTTTGTCTTAGTGTTTAACACAAATTATCACAATTGGGGCAAGAAATTTATTTTAATAAACTATTAATCACCTTATTTAAAACAAATCTTGTATTGGTTGGCTATTATAAACACCCTAATCTTGTCTCCTATCCATAGTTAACTAGTTTGCCTTAATATCACAATAGCTCCATTGACACCACCACATTAATCAATAAATTACACCATGACCCAATTTAATCCAACTAATTACATCCCATGAATAATTGGATAATTAATTATTTATTTAATAAATTCCTAACTAATTCCATGCACAGATAATTAATAAATAAATATTAATTATCCTCACCCATGTCAAATTTCATGTCATCACTCAATCAACTCTTTGATAAAAATGGAAACTCAACCCATTCATCAATACATGTAATCAATTAACTCCTTGATTTATGTTTGCATATACAAAAAGAAAAGAAATAAAATAAATCACAAACCTTTCAAATAAGTTTTAAAATAAAATAAAACATGAAAAATTTAGTTAAAGTGAGTTAATCTCATTCATACGAACTTAAAGTTTCCAAAAATGATCAATTTAATCTCATCCATCAATCTTCCCATCCAAAAATCTATAAAATCACCCTTCATCCTTCATTCTCATAATTTGGATCTCATATGGTGAAATTCATATATAGTATTAATAAATAAATCAAATAATGAAGAAACCATAAATCATTCTTAACAAGTACATGTTGTTGGAATATTTCATGGTCCTTTGAGAAAGTGCTATCAATCACAAAGAACAAAAAAATCTACACAATAAAGGATATATTCACTTGGTAAATGAAGGTATCATTATTTATCCATTATTCAGTCAATCTAAGGTTGTGTTTTTATTTATATTAGGATCTTATTATTGTTCTTATTTTATTTCATTACTTTAAATTTTATCACATACATTTATAGCATGCCTGGTGGGGCATTCCCCTTTTGATCTATTTCACTTTCTACTTGATTTAGAGCATTTTTTTTCTAACTTTTTTCTATGTATAAGGTTCTTAGGTATTCTAGAATCATCTTGGATTTATTTTTAGCTTAAAATCTGAGTATATATGTTGTTTTTAGCCCTTCATTTCCATTTTCATGAGTACTAATGTTTTTATTCTATTTTTTAGTGTTCTTACACTTGGAGAAAATGTTTTTGCTTTGAAGATTGACATTTCCATGTTTTATACAAGTCCTATATAGGCTTTTGAGTTTCTATGTTTAATTTTTGTCTTTATGTTATGATTTTTTTTATTTTTCATCTTTTGAAATTTATATGTATATCCCAAACATGCATTGGCATTTATGGGTTTAGTCTTGGTATTTTTGTGTTGATCATTGGTGTTTATGTCGTTAATATTTATGGTTTTGTTGTTAATATTTATATTATTATCATTAGCATTTTTATCTATATTTTAAATTTTTTTCTTGTTTTTATAACTTGCATGAAACATAATGGGACAAAGACCTAGACTATAAAACTACTAACTTGTGTTGTGTAGGTTAATTGAAAAAAGACCTGAAATAATAAAATTTTAACACAAACATTAAATGGTAAATCAATTAACCATTTTTTTATATTTATGATCTAATTATGTGTGTGTGTGTGACCCAACTATTTATTCTATTATCTTATGCCTTAAAGTGATATTTAAAAAAAAAATGGTCCAATCACTTATATCTACTAGCCTAATAACCATATGCTCTTTTCTCATGCCATAAAGTGATCATGGAATTGGAAAAGGTTAGACCTTTAATTTTATACTTTTATGGGTTTAGAGACTTGGATTTCATCATAAAGAACTAGTCAAAGTACGTGTTCTAGTGGACTATAATCATTATTTTAAGTGGATGTCTTCATTGGCTAGGTATAAATTTAGTTTTACCTAGTTTCATTGAAGTGAGGTGGTTAACCACCAATACCTAGGCCTTAAAAAATACCCTTGTATCACATATTTAGGACTCACATACTAAAAATTATACCTAGGACTTCCCTAATGAGTTTATACCAACCTATCCTAAGATTGATTTAGCTAAAACCACATAGTGATGTCAGGAAAACAACATTCCCTATGATTACCCACTCTTACCCTTTATGTATCTCTATGGGTCATTATACGGTCATACATCCTACTTAACTATCATAGGGTGTTACTTCATATCTTTCATTATTTTCCCCCTTGTGTAAAACCATTCTAAAATAAAACCCTAAAAAAATCAATTACACCTAATGTTTAACCCTTTTTAGAAATAAGGATTAAAGAATATAGAGTAGCCTAACCAAACAAGGAGTAATTTATTCTTTAAAAGTAGGATAATTAATGAATTTAGATTCTATAAATATTATGATAAGAAATACTAAATCTAAGAATGTTCCAAATATATAGTTTATAATATTCAATATTTAATAATAGTCAATATGAAAGATAAATTGTACATAGATTATACATTGATGCGTAGGTGGATCTGAGCCAAGAAGGTGTAGAGATAAACTATCAAAAGATTTTGATTGAGCTGTAAGATTTTGAAAATTAGCTTTCAGCCAACATGGATGCTTGAAACACTTTAGGTACACTTGTGTTAATGCTATTATATATGCTTCAATGCATCTATCATGTACAAAATATTGACTATTGACGAAAAATTCCACATGGGTCTTTCTAGATTTTTTACCACCTTTTTGATTGGGTCTTCAAATCAGGTGCATACGCTATTAATATGATAATATAGGTCAAAACCTACATATTCACCCTAGATTAGGTTACCTTGATAAGAACTAGGCTAATGGGCTCATAAAGTTGAGTTGAACTCAAGGACCCCTCTATCAATGAACACTACCTATATAACTAATACTCTAAAGAAGGCCTTAGACATACGTAGCTCTTAATTATGTTGTGGATTGTGTGTGTACAAAGGTGAAATATATAATATGCAAGTGAATTTAAATTATATATCATGTAACTTGACAAATATGGCCCATGTATTATTATTTGAATGGTTCACACCTGTAATATGACTACTCCTATGATTGATATATAAATATGGAAGAATAGGGTAGTTTTGAATACTTTAAAGGTGCTCTTTTTAAATGTGTGCTTGATAAGCTATTTAATATGACATAATTTATAATTATATAATAATGAATGGTCTTTTAATTGTATTTATATAACACCTTTTGAAAATATTCCCATGAAATAATTAATGAAACTTATTAGTCTAACCCATACATATCAAAATATTTCTAATTTTAAGTGTTTATAAAATAAGAACACTTGTGTTGGATCAGGGATGGTAGCATTGATGCTACTATCCAATTTTGAACATAATTTTCCAAGAATATGGAAGGTTCATGGATCTCTATAACTGATAATGAAGGATATATATCATAATTCAATCATACTATGAGATATAGATTATCTAGGTAATCAAAATATCAAGGTCAAACTAAAAGATAATTATTTAAGCCTAGTGAGATGGTGAAGGTGAGCCCATCGACTATAAGCAAAGGTTTAGAACTTAAGGGGAGATCCATGAATGATATTTTTAAAGTGTAAAAAAATAGTTTTAACATATAAAAATATATTTAAGAATCTAATTTTTTTCTCATTCATTTCCACCTTGCCCACTCCCTTTAATGTAGAAATACATAAGGACGAATTTACTAATTTAAATTAAATAAAATGAATACTATGGTGTGTACACCACACATTACTTTATGTGAGACCATTTTGTAATTTTTATACATGTAGACATAAATTTTACTAATTAATTTCAAAATTCACTTTGACACACTCACCTATCACCTTCCCCAATTCAAATTAAAAGTATTTCCATCTAATTTCAAATAATTGATTAATTATTAATTAATTAACTAATTATATTCATGAACATAATTTTCCTCAAATAATAATTGAAAATCTATATTTTACACCTCACTCAAACATCCTCCACATTTGTATCAACCATGTGTTGACTCATCCAATAATCCCTCAACTTCCGCAACCACCTTATTAGTCATTTTAGAACATTTAAACCTCATAGATGATTAAACAAACTAACTTGAACCATCATTTTTGAGTCACTAAAATACCTCCCCTTTTCCCTCAAAACATGGAATTAGGCATTATCCTCATGGATAAGGACTCAAATTAGGTTGTCGAATATATAGATAATTTGACAAATTAAAATAATCTTCAACCGTTAATCTCATCTCTCATAAGCCTATAAATTTAAATTTAATCCATCACTTTAAATCATCCAATTTAAATATAATAAAGTGATATCAAACTATTATTGTGAATTGAAGTGAATCAAATCCATCAAATCATTTTGCACTCTAAATGTTTCATAATTATCTTTTCTTTAGAAAAGAGTTGAGCACCCACTTTTGACATTCAAGACCAATTTTTTATTTGATCACAATGAAGAAGGTGACAAATAATTCATGATTGCACATACTATTTTGTTTATTTATTTCTTTATTTTTATAATCTATCTTGGAGTTTAGGTTTTAGTTTATATTAGATTTCATTGTTCGATTGCCTAGCTAGCTTGCAATCTAAATCTAAAAATTAAATTTTTGGCATGCCTAATGGGGCATTCCTTCATATTGAAAATCATAGATATCATAGGTGTATTTAGGATCATAATTAAGTTATTTTTAATTTTTTCATTTGTACACATGTAATTAATCTTGTTTTTGGAAGTGTGTTTCTATAGTTGTAAGTATATTGTCTGAGTTTATGAGTTTAATACTTGTGTACCTATGAAACAACAAATTCTTAGAAAATTTAGTGAAATCATTTAAGAAAATATAAATATAATTCATGTGTATATTTTATGTGACTTTTTATAGTTTTATAATTTTTAATAGTCTCTAGTTTATGTATTTTTCCATTATGTACTTTTAGTTTTAGGTTTAACCATTTTTTGTAGAGTAGTAAAATCATATCTAAGTTTAGTGAATTCATTTAAGTTAGTATTGAAATAATTTATGAGAACTTTTTATGTCTCTTTTCACATTTTTACAACTTTATTGAGGTCTCTATATCTATTTTTATCCATTATCAATATTTTGTTTTGGTCATTTCTACTTTTATATTATGTTTTTCTCTATTTTTTTGCCTTATAAAATAATAAAAAAAATGTTTTTGCTATTGTTAAATCATGCATAAGTTCAGTGAAATCATCATATATAGTATAAAAATCATCACAAGTAGTAGCAAAATCATTTAATAATCTTCCATTCTTTATTATATCTATATTTTTGTGTTTTTTAATTGCTAATGAAATCACTTTTTGTTCTTGTTGTGTAATAAAAAAATCATTCTAGAATGTTTTTTTTTTTTTTTTTTTTTGTCATTTTTCATCTTTTGTCACTTTTCAAAGAAATTTTGTAGGTTTGCTTAATCATTTATCCATAAAAATACTTTTAACAATTTTCTTGTAGGTCGTTAGTCTATGACAAACCAAAGAAAGCTAGACGAATAAAATTTTATTTTTGTTTAGTTTTTTTATTCATATTTCATTTTTAGGCTAACCATTTCCTTTCATTTCAAGTTTTATAGTGGTAACTTAAATAATTTTTCAATTTTTTGAGTTAATTAACTATAATTTCCAAACATTTATTTGTGTGGATCTTGTTTTTTATGCTCTTTTCCATGGTGTTACATTGTTGGTGATACTAAAAAAAATAGAATTAATACTTTTAAAATTTTGTTACCCAAGACCCACTTATGTGTATGTTATTCTCTTGGAATCACATTGGTCATGATACTTTAGAATCAAATGCAAGTGTAAGTCTTTTTTTTTTTTTTTTTTCTAGGGAATCTATTGATTTTAAATTTTACCACCACATGGTAGGTCAAACCCTAGGTATCAAAAGGGTATACAAATAGAGTGTTAATTATTTCAAAGGCCAAAGTGGTACTATATTTTAATCACACCATGATGTGAGGGGATTTCATATTTCAATAACAAAGGTTTCAACAATTATTTAAAAAAATTATTTTATGACATCAACCTATTAAAATCTTATGGTTGGATGTGGAACAATGGGACTAGACCCATTAGTGTGCATATATTATATCATATTATTCCATAGTTTTGGTCTTCATGTACCAAAATGTATTTATATTAATCCCCTTAGATAATATTGTAAAAGCCTTAACCCTATGTGAGCATTTTTTCCATTCAACTTTGGTATATAAGTTAGTAGTTAACAATAATAAATTACTTTTCATGTACCCTTTAAACCAGGTCTAGTGGGATATAGGAATGTAAATTAATCCATATTTATGTCTATAAAATATTGGTCTAACAATATTAAATGGATCATAAAGTAGCATGAAAAGCCTAAAATTTTAATTCATCCTAGTTTTATCCCTTTTGCGCAATGCATGTGTGTTTAGAGTAGGAATTGTTTATTTGATTCCTTGTGAAAAACATGTGTTGAAAACCTTTGATTAAAACCAAAAATATTATGAGTATTTAAACCAATATATAAATTAATAATCTAAATCTTAAAAAGCACAAATTCTAATCCTAAATTCAAAACTAAAAAAAAATGTTGTCAATCAATATGTTTTATAGTAATTTGGTCTTTCACATTTTTTTTAAAGTTAAGGCATTTATATCCATGTATAACATTAAAAAATGGCCTTATTGAATAACCTTAGGTTAAGAGAAGATCCTTTTTGTAATTACCACTTTCACTTTGGAAATCAGTAACATCACGTTCATATCAATGATAATGTTAGACCTTATCAAGAATAGCATAGCCATAGAGACATTTTGTGTAAAAGTATATTATCCCAAGTCATAGAATGCATAATAAATAAAAAATATTTGGATCTATGAACCAAATTTCCATCTAATTTTGAAGCCAAAATTTTACATCATTTAATTTCTATGAAATAATACACCCCTCCTATCTAATATCAAGGGGCATCTATTGAATCCTTAAGAAATAACAAAAGCATTAGTAGACATCCCCAAACTATTAAATATCAACCTAGAACTAGTATCCCTATTATTCATAATCAACCAAGTCTCCCATCCATTAGTTGTATCCTTGATCCTAACATCCCTCATTACATTATAAAAGGGAGTCCCATTCTATCACCCCTACCATCTAGCACTACTCAAGCCCCAAATCCACAACTAATAAAAAGCACCCAACCTACCAAAAACGTTAGCATTCCTAGTGTTCAACCTAGTCAAGAGAATTGAAAACTCAAATTCACTCCTTTGGGACAACCATATGATGTTGTATTTTAAAATTTAGTCAATTAAAACATGATAATGTTCCCTAATACCAAATACTTTGATGAAATTTTTCCAAAACCTAAGTGGTATAGAGATGATTAATATTTTGAATACCACATAATGCGAAGTCATTCCACAAACTGATTTATTATATTCAAGCATTATATCCAATATTTTATTGACAATGAGGACATTAAGGTAGATCCAAGTGTACCTACATCTAAAAATAATAGATTAGAGGTATGCCAAATTATCTTTCTTGAACATAATCAAGCTAGTCCACTTCCAAGTCAAGGTCATAACATTCCACCCATTTTAAACCAATCCATAGTAGATCAACCCATCTTTGGCCACCATGACCCACTTTAAATTTTTTATGAACCCATATTTGATCACCATAAAATTACTTCCATTTTAATGAGCCTTTCCACAAACATCTTTCCATATTTTATAAGTCCCTTGATAAAAATCTCATCTTTGACCAAAAGTCAAATCCTCCTCCAACCAACACATCCTATCACCCATTGGCCAATCACCCAACATATTACTACATGGTAAGTCCCCCTTCACCCCACAACATACACTCTAATTAACAAAGGTACTTGTAGACAATGAAATCCATGAGAAATAAATTATAAAACCCATCCATTTTAGAGAAAATAATGGACCTTAATGCATCAAATACAAACCATTTATAAATCAATGTACATATGTTAGTGATAATTTTTAATACTCTAATTAAACTTCATCCATAATCAAAAAAATATTCTTTCATAGTCCATATTAGGATCATGTTACCACCATTCCTTTCATCAACACCACCAATCCTTCCTCACATAATGTAAGTACATCTTCCACACCCATTGATTGGGACCAATAGTTTTACCAACCACCAATTTCCTTCCATGGTAATAAAATAATCACATAATTCCTAGCTTGTCTTTAGTTAAAATAGAATCAAGAAAATTCTAAATATTAAGAGGGAAAACACATGTTCCTCAATCAAGATGAATCCTACAATCCAAATATGAAATAATTTTTCCATAGTGGAAACCTCTTTAAGGAACTATCAGATGATCAAAATAAAACTATGAATCAGATTATATTAAATAAAAATTATTCCCTTAGTGAAAAAATCTGAGGCACTATTAGTCAATCCAAATTTAAATCCCAATCAAAACAATCAATAAGAATCCCTTGGTGAAATTTTTTATAAGGCACCAATGGATGAATAAATTCATCTATCCCTACATCAGTATAATGGAAATAAAGATACCCATCACATATTGAAGATATCATTTAAGAATCATTGATTTCCATGATCATTCTATTCGCTACCCAATTTTCACTCGTGTTGATTAGGACCATTCACATCTGCCTCACACTTGGAATAACATTGGATTAACTTATAGGTTATGGGATACCTAAAGTTAAGGTCAAATATCTATTTTTTATGGGGATAGCTCCCCTAATTTCTCACTAGAATCCTCTCTCTAAGACCCAATCCTATTGGGATGAAAAAGGAAAAGAGATGAAAACTTGTAAAAAAAACCTAAAAAAAAGTGGTGATGCACCAATGATTAAAGACCATATCTTGGTATATCCCCTAAACACACTAATGAACTTGATGAAACCAACAATTGATTAGACCTTTTTAAAAATTACTATAAATTAATGTTTCATGTGAAGATCAAGAGAAAGTCCTACAAGTTAGAAGCCAAGAACCTAGGTCTACATTAGATATTATCAATTAATCAACACTTTAAGAAAATTCACACCTATTAATACTTAACATAACCTAAATATATTGATAAAATGAAGCTAGGTTCATGAAAGGACCTACATAAGATAATGGCATTGATAAATTCTACAAATCAACTCTCACAAGACACACTAACACTCAAAAAGAAGTCTAAAATTGTTCTTCTATTGATTCAAAGAAGGTATAGTTTTGGTAGATATTTGATACACCCAGTCAAGGGATGAGAAAAAAAGATCTCTATCAGAGATAAGAGAGAATATACCAAGAATAGAAGAGGCCAAGGTGGCACATAGTAGTTAAAATAATCATAATCACTATTCTCATGTATTGATGTCCTTCATTAACTCCATTTTGGTATTGAGATGAGTTGTGGAGGATTTAAATACTCTATTTAACCACATGTAAAGCTTGAACATGCCTAAATTTTCCTTATTCCCTCTAATGGTAGTTACAACATATACATGGGTATGATTAGGTATCTCAAGAGGTGTTAATCAACCTCTCCTTCAATATGCATGTTGACTTGATAATGAAACTATCTTCATTTATTCATAATGGTCTCTAATTTGGAATATTATCACCTAAATGTATAGTTACAAATTATAATTTTGGCTCATTAATCTCCTCATGTCATTATATGCCCATGAGGACCTTCTCTTAGCTGATCAAATATGCCTCATTTGTAAGTTCTTCATTTTTTACATATTCACTATTTAAAGGCTTTGAAAAATTAAACTAGATTCTCAAATAACTGAGGAAGACTTAGATTATTATTATATCAACCATTTGTATTGATATTTAGAATTCTCAAGCATCATTTATCTACAAAATTATCTATCTTTCAAGACTAGGCATCTTAGACCATTTCCATAGATTGTCTATTTAGAAGGAATAAGTAGAGATACATATAGGAAAATTGATGAACATTCCTAGTCTTGGAAGAGTAGAACAAGTCTTAAACTTATACTTCACATAGCTTAGAACTCTTGACTAGGTTATGCAACCCATTCTCTACTCAAAATGCTACAATTTTACACTTTCTAGAGGTGTCCATATAGCCTGCATACAATCAAGTACCAAGGTCATGAGATCCTCTGAGTTAGAAACATGCTTCAGGTATTGGTCAAGAATTTCCTAAGTGTTTTAATGCATTTGTCATAAAATATTTCTATTTGAGTCCCTATTAAGGTGTAAGAGGGGTCTAAGAGTGTTTGGGAGTCTTAGTGATTGTTCATAAAGGTTAGGGACTAAACATCTAAACCAATTACACTAAAGTCATGTCCTTAAAAACCTATACCTCCCTTGAAGTGCTTAGCTCTCCATAAAAATCAATCATATATTTGTGAGAATTTAAAGATGCTCCTTGGGTGAGAAACATGTTTTTTAAGTAGTGAGGGCGTTTCTAAACCAAAAAATTAAACTGTTTCCTGGGATTCAAATTGACCAAAAGGCCTCTAAACACCATGATGACCCCATCAAAGAAGGTTTAAGGCATCCTTTATTCCCAAATTTCTCTCTACTCCACCTTCTTGTGATATTTTTATAATGAGGGTTTTAGACTAGTCTTCTTGCACACATAAACCTTGAGTTTTGACACTAACCCTTTATTTGTGGGACACTCCTAAATTATATTCAACTTGAGAATTACCTCATAGGTCCCATGGAATTACAAAATTGTCTTGATTAGACCATTTATCTTCTTTCAAATTTACACAACCATCAACCTCAATAACTATGCTATCTTCTTATAGAAACAATAATGTAGGTCATTTTGATAGTTTCTAGAGGGTCTATTTTGGGGATTTATGAGACATATTTCCATATTATCATCAGGATTCACATAAACACTTCACATCTCATTTATTTTAGGTTTAAATTAGCCTCTTTATCCTTATTTCATATAATTTAATTCCTACACATAGCAACCAGTGAGTTTTCATGATGCTCAAAAGACTTTAAGATACCTTAGATGTCATTTTAGGGTCAAAACAGCTCATCTAGATGGGGTTTGGAGCAAGAATCCACCATCAGATCATTTTTAGGGTTTAGGTAGGGTTTCAATGTCCATCATCTTAAATATGGCTCATAGCATACAAACATCCAAAATAGGAACAATTTCCATGAATCTATAGTGAATTGACCTCCTTATCTTTCATGAATAGCTTGGGGTCCCATGAAAATGGTGTGTTGAGATAGGAACATTTGAAGGTGGAAATCGTATTATTTGCTAACCAATTTTGATAGGTTATTTTATTAGGGATAATTCATAACAGTTAACCCCATAATGAAAACCAATCATTCATGGATATTTATTCCATAGGGAGACTTAAACTTCCCTAAGATCCTTGAGACTAAGTGTCTTTGTGATGAAGTGTGTGAACACTTGAAGTTGCGATTTGAGTAGGTTGTGTATAGGGTTGAATGGATCGAGTAGAGTTTTGAATTAAATTTAGTATTTATATTTATTATTTATAATTTAAATCATATCAATAGGTTATAAAACACACTTAAACATCCCTCATGGCCATCAACTTTGTTGTAAGAGCTTAGATATGCCTTAATATGGCAGTAGGGTCTATGAACAAGCTTGAAGTCTATCTACATTAGTCTATCCTCAAAGGCACCTGATGTACATTTAGATTCCTTCCCTTTAAGGATATATGAGGACTTTTAACATCATTTTTAATTTATCCAAAACCATCTATGTACCCTATTATGCATTTATACCTTTCAAAGCATGAATTTACTCATCTAGCCTCATAACTAATTGTCACATACTAGGCTAGGTTTGAGACAAAATAGTGGGTATACACACTATTTTTTTGGATAATATGGAAGCATGAAGGCATTTTATTAATCATAATGACAATTTTTACTAAGTTTTTAGATCTAGTTATGCTTACAAAGACCTCAAAAAATAAAGTTTCCTAGACTAGTTGTAGGTTGCCTACAACTCTAAGTGGTTAGGCATGGGAGTTTGAAGTAGGGTTTATTAATTTATTTCCTTAAATTATAATGGTGATATTATTTTAACCATGTGCCTTATGGATAGTAACATTATTAGATGGTGATTTTACAACCTCTCTTGATCTTCATATCTTCCCCTTTTTAGACTTAGGGTTTATGCCTAAGAAGGCCTGTATTACCTTTAAGTATGTGTTGAATATTTTCTTTCCCTTTAGATGGAGTGAATACTCAAATTTTAATTCATTTTCATATTGAGACTTACCTCATCTCATATTAATGTTTTCTTATACCTTAACAATATGGAGGTCTTCAATATGTACCAATAATGTTATTTGCCTTCATCTGCCTTCATACTATCTATAAGGGTTTGAGTTACGGGATCATATGAGAATATGAAATGGTTTGTAGATAATTAAAAACTTTGTAACATAGTCATATCCTCATTCATGTATTTGGTATCCACACCCTCTTTTTCTCATACCACTCCTTATGACAATGAATGTTCCACATAGTGCCTTTAAGAGACTCATATACAATAGGCTCAAATGACTAGTTGTAGGTAGTTATTTGATTATTAGTTAGGTGTATGACCATATATGGACCTATCCTCCATCATATAATTGTCATTTAGGTTTCTAATGGGTATACATACATACATACATACATACATACATACATACATACATATATATATATATATATATATATATATATATATCATATGGCTTAGATTAGGAATAAATGCTAGAGGAGTGATTTTAGAGTCAAATGGTGTTGAAACATGAACAACATGATCGAAACACAATGTAAATGGTATTGAAAACCACATAAAATGAAAAGGGGATGAAAATGACATGAAATCAAACATAATAACCATTACAAGACAAATAATAGAAAACTTGAAGACCCTAACACATATAATCACACAAACACACCCCTTTGGTGGCAAAAAAATGGCACATAGTCAAAAAATGGAATCTAGGAATCTCCAAGGAACTTTAAGATTGGCCAAAAACCTTAATCTTTGCTAAAATTGACTGTGTGGTTTTGGAGGAAAGGAAGGTAGTTTTTAAGTCTATTAGGCTATCATGGAATCTAATAAATTTTCTTGTAAGTCTATTATGATGTCATATCATTACCTCAACACCTCATTCAATGCTTTTGACTATGTTTCAAAGATTTTGATGGCAACATTGAACAACACACAATGATATTGCTCAGTGAAATTTAGATGCATATGACCCCTTTATTAAAGACACCATTTGAGTTGAAAAATAGGATTATGGACCTCAAAAATAATCAAACATTCATGGAAAATGTTGAGACACCTAACCAATCCTTCAACATTTCCAACACTTTATGATGAAAGTATTTAACACCCTATTCATTACCCAGATCTACCTACATACTACATAATGTTCTAGTTTTAAATTTTTTTTGTTATAAAATCTCATACATGTGATCTAAACACTAAAAATTCAATTAGATGTTCCTTAAATACTTTAGGAAATAATATCACTCATTAATTTGACCAAAAAATCTAGTAATCCATGAAAACCATCTTATTCCATTTGACCTATGCAGACATGGGTGACATACATATCCCTTAAGCTCTTAAGAAATGTTTATATAGATCAAGGGAATAATATAGAAACAAATTCCCATGGGTGTAAGTCGATTGAGTTTACTTTTCCTAGCTAAGATTTTGGGCCTCCATTCTCTTTCCTTCATATAGTATGAGTATAAACTTGAGGAGCTCTTCAACCCTAAAAATGAGCTTGAGGGGAAGATGGGCTGGTTTTAATCTCTCTAAGAAATAAAACACTCCTCATTTATCTTCCACTTTCCATCACTAACCTCCCTCTACAAATCCCTAACTCTACCTAAGTCAGTCTATACTATACGAATCTGTACCATTTGGGAAACCTTAACAAGCTACAAATTCTCTACATTTCTTCTTGCTTAAAACCAAAATACATCATTATCAAGTGTTATGGAGGGAAAATATGGGTCATGTGATGTTTTTAAATTGATTTTATGAATTAGCAGAGTTGAAAAGTCATAACATAGCATGTGTGGGGCCCATTAGGGAGGATTTAGGAATTGACCATGATGGTAATGGGATTAATGGGGTATGAAAGACTTTAGTGATGGTTTAATTAATCCCATGAGGTCTATTAAAGGCATGAAATGTGTATTAGTTTCCCATAAATACAAAATTAATCCTTATTATGATCAAAAACATTGATTTGATACACATACATGACCTTAAAGGGTCAAATCAAGTGAATATTATTATAATACCTATGAAGAGACCCTTATGACCTTAAAAAGACCTTAATTGCATACCAATACACTTATCATGATGTTATTAAAATATTTAAAGACGAGAATACCTTATATAATTGGATAGATCAGAGGTTTTTATGAATCTTCATTAGACTGCCTTCTCAATTCACCCTCACCATGGCATTTTTAAAATGTTGGAGCTCCATAAAACTGACCAAGGACCATTACACATGATCAAAAATCATGAAAAAACTTTATTAAATTACAACATAGGTATGGAGGGTCACAAATAAATTATATATTATGAAAACATAGTGGGTTGCTTGAATAACCCAAACTCATAAAGATGATTGGCAACCATGAGACTAATGATGCATCACGACTCAAGAAATTTGAGGTTGACACCTATCTAGGTCTAAGAATATAAATTGGTCAACATTTATGGTGAATTATCTAGCTTGACTAAGTTATGGGAAATCAAAACTATTTGAGTTGATCTTGATGATTATTAAATGTATCTTTTATTGCACATGAACTCTACTCAGTACCTTGTAGACTTTGATATTTAATGAGACATAAAAAATAAACAAATAAGAGACAATAAAAGATAGAAAATAATATAAAATAATAATAAAAATCAATAAAAACTTTAGCATGTGTATAAGCACTTAGAGGAAGGGAAAAAACTCTAACCACTATATACAAGAGGAACATGAATAACTAATAACAAAAATTGAGGAACATCCCATTGATAGGGATGGGGACTTCCTCACCATTAAACCTATATATTTTAAAATAATTGCATTACTTGAAGATCATGATGATATAAGGCCTAATCTAAAGGATATTAAACTTGGAGTGTTTCCTTAGCTTGACAAAGTCTTCATCCCACTTGAGCACTATATACCATTGTTGAAAGGTCTTAGATGAAAATATTTTATCAAATGAATTATTTAATTGGTGTTAACTATACCACATGGTATGAATGACAATATCCATTGTATTCTCTAACTATTTTTTCTCATTCATTCTCACTTACATTGTATCATCTTCCAAGAGCTCAAGTTGGTGAATAAGCTCTAGGGTTGGTAGTTAAAGGGAAATGGTAATTCTTTCCTCTATACCATAAATGAGGTAATGGGAGTGTCTAGTAGATCTCTTAGGTGTGATTATATCTTCCCATAAGATATTATTAAAATTTCTATGCCATTCTCTTTGATTATCCTCTATGGTCCTCTTAATGATCTTTATCAAGTTCTTATTTTTGGACACTACTAACACATTGCCCTATGGGTAATAGTTGGATAAGGCCTTGAGGTAGATTCCATGGATAAGTTCCCACTCACATAATTCATAACTATTTAAGGCTAAGGTAATATCAAATTTGATTGTTGAAGGTACACCAATCCTAGTCACAAGACTATAATAGAATTCCAAGAATAAAATCAACACATAAGCATATCTCTCCATTCTTCTTCCTCACATGAACAAGGTTTGAAACCCATGAGGAATAATTTATAGGGAATATGATATTAGATTCAATCAATTTATTAAATTTCCTTCTCATGAGCTCTTCAATCTTAGGGTTGATTGGTCTTTGCTTCTACTTTACTAGTTTTGCATTATCCTCAAACTCTATGGTGTGTTTGGCTAACTTGGGGTCAAAACATTTTAGATCATGATACTCTCACGTAAACACATCTACATAATCCTATCATAAGGATATGAATTAAACCCTTTATTCCTTGGTGTTCACTTTTCCCAACTTAAGCAAATTATCCTTAAAAATGGCTACATTCTCATAATGTTCCTCTTTAGTTGAGGTTCCCACCTTGTCCTTCCTTAACTGATCATGCATTGAAGATACTATCCAATGTCACCAATCCATTGGGAAAATTTTTAGTCCTTATATATACTATCTATTCATCAAATTGATGATACATTATACCTTGATTCTTATGATATAATTTTACCTCGTGCATGAAAAATAATCAATCTAATTATCACTATCAAATACTTTATAACTCACCTCATTATCAAGTATAGATGGCCTACACACAATGTTGATTTTTTAATATCCTTGAGTGCCTTTGACTCCATCAACAATGTCATATTATGTACCAATGGTAGCTAGTTTATCTGCATGATGATTGGACTCCTTTGGTATAGAATGGATGTTAAATGCTAGGGTGTCCTCTAATATATCCCAAAATTAGTGCTTGTAGGCCTTCAAGAGAGGATTATTTACTACACTAACACCTCTCACATACTATACCAAAATATCACTATCCACTTTCACTTTTAAAAGTTTGATTCTTCTCCTTGCCCATTATAGCCCATGTATAAGGGTTTCATATTCTATAGTTTTTTAAGTACAAATGAATTAAAACCTTAATGTAGAATAGTACCTCTAATTAAAAGGGGAAATAATCATCAATATATCCCCACTTCCATTCTTTGACCTTGATCTATGAAAAAATAAATTCCATATGCCTTCATGATCTTGAGTTGGGCTTGTAAGACTAGGTACAATATATCCTTATTCATGCATATATTATACACCTAGGACTTCTTCTTAAATGGTCTTATATGGGTAAAAACCATGGTTTTTAACTACCCATTCATCAAATATCATATCTAAGATGCCTTCAAGATGATCTTTGGACTCTTGATCATTGATATTCTCATATTCATCTAGGAAAGTATAACTCACATTGGATATGATGGTAATATATGGTTCTAAGTGGAACCTAGAAATATATTCAAACCTAATAGTGACCCTTGTCCCATACCTAGCCATAAATACCATGTATGACTACTCAAAAGAAAGATGCCTCTCAATCTTTGTAGTGAAATCCCTAGATAGGCATAGGGAAAAATATAGAGGAAGATCAACTACCATGACATCTTGTGATATGGTAAAGTTAGGGTAGGAATCCAATACTATCTTGAGGTCTTTAAGAACACCTACTACCTTTTTGGGAGACCAATCTAATTTTAAAAATAATTTTTCATTGGGTTCATACCTGAGCTCTAGCTTATCAGTTATAGCCTTTAGCATGACTGAAGTAGAAGCACCACTATCTATCATGAAATTTTGGACAAGTTAATCTCTTATTATGATTGATAGGTAAAAGGAAGGTGGATTAACTACTTTAGGAGTTTGGGGTTCATTAGGTTTATTGTCATTAACATAAACTATGATTGCCTTCTCAACTTGTTTGTTTATGAGTGAAATCTTGGAGAGATCTTGTTGAAGAAGATATTTCTACCATAGAATGAGTAGATAATACCACACAATAATACTAACATTAGACTTATTCATATAATATATAATAATGAAGGGAGAGTTGGCACTCTTAGGATGTAACTTGGAATTAGAGGGGTCACTTGTAGTTTGTGTAACTTGGGGAATGAAAGGACTCTTCTTTTGTTATCCATTTTTTTATGATTTATGTTTTTTTATAGATTTTTTATAGACTTCACCTTGAGTGGAAGGATCTTGAACTACTTGGGGATGTGTTATAGTGGCCTTAAGCTACCCCAAATTGTCTTCAACCATCCTCTTCTTAGCCCTTATGTGGGTTGTAATTGAACTATTTATCTTGAGCACATACTACCCCAAGTTTTTTACCACTTGCTCAAAATAATGTTCACCTTCTTGAAATTTATCAAAGGTGGTATTAGTATGTGACTTACTTACATTTACTCCTAGTTGACTTGGAACTTCAACTTGGGTCATAAAAGGCATGTTTTCATGAGGCACTTGAGAACCTTATTTGTGTGTGGAGGAGGCATGTTGTCATGTTCTTGAAAGGCATGACCCTTTTACATATAATAATTTTGTAATCCTTCCCCACTTGAATCAATTTCCTTCTCATCTGATTACTCCCATGGAGTAGATCATTATCCTTCTTGTGCATAGTTATTTTGAGTTAGCACCAATGCCCTTGAACTAATGGAAGCATTGGGGTTGAAACTATTGTAAGGTATAACTTCTATAATATACCCTTATCCTTTTTGGTTAAGTGGATAATGGGGTGTATTATATGAGTAATATTGTAATGGATCCTAGTAAGGGGATTGATAAGGTTTATAGGATGTATTTTGTTTCCTATGTAAGGCTAAAAATTTGTTATTTTGGGATTTTAGTAACCCCTCTATGTTACCAAGCCTATCTACTTGGATACCATCATATTGGTCTTGATTTTTTGGGGTTCGTAGTGGAGCAATGATGGGGGTAGGAGGTTGAATTTTTGGAAATAAATTCATGAGGGACGTAAGAGTAAGCTTGCCTACTTGAATCAAGTAGTTTTCTACTTTTATAGAGATCTCATATTCTTATGGAAATGTGTTATCCCCATGGACTGTATCATCACAATAACATCATAATTTAACATCCTTATATAGTATAGGAAAGAATAGTTATGGGTGGGCTTGATTATTATAGGAATCTTATCCCAAGTTTTTTTATATTTGTAATTAAAATCAACCATGGATTCCTAAGATACTCTCTTAATTGAGGTGAGTTACTCTACTAGGGAAACATCATTACTTATATCCTCAAAATGCTTACATAGACACTCATCAAATTCATCCCACGTGTTTATGGAAGAAGGAGTGAGAACCCTATACCATTAAACTTCTTTACCCATCAAAGAGGTTAACAAGAGTCTCATGGTTACAAATTTTTGGGTTATGTTATGTATTGAGCACAATTTGGATATATTAGTTATCTTTTACATAGGGGTGGTGGAATTTTCTCCTATAAAGTAGGGTAGAATTTTAAGGTGAGAATTTGGGATATCTTCAAATTGGTTAAGTTTAAAAGAAATTCCATGATTAAAGGGTACAAATCCTTATATTCTAGGTCTAGCCATTAGCATTAGAGGACTTGCAAAAGATTGTGTGTGGGAAATTGGTGGAATTGGGTGAATTATGAGGTGTAAGATTATGTTTAAACCTATAAAACATATTTATATTTTAAATATACAATGATAAATTAACAAATTCAATATGCTCACCTTTTGAAGATGATCTAGTGGACACCTTTTGTATGAAACTACCTACAGATCTACCACTAATTTCCTTTAGCCTTATAAATATTCTCCAAAGTTGTCAAAACATGTCAAATAAAGTCTTAATTCACTTTATATCTAGTCACATCAGGCATGATAGAAATTTTAGCTACCCAAGTTGCACCCTTGTTGAGCAGGACTGTTCACATCCACCTTACACTTGGATCAAAATTGGATTGACTTATAGGTTGTGTGGTACCTAAAGTTTAGGTCAAAACTCTAGTTTTGATGGGGATAGAACCTGTTATTTGACATTTTAATCCACTATATAATACCTAATACTATTTTTATGAAAAGGGAAAAGAGATGAAACCTTGTAAAAGAATCTAAACTAAAGTGGTCATGTGTCAATGATTGAAGATCCTATCTTGGTATGTCCCTTAAATACACTACTAAACTTAATGAAACCAAAAACTAATTAGAAATCTTAATAAATTCCTATACATCAATGTTTCATTTGGATATCAAGATAAATTCCCATAACTTGGAGTCTAAGAACCTAGGTCTGCATTAGATACTAACAACTCATCAACACTTCAAGAATACTCCTACATATTAATACTTCATACAACCTACATAGATTGATAACATGAATTTAGGTCCATGAAATGACCTATAGAATACAATGACACTCATACATTTTTCAAATCAAATCTCACAAGAAACATTAACACTAAAAACGAAATTTACAACTATTCTTTTATTGATTCAAAGAGGCAAGGTACAATTTTGGTAGAGCTTTGTTACACCTAGCTGAAGGATGAGAGAAAAAGATCTTAATTCATGCTTAAATAGAAATTTTTATAGAGAAGAGAGAATATTATAGGAATAGGAGAGGCCATGAATGAGGCCAACATGGCATGTGGTAGTTATAACAATCATAGTCACTCTTATCATACATTGATGTCCTTCATTGATTCCATTTTGACATTGAGATGAGTTTTGGAAATGTAAATCCTCTATTTAACCTAATACAAGGCATGACCATACATAAAATAGTCCACTATTCCCTTTAATGGTAGTTAAAATGTACACGTGGGTGTTATTAGGCCCCTTAAGAGGCATTGAACAACCTCTCCTTCAATATGCATGTTGACTTGATAATTAAATTGTCTTCATTTATTCATAATGGTCTCTAATTTGCATACGTTAACCAAAATGAATAGTTAAAAAGTTTAATGGTGGCTCATTAACCTCCTCATGTCATTATACACCCACTAGGACCTTCTCTTAGTTGATCAAATAGGCCTTATTTGTAAGTTTCATTTTTTGCATATTCACTATTTAAATGCTTTGAAAAATTGAACTAGATTCTAAAATTACCTAAGAAGACTTAGATTATTCTTAGATCAATCCCCCGCATTGGAATTTAGATTTCTCAATCATCTTCTATTTGAAAACTTATCTATCTTGAAATACTAGGCCTCTTAAACCATTTCCATATACTATATGTCTAGAATAAGTAAATAGATATAACTATAGGTAAATTAATGAATGTTGTAGACACCGAAATCGTGTCTACTCCCTAGGTCGACTCCCCCCTTGGTCCCCTTTGGTCCTTTTCCACTTCCATCCCTAACCTATCTTATGTTTTATTAATTTGAAATAATTATCTATTTTTTAAATTAATATTTCTTCCCTCTCTCTCCTTCCCTCTCTCTCTCCCCATGCCACCTCACCACCCTTGGATACCCTTCTTTGGATTCCCTTCATTCCCCACATGGCCAATATTAATGCCTAGACCCCCATTCCAACTTCTCCACTTTAACCTCTCGTCCATTTTAATCACCTTCGATCGTTTCTTCTTTGGACTCACTGACCCGAGAGTTGGGAAAATGGACGAAAGGCTATTTTTAGCCTTTTTCCTTCCTTCCAGCCGCTGATGTCGGTCAACTGTCGACCGACATTGGTGATATTTCTAGTGTCAGCATCTTTCATAATGGTTTTTTGCATCCGTTATCCCCTCTTTGGACTCTCTCTCACATCCGCACTCTTGAATCCTTTAATCTTCAGTCTTCGACCATCCACCACTCTACCAATCAATCTACCAATCTTCAAACTAGACCTCTCACTCTCTTCAGGCACACAGCAAGCTCCACCAGCAACAAGTCTTTTGCACTACCAAGCATCAACAATAGGGACATCAGCAGTAGCAAGTTTTTCCATTCTTCCATCAGCAAGCAAGAGGTAAGCACAATGTTGTTTTCTATTTCATTTCTTGTTTAATCTATCTATTTAGCTAATCATTGCCAAGACCTTCCCTATCCTTCCTCTGAGAGGCTAAAAGGCCTTCTCAGACCCCTGCCTCTCATTCATTCCCCTTTGTGCTTCTAGTTCCCAACCAACCACTTTTCTGGGCAACATTCTCAGTCCCTTAGACCCAAAACAAGTCCCTCAGAACTCCAGGCAATCTCTTAGACCTCTAAATAGACCTCCCTACCTCTCAGATGAGACGACAGTCCATTCCACAGACCATAAACCTATCCAAACCTGACCAAACCTCACCCAAAGACTACTACCCCAACCGATGCTAGTCACAGAGACCACCACCCCAACCGACATCGGCAGACTAACCGACGTCGGCATACTTTGACAACCGACGTCGGTAGGACCACTGACGCCGGCAACTGTGACCATCCCGACAACATCATTCAGGTAAGCATTCGCTTCCATTTCCTTTTCAATATTTAATCATTTTAGTCTTTCTATCATTCTACTTTTTTATTAGACATTATTTTTATCAGTCAGTGGGTTGACATCCCTCAAGCTTTTGCTTCTAGGATCATGATTTCACTTGGCAGCCCACCATCTCCTCATCTAATGCCTTCTTTGTCTTAGTCTCTTTCTCTTGCAGGTGTCATCCTCCACAACCAAAGAGGAGTTCTCACGATCATCTGGATTCTGGTGTGCATGACTTCATCCAGGTACATATAAGCCTTAGACCATTTCTTCTAGTTTCTTATTCTCTCTTTGAATGTGAAAAGCAAATCTAGCATAGAAACATTCTGGCACACCTGGTGGGACCTTAGGGTCTCCCTTGGGTTACTTTTCTTTCTGTTCATATAGGTGCATTAGGTTTCTCCCTTTTCACCTCTTTCTTCTCTTTTAAACGACATCATAAGCAGGATTAAAAGGAACCTTTCTTTTTTTTCTTGCATTTCAAGCTAGTCAAAAATCATATCTTTCAACCCTTTCTCAACTTGTTTTCATTCAAACTCACATTTTGACTTGGGTCTTAAAACACGTTGCATTTCATTTTTTCTTGCTTTCATTTCTTAGTCCACATCTAGTAATTAGACTGCATCATGAATTAATCACACTTATGTTACACAACCGAACCACCTACACAAATCAAACATCAAACTTACTTGAGACAAGGCCCGACTGGGATTTCATCCCCCAGCGGATACCTTACCCCTCCCTGGCAATCTCACTTGGATTTCATCACCAAGGGGAAAGCCCACTCCGTTCTCTGGCAGAGGATAATCTCTAGGGAAGGTATATTTTGGCTAAGCGAGACCAGCTTATCACTGGGCTCGTGAAGTGAGGGGAGCTTGCTCCTTAGCACCAAGCCATGTACCGAACCTAACCCAGACTCTTGAGTGCCTAAACAAACCTGAAACCATCCATAGACTACCTCTTCTAGGACCCATTCTAATAGCCAACCTCCCAAACATCACTTTAAGGCATAAGCCACAAGATTCTAAAAGTTGATTCTTAGGATTTAACACTTAGGGTCTACCTGTCTCCATCTCTATTTTTCTGTTCCTATCTGCTTGTTTAAGCTTGTGAGAATGTTCTTCTTCCTTTTTTCCAAAAACTCTCAAATCTTTTGGGTTTCTAGAAAACACAGTCACCGGCATCGGTTTTACCATCGATGTCGGCAACCTTTCCTCACCGACATCGGTTATCTGACTGACGTCAGCCATTTGATATCACCGACATCAGTTTTTCAACTGACATCAGTCACTGTCACAATCCCTTTTTTCAAAACAACGTTCTAAAACCTGACCCCTTTTCTGCAAAAACCACATTTTGAGTTTCTGAAACTGAAAAAACATAGTTTCTGAAACCTGACCCTTCTTACCTTGAATGGTTTTGACACGCAGCCAAACCAAGGCTTTTCTTGACCACACGAGGCATCAACCACTTCTATCTTCCCCGTCCATAACCAGTCTTATAATGGAGTTATACTCAGAGACCGAAAGAACTCCTACTCGATCGACCCTGACTCAGACCCCCATTGTCCCTGAAGGGGACCAAGATTTCAAAAGATTCTTAGACCTCAATGTCAAAGCCCTCCAAAACTATCTTGCAAGAAACCAAATGCGGGACCTTTCACTTGTAGCGACAATGACATCGATGTCATCCGCTACCCAACCCATCATAACTCAGCCTATTATCTCGAATAGTCACTCGACCATGGCCAATATGCAAAGTTTGGCCTCCACATCTATTTTTGAACCTGCCTCCATCAGGGTGTCATTACCCCCTCAACTTCACACAATTCAACCAAGTTCTACACCATACCAGAACTTGGTTGTCTCGACCTCACCCACTCTTACACCCATACACGTGGGAGTGACAACCTATCCTTTTACTAGTGCCACCACTCAACCACCTATGGCAGTATCTAGTCAACTTGTGTCCTCCAATTTCATAGCACAAGCCCCTTTGACCACGACATCTATCCCTATGATGCACTACCCATATGTTGTGCCTACACAAGCACAACCAAGTACATCATACGCCCCTTTGACCACCTTCTAGGTACCCTACAACCTAGGGGGTGCCCCACCTGCCAATCCGTCAGCTGATCTCATCAAAATGTTGATGGATAAAATGTCTAGTCTCGAGACCTCTATTTCTAGTTCAAGTAATGCTTTGTCTTATGACCAAATTTGTAACGAACCCATTCATCCTTCTGTGCCCACCTGACCTTATCCCAATCAGTGGGATATTCCTAAATTTACTCACTTTTAGAGTAAGGAGGACCCACAATAGCATCTTCGAGCGTTCAGACACGCTTGTTATCTCATAGCCCATGATGATGCGTTACTTCTACGCACATTCCCCATGTCACTTTCTGGCCCCGCCCTTGACTGGTATAGCTCTCTTACCAGACATTCTATCTTTTCATTCATTCAACTTGCCCAATTATTTCTCGACCATTTTTCTATCAACATCACTAAACAAGTCTCAATCACAGACCTCTATTCCATCAGGTAATTTGATGACAAATCGATAGTCAATTTTGTCACCCATTAGAGAGGCTTGATTAACTAGCTCTCCTTCTCCTTGCCTCAACCTGAGCTCATTGAGCTCTTTTCTTGAGCATGTGATAGGCACATCTCTTCTACCTTGCAAATTCAAACATTCTTCACTTTCGATGAAGCTTTCACCATGGCAAGAAAGCTTGAACTCTATGCCATCGATGAAAATAAGGTCAAATTGCGTAATGACAACGCAAAATATAATGACCCTTCTTTGTCCAAACCTTCTTCTACCCACTCCCAGTCCAAGGGGTCAGCAAACACTATCATCTTTAGACCATCATCTTCAACAATAACCAACTAACCTCAATTTTAAACATCAGACTACATCAATAAACACTTCCAATGATGATCCATACAATGCCAATACACTCTAATTGGAGAGTCATATGCCTCTGTCTTGGATAAACTTGTCAAGCAGGGGGTCCTCGATCTCCCTTCAATCTGACCACTTCAATTCAACCCCTCAACACCTATCCCTGCATGGTACAGGGAGAACGACTTTTGCAACTATCACCATGTCAAAGGCCATGACACGGACAACTGTCAAACCTTCAAAAACATAGTCCAAGACATGCTAGACAAGGGGGATCTCATCTTGAACAACCCGAATGCCCCACCCAACTAAAACCTTGACATCTTCAAACAACCCTTTCCTAATTACCCGCCTACTCAAAACAATGTCCAGACCATGACCAATGACCCTCAAGACCATAATACACACACGATCAACACTATCTTTTCTCTTGTCCCCGACCAACCTCTTTCACAAGTGGAAGACCCTTATTCCCCTATTCCTCCTCCATAGGATGAAGAATTTTCTTCTCCTATTAGTCCTCCATCGACCTCTCTCATATTGGAGGATGATTTGATGGCACCCACACCAGCTGCCTCACCCTCATCTTTTTTGTCATCAATGGGGGATCATACATTCCCCACACCTAGACCACACATCGAGACCATGACCATTCCTATGCTCTATCCAACTGTAGAGCCACACTCTCTTATTTCTTCTACACCAAGAGAAGAACCAGTCTCTTTGTCCATTTCGATTGAGGAAAACCCAGTTACAGTTTCCTCTTGGCTTTTGCCTGAGATTGCTACATCTCACTCACTTCCATCCACATCCGAACCCAAACCCATATCTAACCTCACCTTACACAATAGTGGCCCTCACCCCAAACCAACGAAGGCCATTAAACCACACTGGAGGACCCCTCCCCCATCTTCATCATTACCTTCAATTTTGTGCCCACATCCATCCAATTTAATAGGGCTGCTTCCTACTCCCATACCTCACAGAGGCAAGTCGCCTCCATTACTCTCTCAACCCATTAGACATGTATTTCCTCCAAAACATCCAACACCTATCACCACCAAAGTGATATCTCCACGTGTGGTTACACCACCCATGAAAATGATGGTACGACCAATGCCTCTCAAATCAAAGCCATCAACCCCCACTACAACAAAGCATCCAGACCCATTAGCAGGTTCTTATGCCCTACTATTACAGCAGTTGTTTCAGTCTTCTTCCATCAATCTCCCACCTCTTAAACCATATCAATCCCTCAGACCAAAACCACCCTGGTTCAACGACACTCAAATTTGTGTGTATCATCACACACCTGGGCATGACACTGAGCATTGTTGTGCCCTCAAGGTTGTCGTTCGCCACTGTTTGGAGAAAGACACCCTTCTTCTCAACCACATTGTCAACAAACCTTCAACACCGCCCCACTCATCAACTCTTGGATCAAGACCATCTTGGTTCGACAACTCTAAATTCTGTCATTATCACCACACTCCAGGACATGACACTGAGCATTGTTGCACTCTTAAAGCTGTCATCCATCAATAACGGAGAAAGGATACCCTTTTTATCAAGGATCCTCTTGACCACCCCTTTGACAAATCATCAACACCGGCCCATGCTTCTCAAACCTCATCACCTAAATCAGGATATCCATGCCAGACTATGGTCCCTTTGTTGCCTTTAACCCCCTTATTCAACATCAACACAGTCAATCTGGCCACCAAGCCTCAACTGACCTTGACCAATCTATCAAACATTCTCCCTAGCTGCTGGGGGAATTCAACCTTCATCCAAGCCTCGACCAACCTTTCAACCCTGTCTCGACCAAATATCAATCACTCTTTTAATCCTAAACCTCAACTAGGCCTTAGCCAAGCATCGACCCGACCTCGACCAAACATTCAACCCGACCTCAACCAGACCATCGACCTGACCTCGACCAAACATTCAACCTATCTTTGACCAAATGTTCAAACTAACCTCAATCAAAACTTGATCAAATATCAACCAATTTTTTCAGCATCGACCCCAAACTTTGACCAAACATCAACCAACTTCTTCAACATCAATCAATATGTGACCAATTTAGAATGAAGCAAATGGGGCAAGTTTGCTCCTAATTGATTCAGACCTTACATCATAACACAAGCATGGGTCAGGACTTTGTCAGAACCTGAGCCCCTTTTATGCCTTGCATCTTTGACCAGTCCACTGTTAGTCAAGTAATTATTCATTTGACATTTAACTTGAGCTCGATCCCTTGAGCAGTCTCTGTCACCATGATTCTTATCTCCTTCAACCCTCAATCCTAACCCTTTTATCAAGCATGAATGCTTTGTCCTAATAAAAGGGAAACCCTCTAAACCTCTATAGTCAAGTCCATGACCAAAAATCTAGTCAAAAAATCAATCAAAACTATAAAAATGGGATGCATATTCCAAGGTCATATAAACTATAAATGTAGACTGCTCCCTCGAAGGACAGCTACATCATCATTGCTGTATTTACTAGACTGCTCCCTTGAAGGATAGCTAGGCCAAAGTCATATCAAAAGCATACAAAAAGCAGAATATAGACCACTCCCTCGAAGGATGGCTATGCATAATTTTTTATACATACATAGCACTATCTCTGAAGCTTCTCGCATCGATCAGCTTCACAACATGACCACAAAGCAAGACAACATCCCATCGTAGGCTTCCCGCATCAATCAGTCTACCTCAAAAAAAAAATGAGTGACAAACTTTAGAGTCATGGACTTGTCTATAGTCGTTCTTGGGGTCACCTATAAAAGGGGCAAAGTTGTTCTTGCCAAAAAGGGTTCCCCCTTCCTTACATATCATAATCAATCCTATCACCCCTGCATACTCAAGGGATTTTGAGTTCACTTAACGTCAAGTGATTCGATTTCTTCTCTAAACACAACCACTAGTCAATGACGTAATGCATGATCGGGGCTCTTGTTTCTAACAACCCCTTACCTATGCCATCATTCTGGTCCTTGTCAATGAAAGAGCAATTTGCCTTTCACTTTTTGTCACACTTTGGTCGCGCATTCAACCCAATCATCATCTATCCAACCAAACCCAAATCAAAACCAATCAAACATTTTCAGACCACTGACATGACCTAGTCTATTTCACATAGTTTTTATAGACACTAATACACATGGAAACTATCGACCTGACACAATTTATGTTAAGCATAAACCAATACTTGCTAAAGCATAAATAGACCTCAATTCATTTTTAGCATACATCCATCATAAATATGGAAAATTTCTAGGGATGAAAATCCTCGACCAATGTTACAGAATACACCATTTGGAAAAGGTTGTAACATCATCTTACCCTCATCATTCATCATGACCAAAACCAATCATCACTCATTTCGACCCTTTGTCTGAACTACATTGGTCTGAGGCCCTGAGATCGGGGCTATGTAGGCAGCACTCAGATGACACGATGTCTTCTGAGGTTAGCTTGACCACCGTCATTTATTCATCTCCTTGATGGACAAACCATTCTATCCTTTAGCCATGACCTTGACCTCGACCAAGACCATCAACCTTTTTGCCTCTTCCTCTGAACTACATTGGTCTAAGGCCCTACGATAAGGGCTATGTAGGCAACACTTAGTTGACACGACGTCCTCTGGGGTTAGCTCGACCACCCTCATTTGTTCATCTCCTCGATGGACAAACCATTCTTTCCTTTGACCTCCTTTAACCATGACCTTGACCTCGACCAAGACCAATCCATACCTTCAACCCTCTTCCTCTCCTTTAGGGAGAACTACATTAGCCTGAGGCCCTAACAACAGGGGCTATGTAGGCAGCACTCAGTGTACTGAGGTTAGCTTAGCCACTTTCTTTCGTCCATCCATCCACATCGACCAATGACCATGGAGATCGTGACTATCTCCTCCAACCCTGACCACTTCCAAGACGACTTCACTTTGGTTGTTTTTGCATGTATGCTACCTCACGATTGGTTAGTAAAATTGTGCGCAGACTATTTTTGACCCTCACAAGTATAGGATCACAAGCCAGTTGATCCCCACTACTTGTGACTTTTTCATGTTTCTAAGAGCACTTCCTGAGCCTGGGATACCTGGAACATGATGACTATTGGAGCTTCAACTTAGATTGAATAACCCAATCAGCTATGACTAATGCTGGGGTCCGGTTACTTCAATTTTGGCACTCCTCGACCCTTGACCTATGATAATTTGACCTGACCATCTCATGAAGTGGTATACGTGCAATCATAACTTTTACAGTGTTCACACTCCATCTTCACCATTTTTCATCCACTCTTTGTCAAATCAGCACCCGATTCTAGGTTCCCTTCCCTCGACTCCTGCTTTGAGGGGGAATACCTCATCTCACATCGAGGCAACCAACCCTCTTGTTTTTGTCTTGTAGTTCACTTGAACAACCAACAGGACAAAATCAACTTTATCCCATACCTGGGGTAATCAACTCCTATTTTTGTCTTGCAGTTCATCCAGAACAACTAACAAGACAAAAAGGGGAAAATGTAGACACCGAAATCGTGTCTACTCCCTAGGTCGACTCCCCCCTTGGTCCCCTTTCGTCCCTTTCCAATTCCATCCCTAACCTATCTTATGTTTTATTAATTTGAAATAATTATCTATTTTTAAATTAATATTTCTTCCCTCTCTCTCTCCCCATGCCACCTCACCACCCTTGGATACCCTTCTTTAGATTCCCTTCATTCCCCACATGGCCAATATTAATGCCTAGATCCCCATTCCAACTTCTCCCCTTTAACCTCTCATCCATTTTAATCACCTTCGACCGTTTCTTCTTTGGACTCGCTGACTCGACAGTTGGGAAAATGGATGAAAGGCTATTTTTAGCCTTTTTCTTGCCTTCCAGCCACTAATGTCGGTCAACTATCGACCGACATCGGTGATATTGCCAGTGTCGGTAGCTTTCATAATGGTTTTCTGCATTCATTATCCCCTCTTCGGCCTCTATCTCATATTTAGACTCTTGAATCCTTCAATCTTTAGTCTTCGACCATCCACTACTCTGCCAATCAATCTACCAATCTTCAAACCAGACCTCTCACTCTCTTCAGGCACACAACAAGCTCCACTAACAACAGGTCTTCTAGACTACCAAGCATCAACAACAAGGACATCAACAGCAACAGGTTTTTCCATTCTTCCATCAGCAAGCAAGAGGTAAGCATAGTGTTGTTTTTTATTTCATTTCTTGTTTAATCTATCTATTTAGCTAATCATTGCCAAGACCTTCCCTATCCTTCCCTTGAGAGGCTAAAAGGCCTTCTCAGACCCCTACCTCTCATTCATTCCCCTTTGTGCTTCTGGTTCCCAACCAACCACTTTCCTGGGCAACATTCTCAGTCCCTCAAACCCAAAACAAGTCCCTCAGAACTCCAGGCAATCTCTCAGACCTCTAAATAGACCTCCCTGACTCTCAGATGAGACCACAGTCCATTCCATAGACCATAAACTTGTCCAGACCTGACCAGACCTCACCCAAAGATTACTGCCCCGACCAACACCAGCCATAGAGACCACCGCCCCAATCGACGTCGACAGACTAACTGACGTCGACATACTTTGACAACTGATGTTGGCGACTGTGACCAGCCTGATAGCATCATTCAGGTAAGCATTTTCTTCCATTTCCTTTTTAGTCTTTAATCATTTTAGTCTTTCTATCATTCTACTTTTTTATCAGACATTATTTTTATCAATCAGTGGGTTGACATCCCTCAATCTTTTGCTTCTGGGATCAGGCTTTTTCTTGGCAGCCCACCATCTCCTCATCTAATGCCTTCTTTGTCTTAGTCTCTTTCTCTTACAGGTGTCATCCTCCATAACCAAAGAGGAGTTCTCATGATCGTCTGGATTCTGGTGTGCACGACTTCATCCAGGTACATACAAGCCTTAGACCATTTCTTCTAGTTTCTCTTTGAATGTGAAAAGCAAATCTAGCATAGAAACAAATACTTGTAGTATTGGAGGAGTAGTAAAAGTCTTAAACTTACCCTTCCCATGGTTTATAACTCTTGATAAGGTTTTGTAACCCATTATCTACTCAAAAACTTAGAATTTTACACTTTATAGATGTGTCCATATAACCTCCATACAATTAAGGAGCAAGGTAATGAGCTCTTCTAAGTTAAAAACATGATTCAGGTGTTAGTTAATAATTTCCTACGTGTTTGAATGCATTTATCATCAATATTCCTAGTTGAGTCACTATTAGGGTTTAAAAAGGGTGTAAAATTTCTTGGGAGTCTTAGTGATGGTTCATAGAGGTTAGAGACAAAACCTCTACACCAATTACACTAAATGCATGTCCTTAGACCCCTCTATCTCCATTGAAGTGCTTAGATCTCCATGTAAATCAAATATATAGTTATGAGCATTAAAGATGCCCTTTGGGTTATAAACATGCTTTCTAAGCAGTGTGAGGGTGTTTATAGACCAAAATATTCAATTGTGAGACTCTCTTGGGGTTTAAATTGGCCAAAATACCTCTAAAAACCATCATGACCCCATCCAAGAACGTCTAAGGCATTTTTGATTCCCAAATTGATCTCTCCTTCACCCTCTTGTGATACTAATACAATGAGGGTTTTAGACTAGTCTATTTGCACACATGAACCTTGTGATTTATCACTAACCCTAAGGTTATGGAACACTCTTGTATTATATTTAACTTAAAAATTACCTCATAGGTCCCATAGAATGATAATATTGGCTTGATTAGATCATTTATCTTATTTCAAATGCACACAACTATCAACCTCAATAACTATGCCTATTTGCTTGTAGAACCAATCATGTAGGCCACTATGATAGTTGCTATAGGGCTTGTTTAAGGTCTTTAGGAATCATATTTCCATCCTATCCTCATTATGCACACAAAAACTTCCCATCTCCTTGCCTTTAGGCTCAAATTATCCTCCTTGGGCCTATTTCATATAGTTTTATTCCTAAACATGATAGCTAATGAGTTTTCATGATGTTTAGAAGACTTAAGGAGACCTTATAGGTCATCCCAAGGTCAAAAAACATATAGATGGGTTTTAGAGTAAGAATCCACCATTAGGTCATTTTTGGGGTTTAGGCAGGGTTTGAGACATCCACCATATTAATGATGGTTCATAGTGTATTAATGTCCAAACTAGGCCCAATTTCCATGAACCTATAGTGCATTGACCTCCTCATCTTTTGTGAATATCCTGGGGTCCCATGTAAATGGTGTGTTGATATAGGAACATTTAAAGGTAGCACTGAGGTTGTTTGCTAACCAATTTTATGGGTTATTTTATTAGGGATTGTTCATAAAGGTTATCCCCATAATTCCAACCAATAATTCATGTATCTTTATTACATAGGGAGAATTAAGCATCCCTAAGATCCTTGGGCCTCAGCATCTCTATGATGAAGTGTGTGAACACTTAAAGTTGGGCTTCGAGCAGGCTGTGTATAGGGTTGAATGGATCAAGTAGGATTTTAAATTCACTTTGGACTTTTTCATGATTATTTACTCTTGAAATAATATTATAAGGGTCTAAAAATCACTTACACATCCCTCGTGGCCATAAAATTTGTTGTAAGAGCTTGGAGATGCATTAAGATGGCAATAAGGTCTATGATCAAGCTTGAAGTCTATCTATAGTGGTCAATCATCAAGGGCACTTGATGTAACCTAGAATTTTTCTTCCATTTGAGTATGTATTATGACCTTTATCATCATGTTTAATTAAACCAAAACCATTTTTGGACCCTAGTATTCCTATAGACCTTTCAAGGCTTGAATGTACTCATCTAACCCTAGAACTGACTGTCACAAATTAGGCTAGGTATAAGACAAAATAATGGGTATACCCACTATTATTTTAGCCCATATTGAATAATGGAGGCCTTAAGTACTCACAAGGACCATTTTTTATAATTTTGGATATCTATTTGTGCCTATAGATACCTCAAACATTCATTTTTCCCATACTAACTATAGGCTTCTTGCAACTATGAGTGGTTAGGCATGAGAGTTTTAAGTAGGGGTTCCTCCTTTGTTTCCTTAAATTATCATGGTGATATGATGTCAATCATGTGTCCTAGGGAGAATAACATGCTTATATAGGGATTTTATAGCCTCTCTTCCTTTTCATATATTCCCTTCTTTAGACTTAGGGTTTGTGCCTAAGAAGGCATGTGTTACCTTTAAGCCTATGTTTATTATTTTCTTTCCCTTTAGATGGGGTGAATAATCAGATTTGTGATCATTTTCATCTTGAGCCTATACCTAAGATGGTATGATTTTTTTCCTATACCCTGGTAATATGGAGGTCTTTAATATGTACCAATAATGATATATGCCTTCATCTACCTACAAACTATCTATAAGCGTTTGAGTAACAGGCTCATATTAAAATCTATAGTGGTTTATATCTACTTGAAAACCTTTATGAAAAACTAATATCATCATTCATATCTTTTGTATTCACACCCTCTTGTGCTCATACCACTCCTTATGACCATGAATGGTCCAAAAAGTGCCTTTTGGAAACTCATATATAGTAGGCTCAAATGACTAGATGTAAGTGGTTATTTGTTTTCTCAATTAGGTGTGAGACCATATGTGGACCTATACTCTATGAATAAATGTCCTTAAGGGTTCAAAGGGGTATGTATATCTATTGCATATGGCTCATACTAGGAAAGAAGGGTGGATGAGTTAATGTAGATGATTGTGGAGTGACATGGGGTTAAAACATGAATGATAGGGTCAAAACATAGTGTAAATGGTATTGAAAACCACATGAAATGTGAAGGGGATGAAAATGACATGAACTAAAGCATAATAACCATTCCAAGACAACTCATAGACACCTTGAATAACCTAACACATATATGCATACAAGCATACCACTTTGGAGGTATAAAAATGATACACAGTAAAAAAAATAGAATCTAGGAATCTCTAAGGAACCTTAATATTGGCAAAAAACCTTAATCTTTGCTAAAATTGACTTTATGGTTTTAGAGGAAGGAGAGTGGTTTTTAGGTCTATGAGGCTGCCATGGAAGATAAAAAACTTTCCCATAAGGATATGATGATGGCATATCATTACCTCAACATCTCATTCCATGATTTTAATTATGTTTTGAAGGTTTTGATAACACCATTGAAGAACACATAGTGTTACTGCTTGATGAACTTTAGATGCATATGACCCCTTCATTAAAGACACCCTTTGAGATTAACAAGAGGTTGATGGACCTAAAACCTGATCAAGGAGGCATGGAAAAGGCTGAGACACCTAACCAATCCCTCGACATTGCCAACTATTTATGATGAAAACATTCAACACTCTGTTCATTACCCAAATCTACTTGCAAAATACATACTAAGCCAATTTTGAAGGTTTGTTGGTTACAAAATATCAAATATGTTATCCAAACACTAAAAATTCCATGATAGGTTCCTTTAATACCTAAGGAAATAGGATGACTCATTAGTAAGACCAAATGAGCCAGTAATCCATGAAAATGTTTGTTCCATTTGGACTATGTAGACATAGGTGACAAAGATCCATTAAGTTCTTAAGGAATGTTCATACAACTTATGAGACTAATATAGAAACAAATTCCCATTGGTGGAATATTATTTAGTGTACTTCCCGTGGATAAGAGATTGGACCTCTGTTCTCTTTCCTTTGTATGATATGAGTATAATAACGAGGAGTTATTCAAGACTCCCAATGAGCTCATGGGGAAGATGGGTTGGTTTGGATATCTCCAAACACTAAAACACTCTACATTTCTCTTCTACTTTCCATCACTAACCTCCCTATGAAAATCCTTGAATCCACTCGAGTTAGTCTATACTATATGGATTTGTACCATTTGGGAAACCTATGCAACCTAAAATTTCTTTGCATATTCTCTTTCTTCAGACCAAAATAAATCATTAGTGTGTGTTATAGAATGAAAATAGGGGTCATGTGATGTTTTTTATTTTATGGTATGGATTAGGGTGTTATAGTTAGAATCACTAATAGGGGGTGAACTAGTGACCCTAAATATTCCAACTTCAATTTCAATCTTTACAAACACTTAAACAGTTACCACAAGCATTCATGAAGCATACACAACATTCCTATCAGTCAGCAAGAGAGACAATGAAAGATAAATCACATAACACATGACATATGTGGGAAAAAATCTTGGGGAAGAAAACCCATTAAAACCTACAATTTAACTATTGTCCTATAATAACAAGAACCAAATTAGACCAGTTTTAATTGATCAAAGAACTACAATCCCTATTTAGTGAGACTACAATCCCATAAGGTGATACAACACCTATTTAGCTGAGCTACAAAAAAAACTAGAATTTTATCAAGTTCACCTTTAAAGAAGGATGAAACCCACTTAGATGTTGAGCTTCCACATCAACATATATGAACACATCCACCTATGAATTGATGTCTTCAACACTTGATGATGGACCTCTGATTATCACTCTTCACCTTTGCTCATACTCAAATAACAAGAGCACTATTCTAATAATATAGTTATCACCAATAGATCATACAAATATTAATCAATATATTATAATCTTTAAATAATCCACATGGAAATTTACCCATCCTTTGCTTTGTAAATCACACACACAAGCCTCTCTCAAATATCTCACTTAAGTCATCCACAAAGTCTAGAAACCAACACCTTTGGTTTCACTATTTATAAATCAATCATGATAATCATAATATTGCTCAAACATTAGGCATGTATAAATCCTTAGGTAATCTCTCACATCAATACACTACTCAAAAATAATCTTTATAGGTCAGTCATAGCATCTATGGGTCACCCTTAAGGAACTACACCTTTAAATAAGGCCCTTGTAGCCCTTGTACGTCTCATGTGAACCCATTCACTCCTTTAGCACTTACTAAGAAAAATAAGACAATACCACTTAAAAAATCATGGACCCATTCCATATGATTTATAATTCCCCCTTAATTTCTAGCAACCAACATAGTACCCTTCTTCTTAAGCACAATTTGATCAAACAACATTCTGTACACACAATCACCATGAATGAATACACAGTTCAATTGTAAACCTTTTTTCATAGTGAATATTAATGTTAAAACCTTAAAAAATATCATAAAAATTCCTCATGGATTATAAAACACTCCCCAATATCCAATTCATCAAGATATATTGAAACAATATCAAAACAAGCTTGAACAATCTTCTCCGGTCACTTGTAAAACATACACAAACACGTAGTTGAATTTGAAAATTAATTTTTTTTTACATAAATTAGAATATTAAATTTATTTTCATTATATTCACTATGTATTCCTCTCCAAATTTTCCTTTTATATCACCTTCGAATTTGTCTTCGATCAAAATTTATGGATAAAATATAGAGCACTGGTTTTCCTTTTGCAAAATTCAAAATTTCAAATGCAAATGGTCATAGTTAAGATTCAAAAAGTATGATCACATATCATGTACTCATATATTATATCAATCATGAAAATATTATCTTATATCTTTAATACCATTAAATGGATTTCACTTTGACCACTTGGAATCTACTTGTGTTGATAGATCAATCTGTATGAATACACATGAACCGTTAGATCCTTATCCTTTACCTTTTCTTAGTGTTAAACATTGTGCACCTATTCTCATCTCTCTACTTCCTAAAATATTGGAGAAAACATGAATTTTTTATGTTTCTCTATATTTAACTTGTGAAAAAATGACTATGGGAACCCTTGCTTATCTGCCTGAAAGATGAACTTTGCATAGTCATATCTTTTACCTTGCTCACTTGCATAATCTCAAATTTGGACCATATGATCTCCTCACATAGTAAAATACAAACATGTGAAAAAATAATATTATAACCCTTAAAAATGTTATATATAATTAAATTAAAATTTTTACTCATATTTTTCTACCATAAAGCCAATTATGTCAAGAACTTATCTAGAACGCCAACTTTGAACATGCATATCTTCTATCGTGATTTGGTGCTTGACCTAAAAATTAGTGAAAACTAACTAGGGAAAAAACTAAACAAACCCATATTATAATATTTTTCTTAAAAATCCACATGTTTGATATATTCCATCACTAATCTTCTTATTTGGCTCTTTTTTGCCTCATGCAAATTTGGCTAAGTATGGGAAAACATTGTCAAAATGCTTGGGAGCCCAACTTTGCACTTGCATATGTTTTTACACACTTAGTTTCATGAATTTATATTTAACACATAATAAATAGGGAATAATTTTATCACAAAAATATGACCAACTCCCCATGATTCATTCACATATGGTAATGGTGATGTCATCAAATTTCCTACTTAGATTATTTGCCACTAGACCCAAAGTGTCTAGATGAAAACTATGGACTACTAGATGAAATCCACTCATGAACATAAGATATAAAAACATAATTAACCATTTATATTACCCATTTTACATGATCAAATCACCATAATCATTCCTAAACATCTCTAATCAATCCAAAAACTGAAGATCAACCAAGCTAACTTCAAACATAGTAAGACAAGCACATTGTACACTTTATCATTGTTACATAGGCAATCAAAGAACTTCATCCACTCACTAGGACACCTCCATGACATCACTATGACATCATTTATAGCTTTTAAATAATCTCCCCTTTTTTCATTGATGTCAACAACCATCATATATAGCAAAATATAGCTCACCTTTCTTCTCTCTTCTTCAAACACTCTCATAATAAGAACTTTCTCCCCATTTGACACAATGATAATGTGGGGAACAACTAATATTGATGACATAAAAATACTAAAAATATGAGAGGACCACCTTATAAAGATGATACAAACTGCCCCTTACCTTGATCCTACCTCTTCTTACCTTGACAACATCCTTCTTGCTCCATGCCAACACTATCTTCAACCAAGCACTATAACCAATGAAGACAAAAAACAAAAAACATTTAAATATGATGAAACTCACCAATAAACATTTGAGATGGGCTCCCCCTAAGATATCTAAGCAATTTCATCACTTTATCATCTTCAAATCTCCATATACCATGAATAACTACCATATAAGCTTACTAGCCTTCTATATCAATCTATCACAAGGACCAAAAATAGTACTTCATGCAACTAACCAAACATAAAACATGATATAAAACAACTTATGAACTCTCCTTGAAACATACATACATTTCTCTTTTGGAAGTACTAAGCAAAAACATCAAATCTTCATACTAGGCCTATCTCGAGTCTTTATAACCCTACCTAGCACTTACAGATCCCACAATCTTTAGTAGATATATATTCAAGACATGAAAAATTATATCTGGATCACTATCATATACCCCCTCAAGCATATCAATTTGTATCACCAAGCTTATCCTCTACAACATACTTCCTTCACAAACCTACTAGCCAATTAGACCTCCATCTTGACAAAAACATGAATAATTTGAAAACCATAAACATTCAGATCTCTATTAATCTTGATTTGATAACAAATTTTTCCTATTAAACTTATTAATAAGCCTCAAATCTCAAATCATAAGGCATACCAATTTTATATCATATCCTAAAACCCTAGAATCTCAAAACAAACAAAGTCAACAAACCTCCTTCTGGTCAACACACACCTTTGAAAATTATTGCACACTTGGAAACACCCATAACACACTTATGGACCAATATTTGAGCCTTCACACCTTTAGGATTCTTGACTTCCTATAACCCATTTTAGGCTTGCTTACTCTTAAGCCAAAATTGAGAGAATCAAAAGCACTAAAAAAAATTCAATTTATCACAAACATACCTTCAGACCTCAAAACACCTAGATCACATCACAAAGAAATTCACAAACATTTTTTAGCACTAGACTCTTCTTTAAATTTCATAAATCTCATTATTCCATCTAGATTTAACCATTCTTCCCCTCAATAATATCTCCTTCATAAACCTCTAGATTAAACTCATGAACTTGTTGTTCTCCCTTAACCAATCACCTTCTAAGATCAACAAAAGTCTATATATAGATTGGTATTATGATATTGAGCACACAAAATTACTTCTCCACAAGAAGATATGTCTCCTATGAAGCACAAGTAGAGACACCCTACTTCATAATGTCCTAGAACAATGTAAAACTAGGAGTTTCCCACAACTCCTCATATTCCTTCTCCTCTTTGGTAATCTAATACCTGTAGTTCATCTTCTTCTTATGCTTAAGATAAGCAACATAATTATCCACTAAAACATTCTACTTTTCTTCTATAATTGGATTTATAATACATGGAGACAAAAAATATTCATGGCATACTTTTTCATCTATAGAATATTCCTTACAGCTTAGAACCTCATCATTAGGCACAAATAATTGATGTTATTTACATGATACATTCTCAAGAATAACAGAATATTCACTTAGATCCATACATACCTTAGTACTAGCTTCAACCAACACCTTGGTCTTCTCTTTAAGCTTGGTCTCTTTACTTGAAATGTGAGCAAATAAAGAGAGACCTTAGCACTCATCAATTTTTGAAGCATTCTCCACCATAGAAAATAGATTACTTGGACCTTCATACTCATCATGACTCAAACTTGTCACCTTTGGCTTCCATGTGTTAACATTCCTTCTTTATTTCATTTTAATAGTCTGATTAAACCTATTTAGACTTGTAAACCTTTGCTTGTAAAATCTAGAAATGTGACTCTTTGTTCATAATAGTAGCACACCAAACTCTTCGATGGAAACATAGTTATTCTTACCATGTTTGGATAGAAACTTGAAATATGTCCTATGTCATAACAATTAAATAACTTAACTCTATTCATACATTTTGACTGATGAACCCCATCATAGTTCCATGCAAACTCATTTCTAATAGGTATCTTTTATTCTCTAGCTCTATGACTAAATTGATTACATGTGTAATAGAAACCATTGAATCTTTCATACCTCATGGCATTTGGCTATCTGATCTCATCTGTCTTCATTCTACTAGCACCTTTAATCCTTGTCTGATGATTTGTCTTCAAAGTATGATTGTCTTGGTTCACATTAGTCTTCATCTTATCTTGAGTAACATTCTTTTATTTTTCTTCATATCCAATACTATTTCTATTACTAGCATGTTTTTGACCACTCAAAATGTTGTCTAGATCACATGACATCCTTTCAAATCTCACAAATAACTTCACCTTACTAGATGTCTTCTCTAACTTATATTTCAAATACTCATTTTTCAAAACATACCTTAAACATTCTTCTTCTTTAGCTATCAATCTTTTAGACAATATTTCCAATTAACAACTAAGATGCTTGACCATATCTTCATGCTCCTTAGTGTCTTCATTCATTCTTGCCTCATACACACTGAATTTCTCCTCATAGTCCTTGAGTTTAGATTTCATATTCTTCTTATTCTTCAATTATTCAAGAGCATTCATCAATACAATCCACCTCATCTTCATCATCATTTAAATCACTCCAAGTAGACAGATTTTGATGTGAGTAACTTCTTCCCTCAGCCATGAATAGGGTTTCATCTTCAACAGGACTGTCATCTTCATGATCATATTCTGAGTCACTATCTTCACTCTCATTTGATGAGCTACAATCTTCTTTGGTGTAAATACTCTTCTTATTTTTAAAGGACTTCTTATTGTTAAACTTTCTAAATCCTTTCTTCCTATATGTCTTCTTTTTGTCATCATCTTGGCCTTCACCAAGATCTTCATCATATTTCTTCTTAGCCTTATGAGGGTAATTATGATCAAAATGTCATGTCTCTCCATAGTTAAAACATTTAAATAGTAGTTTATCCTTATACTTCCCTGAGCCTATGTTCAATTTCCTAGTAATCAAAGCAATTAGTTCATCCTCATCAATATTAGATATGTCATCCTCTTTAGATTTATTACCTCAAAACTTCTTCTTAGGCTTCATCTCTATCTTGAATGTTGATTCTTTATTTGGTGGTATATCATCATTTACTCTCATCTCATATGTAGTAAGAGTGTCATGCAATTGATCCATCTTCAATTGAGTAAGATCATGACTTTATTCTATAGTAAATAATTTTGGATCAAACTTGAGAGATAGAGACCTTAATACCTTTTTTTACTATAGTAAACTCTTCAAGATTATCTCAAATACCTCTAATTATGTTTATAGTCTTATCAACTCTCTAAAGAAATGATGCCACAAAATCTTCTTCCTTCATCTTGAGACTTTCAAATTTCCTTTTGTGAGTTTGCAACTTAGAAAGCTTTACCTTTGAATCTCCTTCAAAAATGATATGCATTTTGTCCTATATTTCTTTAACAATTTTAAAATGGATTACCTTTGTGTTGTTAGGATCTTAGAGTGCAATTGATTAATTTTGTATAAACAACTAAACACGAAATTAAAACCAGAAGTAATAAGTAACTAGAAATCAGAAACAACAAATAATAGGAGATACTAAAAACAACCAATCTATATTAAACTCTTCTAAAAGGAAATACAATGAAGAAATATCTCTCTCCTCACACCTCACAAATGCACAGTAATTCTCCCTCAAAAGTTCTCTCTCTCTCAATCAATTACAATCAACTCAATTACTGAATTATACATGCTATGAGGATCTAACCCTACTATATAGAATACTACAACACTAGGGTTCATGAGCCATGCATTCACCACCCTTAAATCCACCTCTTAAATCAAAGGTTCAAATCTATTCTTCTAAAAATATAAATTCTAAAAACGCACAGAAGTCAATGTTAGTCTGAAGATGACTAATGCCGGTCAACCCCTAACTGATGCCGGTTGCTTTTGACCGATGTCGGTCGACCCCTAACTGATGTCAGTTGGTTCTGATCGATGCTGGTTACTGTGTAAGCCCAACAACCTCCACATTAGCTCATTAGTGAAGCTTTTAGCTCCACAACTCAATAATCTCCCACTTGGAGATAAACAACTGCACCTGTACCTGTATAGCAACATCCTCTAAACATCTCTAGCTTTTTTCTCCCTCTTCAAGTTTAATCTTGAAGACCAAAAAAAATTGATTGAAGATTCAACTTCTCCTTTGTTACTGGCTTTGTTAACATATCATTAGGGTTCTTATCCGTATGGATCTTTTCTAGCTTCAACTGTCCATCCTCCAACACCTGTCTAATGAAGTGGTACATAAGTTGTATATGTTTGGTTCTTGAATGAAAGGCTGAATTCTTTGCCAAATGAATTGCACTTTGACTATCACTGTACAATTTACAACTCTCTTGCTCCTTTCCCAACTCTTCCATGAATCGAATCATCCAAATAATTTCCTTGCTAGCCTCTATGACTGCAATGTATTTTGCCTTTGTAGTAGACAAGGCAACAACCTTCTACAACTTTGAAATCGAGCTAACCGCCATTCCACCAATAGTGAACACATATCATGTGGTGCTTCTCCTACCATCCAAGTCACCTGCCATATCCGAATCTACATACCCATGTAGAGAAGTGTTTGACCCTCCATAGCATAAATGCCTATTACTGGTCCCTCTTAGATATTTGAGAATCCACTAAACTTCTTTCTAGTGTTCCTTTCTTGGATTGGCCACAAACCTGCTAACAACTCCCACTACTTAGGCAATGTCTAGTCTAATAAACCATTGCATACATCAATCTCCCAACTACTGAAGCATATGGAACTCTACTCATGTACTCAACTTCATCATGTGATTTAGGACACTATTCTTTGCTTAACTTGAAGTGTCTAGCCATAGGTGTGCTTACTAGTTTTGCATCTTACATATTGAACCTCTCCAACACCTTATTCACATAATCCTCTTGAGACAAAATCAAACTGTGATTTTTCCTGTCTCTCTTAATACTCATACCAAGGATTTTCTTTACCGCTCCTAAATCCTTCATGGCAAATATGTGAGCTAATTTTACCTTAAGCTCAGTAATTTCATACATGTGTGAACTTGCAACAAGCATATCATCTACATATAGTAACAAGATAATATAACTACCATTATCTAATCTGTTAAAATAAACACAATGGTCAGATTGACATTTACTAAAGCCATGCTCTGTCATAAACCTGTCAAACCTCAAATACCATTGTCTTGGAGCTTGCTTAAGACCATATAAGCTTTTCTTCAATCTGCACACACGTTTCTCCTTACCTTTGACCTCAAAACCTTCTAGCTGATCCATATATATCTCTTCATCCAAATCTCCATGAAGAAATATTGTCTTAACATCAAGCTGCTCAAGATGCAAATTCTCAATAGCAACTAAAGACAATACAATTTGAATAGAAGTCATCTTTACTATAGGAGAAAAAATTTCACAAAAATCAATACCTAGTTTCTATGTAAATCCCTTTACCACCAACCTGGCCTTACGTCTCATTTGTCCATTCTCTCCTTCCTATAACCTATATACCCATTTGTTTTTTAGTGCTTTCTTTCCAGCTGGCAACTCAACCAAATCCCATGTATGGTTCTCTTCCAAGGAATCAATTTCCTCATTCATGCCATGCTCCCAATGTTTCCTAGATTCTACCTGCATTGCCTCATCAAAACTTTCTAGTTCTCCACCATCAGTGAGCAACAAGTAGTATAAAGAAGGGGAATAATGAATTGGAGGTTTACATACACTTTTAGACCTCCTTATGGGTGTTTGAGACTCATTTACAGCTTGTTGTCCACCCAAATTTTCTTATGATAGTGATCGATCTTGGTCATCTCTGATCGATGCTGGTCTGCACCCGATCGATGTCGATTCCTCTTGATCAACATCAATTTCCACCTGATCAATGTTAGTCTGTGTGTTTTTTTATGAGTGATGATTTTTACTCACGAGCTCATTTTGGATCATAACCTCTTACAAATCAAGATTGCCCTGCTCAGAATTATTCAACCTCTTGAGTTGATCAATGTACATCACCTTCTCATTGAAAACTACATCACAGCTTCTAATAATTTTGTTAGTTTCTAAATTCCACAATTGGAATCTGAAATCTCCAAAACCATAACCAATGAAAGTGCACTGCATAGATTTAGCATCCATCTTCTTTCTATTTTCTTTATCAATGTGCACAAAAGCTTCAGAATCAAAAACTCTGAGAAATGAAAGATCTACCTTTTTACCTATCTAAGCCTCTTCTAGAATTCCACCATCTAGTGTAGTAGAAGGTCCTCTATTAATCAGGTAAACCATAGTATCTACATCTTCTACCCAAAACTGTAAGGGCAAACCAGCATGCAACCTCATACTCCGTGCATGCTCCATTATTATTCTATTCATCCTTTTAGTAGCTCCATTTTACTGAGGTGTCCTTAGAACCATCCTTTCCCTATGTATTCCACTCATAAAATAGTAACTATTGAATTTATTACTGACTCACCACCATTGTCAGATCTAAGGCACTTCAATCTCAAACCTGTTTCATTCTCAACCAAAGCTTTCCATTTCTTAAATGTGTCAAAAAAATTAGATTTTCTCTTTATGCAATAAACCCATACCTTTCTTGTAGCATCATCAATGAAAGAAACATAATACTGTGATCCTCCAATAGAAGCTACCGGAGCTGGTCCCTACACATCTGTGTGAACAAGCTCCAACTTGTGCTTCTTCTTTATTGACCCAGTTTTGAGAAACCTCACTTTCTTCTATTTCTCAAAAATACAATGCTCACAAAAATCTAGATCTATGCTTTTCAAATCTGAAAGCTTACCTTTTGACTTAAGAACATTCATTCCCTTCTCACTCATGTGACCAAGCCTACAATGTCTCAACTTTGCATCTACATCTAAAGTAGATAAAATAGAAGGAGAATAATCAGTAATACAATTAGATAGATAAAGTGTACCTACTCTCTTACCTTTTGCTAATATAAGTGTACCCTTGGAAACTTTCCAAGATTTAGCTGTGAGAGTTACTGTACAACCCTCATCACCCAACTTTTCTATATAAATAATATTCCTCTTCAGGATGGGTACATGCATGACATCCTTCAACACCCATGTGTTGCCATTCTACAATTTCAGCTACACTTTTCTTTTGCCAACAATTTTACAAGGCTCATCATCCCCTAAATAAACTTTTCCAAAATCTCCATGGACATAATCATTGAAAAATTCTCTATTTGGGGTTGCATGGAAAGAGGCACCAGAATCTAAAACCCATGATTCTACTTTACTATCCAAAGAAAATATAAGAGCATCCTATGTAACAATACCTGCAACTTTTGCTTCTTTATTACCTTCATGCTGATTTTCTTTGTTATCCTTCAACCAACAATCTTTCTTTGCATGCCATTTCTTTCCACAATTCCAGTAGGTTATTCTTCCATTTCTGGATTTGGATCTACTTCCCATCTTTGACCTTGATTTCCCTTGCTTGCCCTTCTCTCTTTGCCTTCCCCTACTTTCAACACTTAAAGCATTTCCTAATGTTTCCCTTGTGCTTTTCCTACGAATTTTTTCATTCAAGATTACACTAACAACATCATCAACTTTCAAGATATTTGAAGCAGATGTAGTATTACTAACTGCCATTACCAAACTATGCCAACTTTTAGGTAAAGAGCATAAGATTAAGAGAGCCTTAATTTCATCATCAAAAACTATTTTGACTAAATTTAATTGATTTACTATTATATGTAAATCATTAAGATGACTAGATATAGATCCACCTTCCTGCATTTGCAAATTAAATAATTGCTTCATAAGATATACCTTATTCAAAGCTGAGGGTTTTTCATATAAATTTGCCAAAGTATCCATTAACTCTACCGTTGTCTTTGCCTGTGATAAGTTGTAAAATAGAAAAGCTACCAGGCTCAACCTTATAGATCCAAGAGATTTTCTATCAAGAACATTCCATTCTTCATCTTCCATATCTATGGGCTTTTTTGAAACCCCACCCAATGGTAAATACAGATCTTTCTGATACTAATAATCTTCAATCTGCATTCTCCATAATTGATAATTCTTTCCATTGAATTTCTCCATTCTTAGTTTACTTTCTTCTACCATTGCTTTGATCCCACTCAATCAAAAACCCCTGTGAGTGAATTCTATAATCAACAAACACTAACATGTTATGATACCAATTTTTAGGATCTTAGAGTACAATTGATTACTTTTGTATAAGCAACTAAACACGGAATTGAAACCAGAAGTAATAAGTAACTAGAAATTAGAAACAACAAATAATAGGAGATACAAGAAAAAATCAATCTGTATTAAACTCTTTCAGAAGGAAATACAATGAAGAAATATTTCTCTCCTCACACCTCACAGATGTACAGTAATTCTCCCTCAATATTTCTCTCTCTCTCAATCAATTACAATCAACTCAATTACTAAATTGTACATGCTATGAGGATCTAACCCTACTATATAGAATACTACAACACTAGGGTTCATGAGCCATGCATTCACCACCCTTATATCCACCTCTTAAATCAAAGGCTCAAATCTATTTTTCTAAAAATATAAATTCTAGAAATGCACAGAACTCAGTGTCGGTCTGAAGATGACCGATGCCGGTCGACCTCTAACCGATGCTAGTTGGTTTTGACCGATGCTGGTCAACCCCTAACTGATGTCGGTTGGTTCTGATCGATGCCGGTTACTGTGTAAGCCCAAAAACCTCCAAATTAACTCATTAGTGAAGCTTTTAGCTCCACAGCTCAACATGTGTATTTAGTCTCTGAATGACCATGAGTGATAGCATTCATTGCCTTGAAATTGTTCTCAAATAACTTCTTTTTTATAACACTAGATGGAGGAGTAATAGGAGCAATATAACCATCTAGAATATATTGCTATACATCAAACCCTAGGGACATAATGTATGTCCTCATCCTTGTACTCCAAAAATCATAATTGGATCCATTGAACATTGGTGTTTGCTTACTAGAGAAACCTCTTTGATGACTACCCATATTGTACCTTGGATCACTTTCAAGCTATTAAACCTTTTCCAAAGGACCTGATATGATATAATTGTTAGAGGTACAATAAATAATGTGGGGGGTGAATTAGTGATCCCAAATAATCCAACTTCAATTTTAATATTTAGAAACACTTAACTAATTACCATAAGTATTCATGAAGCATACACAACATTCATAGCAATGAGCAAGAGAGACAATGCAAGATCAATCACATAATACATGACATATGTGGGAAACCATCTTGGGGGAGAAAACCCACTATAAATTATAATTGGACTACTATCTTATAATAAAAAGAACCTATTTATATGAGATTCAATTGATCAAGGAACTATAATCCCTATTTATTGATACTACAATCCCACAAGGTGCTACAAGACCTGTCTAGCTAAGTTGAAATAATAATAATACTTTTATCAAGTTGTCTCTAAAATGAGGATACAACCCCCTTAGATGTTGAGCTTACACAAAAACACCTGTGAACACATCCACCTATGAACTAATTTCTTCAACACCTAATGATGGACCTCTAATTATCACTCTTCACCTTTGCTCATACTCAAAAAATAAGAGCACAATTCTGCTAATAAAATTATGACCACTAGGTCATATAAATATTCCTTATTTTGTTATGATCTTAAACTCATCCATAGGTCACTCTACCCCTCATTAAATTTATAAATCACACACATAAACCTCTCTCAAATCTCTCACTCAATTCTTCCACAATGTCTAGAAACCAACACATTTGGCTTCTCTATTTACAAAGAAATAATCATAATCATAATCTTAGTCAGAAATTAGGCATGTGTTAATAATTAATACATATTTAAAATCAATAAACAACTCAAAAAAAATCTTCATAGGTCATCCATAGCATATATAGGTCACCTATAAGGAACTACACCTTTTAATAAGGCCCTTATAGCAATTATAGGTCTCATGTGAACCCATTCACTCCTTTAACACTTCATCAAACAAAAAAGAACACAATACCATTTAAAAAAACATGGAACATTTAATATTATCTATGGGTCCCCCTTAAGTTCCAACAACCAACATAGTCCCCTTTTGCTTAAGCATAATTTGCTCAAATACCATTCTTTACACATAGTCACCATGAACAAATACATAATTGACTTATAAACCTTTTTTAATATTTTATATGAATGATAAAACCTTTAAAATGAAAAAAAAATATCCTTATGGATTCTAAAACACTCCCCAATATATAATTATTCAAGATATATCGAAACAATATCGAAATAAGATTGAACAATCTTCTTGGGTCACTTTTAGAACATACATGAACACACAGTCAGATTTGAACCTTAATATATTTTATTTTATGTAAATTTAGATATTTAAATAAATTTCATTATATGAACCATGGATTCATATTCAAATTTTCTTTTTATATAACCTTTGAATTCATCCTAGATCAAAAGTTATGGATAAAATATAGAGCATTGGTTTTTCCCTTTAAAAAATTCAAATATTCAAATGCAAATGGTCACAATTAAAATTCAAAAAATATGATCACATATCTTATCATTTTATATTATATCAATACTTAATCATTGATCTTGTTTTATCTTTAATTCCTTTAAACAACTGTCACTTTTACCACTTTCACTCCACTCGCACTGTTAGATAAATTTGTATGAATACACATGAACTGTTCAATCCCTATCTTTTACCTTTAATTAGTGTTAAACATAGTACACATATCCTAATATCAATAATTCCTAAAATCTTGGAGAAAATTCACTTTTTTAATGTTTCTCAAACTTTAAATTGTGCAAAAATCACTAAGTATGGGAAACTTTGCTTATCTTCCTAAAAGGCTAACTTTGCACAGTCATATCTTTTACCTTGCTCACTCGCATGATCTCCAATTTAGACCATGTCATATTCTCACATAGGATAATCCAACCATGTGACAAAATAATATTTTAACCCTCACATGTGTGATATATGATGATATTAAAATGCTTACTCATATTTTTCTATCATAGAGCCAACTATGTCAAGAACTTTTTTGGAAGGCCAACTTTGAACATGCATATCTTTTATCATGATTTGATGCTTGACATGAAAATTTGTGTAAAAAAATAAGGACAAAAAAACCCATATGATCTTATTGTTTTTAAATTTTCATGTGTGTGAGATATGCCATCACCAAGTTGTTTACTTGGCTCTTTCTTACCTCATGCAAATTTGGCTAAGTATGGGAAAACACTGTCAAAATGTTTGGGAGCCCAACTTTACACTTCCATCTATTTTAACATTATTAGGAACATGAATTTATATTTATTTAATAATAACTATGGACTAATGTGATCACAACCATATAACCAACTCCCCCTGATTCATCCACACGTGGTAATGGTGACATCATCAAACTACCTACTCAGATTTTCTACCACTGAACCCAAAGTGTCTAGATGAAAAATATGGACTACCATATGAAATAAAATCTTTCACACAAGATCCCCAATAATCATTTACCACTTATATAACCCATGTCATATACTCAAATCATCATACTCATCCCTAAAAGTCTCTAATCAAGCCAAAATTGAAGATCAACCAAGCCAACTTCAAGCACACTAGGACAAGCACATTGCACAATTTTTCATTGTTACTTATGCTATAAAATCACTTTATCCCCTCTACATGACACCTACATTACATCACTAACAACTCTCCAACATACGAGAGTTGAAAAGTCATAACTTAGCATGTGTGAGGCCCATTAGGGAGGATTTAGGCATTAACCATGGTGGTATTTGGCTCAATGGGGTAAAAAACGTTTTAATGATGGTATAATTAATATTATGAGGTATATTTAAGGAATGTAATGTGGCTTAATGGCCCACCAAGATAAAATTAGGACTTATTATGATCAAAAAATTTGATTTTAATGCACATACATGACCTTAAAGGGGGAAATCAAATGAATATTATGATAATGCCTATGAAGAGACCCTTATGACCTAACAAAGACCTTAATTGGACCCAAATACACTTCTCATGATGTTTTTAAAATATTTAAATATGAGAATACCTTATATAATTAGATAAATTAGAGGTGTTTATGAATCTTCATTAGTCTGCCTTCTTAATTCACCCTCACCATGGCATTTTTCAAATGTTGGATCTCCATCAAACTAACCAAGGAACCTTACACATGATAAAACATCATGAAAACACTTTATTTAAGTTAAAACATAGGTATGGATTGTCACAAAGAAATTATATATCATGAAAGTAAAGTGGGATGCTTGAATAACCCAAACTCATAAAGATGTTTGGCAACTATGAGACTAATGATGGATTAGGACTCAAGGACTTTGACATTGACCCATTTCAAGGTATGAGACTATAAATTGGTCAAAACATCCCAAATTTAGTTACTCCTAATCTTGTTGTATGTGAAATTGTTGGTAACAATCACCCTTCACATCATGACACCTATACTTATCCCCACTATCATTCCATCGCTCTAAATCTTTCATGCACTCAAAACACATCCTTCATTCAACATACCTTCCACTTCATCCTATTTGGTATCACCATTTATCATAGGTGTTATGATGGTATACAATTAAATTTGTAATAATCCAACTTATAAATGGATGAAGTTACTAAAGACATCTATGGAACACAGAACTTAAATATCAATACGGGCCAACATCATGAATCTCACACAATTCTATAATTGAGATGCCAAAAAAATAAAAATAAATTAATCCAAGGGTGAAAACCATTTATATGGCACCTTGGGAAATTAACATGATGAAAACCAATTTTTGATGTCATGTGTACAATAATAAATTGTTGAGTACCTCATGTTTTAGGGAAACACCAATATATTTCAATCCTATGCATTCTAAATCATCCCTCCATTATTACCCATCCTATGCCTATCCATATCCATGTTAAACTCATCCTCAACCATCCTATAACCATTCTTAAATAGCCTTACCTATCCAAAACCATCCTTATCCATTTAATCCTAAACCCATTAAACCCCATCCTTATTAATCCAATATTTCTCATCATGGAACCATCTATCTTCCAAATTTTGACCTTGATAAGGAAGTGGAAAAATATTGATACATGTTCTTAGAAACATCTTGGTGTCTCCTTGAAATGTTATATGATTAAATAATTATTTATTATGTCATGTGTTCCTTGGAGTTATTATCTTAGTTCCCATCCATTTTTATTCATCTATATTACATCCAAAATGTATGCATTCCATCCACTACTGTTCCCTTACATGGTACTGGAAAATGTTTTCCCTTTGCTAATAGACCTTGTATATACAACTATAAATCCAAAAAAATAAACATTAAATTTTTTCCAAAAATACCAAAAAATAAAAATCCCTTTTCCTTCATTATTTACATTCATCATCCTTTGTGTGGATTACCCATCGAAAGGTTCAACATTATAAAACATATCAAATGCTAAAGGGTTCTTCTCTAGCCAAGGACATCAAAAAACATCATTTGCTTACATTTTTATATAGTCATTTGATTAATTTTTTTTATTTAATTTTTTATACATCTTGTGTATTTATCTACTTGCTGGTATAGTTTATTGTTCATTTCCTTGACTATTTTAATTACATGTTTTTTTGTTGCCAATGTCTCTTTCTATCTTATCTTTATTGTTTCTTATTATGTCTATATCACTGTGCACATTACAAACAATGATATTATGCTCTCCCATATAATGTTTCACTAAGTCTTCCACTTGTTAATCTATTAGTAATGACATATAATAGACATCATGGTTTTTCCATATCATTAATGCATATTGTCATATGAAATATCAAATAAAGGTTGTTAAACTCTTATTGGTTATTAATGTTAAAATTCATGTTGTAACTCTAAAAAAATCATATAAAAAATAGTTATCCAAACCATCTTTTTTTTTTCCTATTATGCATGTATATAAACACATCCTAATATAGAGCATCTAAGGGTCATTTCAGACAAGTTCATTATGGTGTACTCCTTGGAGGACCCATAGCATGTGGATAAGACCAACCCATAGAGTGCTTTGAGGTTGTAGTCCATGTTGTCTCTCCTACCATATTTTAAAAATACACTATGTTAATCATTCCATGCTCATTATACATCTCAAATACAAGACTCAATAACATTCAAAATCCCATAACAAAGTACAATAATTTATTAGGCCTCATCACTTCTATCTAACAAAGTTTTTAAGGTGAATACACCACCCACCTAGATTAATCCACCAACCTCATGAAAAAATTCATCTCACTTATTGAAAATTTAACTTTTTAAACATATTGTCCATTTTCTTTTATGAATTCACCACAATCAATGCTAAATTCATAATTCTATAAATGGAAAATTCGTTTTCCTTTTTTTTTCTAAGCATTCTAAAGTAAAAACAGAAATTGATGTACCATGCATCCCATAATTACATTTATATCCCATCAATGAATCAAATCCATGTTATCCAATCAAAGGGTTAATCAATTCAATTAATTAACTTTTTTGTATATTCTTGCACATCCATCATCCCTGATCATTTCTTAATATTTCCATTCAATCTCTTAAACCTATCGATTGGGATCAATAAAATCATAGCATCCTTACTTTATTCATCAATCAATAATTCACCCAATCAATCAATAAGTTAATTGAATAATAAATGAATCATTCAATCCAATAAAATATCACCACTTTATTATTGGGATATATCATTACCACAATCTATTAATTATATATATCATTGCTTGGGGGTACGTCAAAGTGTACAACTTATTTTAATATATATCAAAACCAATCCACTCCTTACATATATAATTATTTGGGAAATGTCAATTCATCATTACAACCAATCATAATGTGTAATCATTAGCTTATTAACATCCATGGGTCAATCTTACATTACACCATCACTTTACATCTCTTAGCACATTGGGATAACTACATTAGCTTGAGGTCTATTTAGATAATGTAGGTAGTGCTCAGGTACATGGGGTATTTGGGGTCAATTTAACCACTACCATCCATCCAAGTCATTTCAACCATACTTTATATTATCTTTTAATAAAATTTCTCAACATCAATGCTTAAAATTATCAATTTGATAAACTTTTATCACAAACAGACAAACTATATTTTTTATTTTATGGCTCATAAATTACCATCATTGGTATATATCATTCCCACATACACTCTAGTGAACCTTGATTCCTTGAGCACCATCTAAGTGTGTAGCCTATGAACAAAGAAATAATATTTTATCCAATTTATTTCTCTATTTTTTACCAGCTAGGGGAAAATCATTTTACATGACCTCCCTATAATGTTGTGATGATTTTTATTGAGACAAGTATCTCCATTATTGATGGTAATGCATCCCTATATGTATTCATTTTCCCTTAAAATAATATCAATAATTTGTCCATTTTATCACATAAACACTCAAGGGGTCATCATAACATTAATTTTCATTTACCTGAGGTACTTATTCTCTAAAATCATCAAATCTATACTTTGTCTACAATTCTTTGAAATTGTATTTCTTCTTTGAAACACCATTTCAACTAGAGGAAAATGTAGAGACCTAATTTTCACCATTTAGTGTCAAATTCGTTTTAACACACTAAACCATCACCTTCCCCAATTCAAATCCAAATCAACATCATTTACCTTCACTTTAAAATAATTTATTAATTCTTAAATAATTAATTATAATCATGCACATAATTTTCTTCAAATACTAAATAATATTTCAAAGTTTACACCTCACCTAAACATCCTTCACATTTGTCTCAACATGTGTTGAATCATCCAACTAATCCCTCAACTTCTTCAACCACCTTATGAGTCATATTATAACATTTAAACCTCTTGGATGACTTAACCAACTAACTTGACCCATTATTGGTGAGTCACTCAACCACATCTTCTTTTTCTTCAACACAAAATTATTCATCATCCTCAAGGATGTTGCACCCAAAATTTTGACTAATTGTTTTGGATTTTTGGCATAGAACTAGTATGACACAAGAGGAGCATGGTGTATGAATACCATGACATGAAACTAGAATAGAACAAGAATACCATGGCATGGATCCAACAAGACATAAGAGGATAAAGGCATTGAACATGATAGTGTAAGAAGACCCAGTCAAAGACATAACATAACTACGGAGAACCCTAGAGCATAGGACTCGTTACAACAATGAAATACTTGGGGAGCATGAAGGAAGATGGAAATTTTTTAAGAATGATGATTAAGGATAAAATAGGCTTTAATCATCACATGAGTTTTGCACTAGCCCATAAAAATAAGGACATTTAATAACAAGGATATAACATCAAATAAGTATATAGGGGACACAAAGGCATAGATCCTTAGGAGAAAATAATTAAATGACTTCCATGAATATTAATATATAAAATATCATTATTAAATCACCTTATTATCATTATTAGTATAACTACTTGTTTAGGGAAAAACAAGTATAAATACCCCTTTACAAAGATGTGTAAGATGACTGAATATTGATATTATATAATGACTCTTTATGATAATATAGGATTATGGAATCTATAATCAGTTATGGTGTTATTCATAAGTCAATTTATAGTTAAAACATTAAAAATGGGCTACATTGAGTAATATATAGATTATAATTCATTATGAGTTTTATATAATATGCATTGTATGTGTTTGTGAAACTAGCACATTGAGCTTCATGGCATTTATCTTTGTCTTCTTGTTTATTCTAATTAATAAGACAAGGTCCATAATCATATATATTTTTTCTATATAATATATAATTATTTAATAAAATAAAGATTATGAAAAGTGTTAATACACAACATAACCCTCGAGAACTATTTTCTAATGCATGTTTTGAGTGAGCCTGCAAGATCTTAATGTTGCATGAAAAACCAGTGCATAAGCTTTTTGGGACTATACACTTCAACACCTTAAGTAAAATGTGATATAAAATTAACTAAAATTTTGGTTCCATTATTGGGACCCATAGCACTTATTGCATAGTAATGTAAAATGCTTGAACGTTTATCCCTTAAAATTATTGAATAATGGATTATCGAGATTAAGGATGATTTTGTTGTTCCCTATATTGAACTAGGAGTTTATGCATGTGTATGGGTGGAAGAAAATATATATAGTTCATTATATGAAACTTTATTTGTTAGATTTCCTATTTATTTGCATTCTTGGCTTTCTACCTATGCTCAAGGTTGATCACAAAATTTTTGAAGGAGGCAAACTTAGATGATAGAGTGTCAAAGGGATTTAGGATTTCTGGGAACACCATTGACATAGGATATTAATATTTGGTGGAGAGGAGTGTTGAATAGATACATATTAAAATATGTTACAACCACTTACTCTTTTCTTGAATAAGCCAAGTTCAAATTTCTCTGAGAACCATGTGGTTAGTATATTATACATTTTCCACTAGAAGTAAAGAAGTTGTTTATTGATTTTGGACTCAAAATTATATCTATAGAGGGATAAATCCATTCTTTCATGAGCTACATAGTTGGAAGGGGAATGCAAAGGTGTTTGTAAATAATTTTTGGTTTAGAATGGTAGCCAATCAATAATCATTACAAAAGCATAAATATGATGAATCTCGACAGAGGATCATAGGTAGAGATAAAGTAGAAAGGGAATGAGATAACTTAAGAACTCTTGTTAGGATCCATAGGGAAGAATAAAGGCACAAGGAGAACTCAGTCACTTTTAAACCTTGACCAATGCCAGTTTTATCATATTAGGGAGACACTAGTCAAACAAAATAAATTAAAGAACCACATTTGAGCTAACGAAGTTCCTCAACCATAGTGCACGCTTGTGATTTTGAGCTAGATGATTTAATTATAAATAACTAGGATATAAGTAGTGTATATTTAAAAATTGATCCTATACGTTAAATTACAGTTGAGCCTATTTTAAATCATAGCGAATTAACACTTTCTTTTCCTATTCAATGGAATTTTATGTCCCAACTTCATATGCCTAGTGGACCTAGCATTCATAGTGGGTAACGTATTGGTCTAAGTATTGTTAATCAACCTTATACCTACCCAACATCATGGGTTTTTCTACTAGAGGTGGTAGAGATGGACTAGGAAGTAACATAGGAGGAAGTAGTGGGATTCCCCCTCTAGGAATAGGACCTAAGAGTTCTCAACAACCACAATCACAAGCACCTCAACTAATGATGTTGTATTATTAAATTATACTTCATTTACCTAAATATCATGCATGGAGAATGTTTTGGATCATGTTCATAAGTGTGAACTCATTTGGAGGTCACATGGCATAATTTAATCTATGCAAAAGGATACATAATTTTCAACCATACTTCTAGAAAGAGCACACAAGTGGTATAGGAAGTTTGAACCTCAACAAGTAGAAATTGACTATGATCAACTAAAGATGACATTTCTTCAAGAATTTTATATTCCCAAATTTGATCAATCAAGTATTGATACTCTAAAGGACAAAATAAAAACTCACTGAAAGTGTATGAGAGTATGATACATGGTTGAAAACACTCTTGTGAAATATTTAATTTAGTATTAATGTTTATTAGTATGACCAATGGTTCATGGGATGCTTTTGCTTCTTTTTAGATTAACACTATCACAAAGGACTTTTACCAACCCACATGAACCCATGAAAGTTGCCTTCTATACTGAAGTTATTGATAGAATTAACACTAGAATCAATCCTTTTATGGAAGCTCAAATATATTTAATGGCATCATAATTATAAAAACTAATTACAAATAATTAATATGACACTCATAATGGTCTTTGGTGTATTTATTGTGAGTCTAAAGGACATAATAGAAGTAACTACCCATGCAAAAATATCTACACTATACAAAAATATTCATGTGACATTTTCCATGAAGATAATGATGTACACTCTAATCATCTCTTATATTGGGCTACACATTATTAAATGTCTAAATAATGTAGGATATTTGATGCCTACATCCATGACATAAATTATTGATAACTAATTAGTGATATACATGAGGCACGTGTGTATGAAACACATCAAACATTTATCTCTAACAATAAATATAATAGTGGATATCATGGATGAGGTCAAAGATGAGGATGATTAGGTGGTAATTTTACACCAAGAATTTGTTATAAGTATGAATATCTAGATCATTATCATCAAGATTATCAAGTTTATCTAACATGTGTTTTTTATAAAAAGGAGCATCGATTAGAAGAATGTCCTGAATTATACACAAACATCACTAAGGAAATAAATGAAAAAGGTGATAGAATGATTTTTATTGAGAAAAATCACTATAAAATATTCTCTAATAAATTGATAAGACAACAGGTTAATATCAATACACATAGTAGAGGATAATTTTAGTCTACATTTATTCTACCTATTGAGAAGATATAGTGTGAAGAGCCTCATAAAATGAAGTATATTGATGCCAAGAAATAGAAAGACATTCTCCAAGATACTATGTCATTGTTATGAGAAATACAAGGAGAAATTTAGTTTCTTAAGGACCAAAGAGATACCCAACGTGTTGATTTACAAAAATCCATAGAACCTCACAATGCAGTGTGAGATGATTTTCAAAAACTTTGCAAGCATACATTAGATGAATACATTGTCCCAAAATTGATTAATTGGATTATAGACTAAGTAATAACACTAATTTACACTCAACCTTAATTTCTTAGGACAATTGAAGACCATCGATTGAATCATGATCGAAAAAAAGATACTCATATTCTTCCTAGCCATCAAGAGGACAAGGAAATACTAGTGAATGCTACAATCGATGGTTGGGTGATTCAAGATATTTCGGTCAACACTCATGTGGTGGATATCATCCTAATAAAGGATTCATGATGTAAAATGGCTAGCCTAGAATTGTAACCATCACCTCACATGTTGTTTATGGCTAATAAAATCCATGTACTAATTGACATTCTTAACAATGCAATAGTTGAAATATTTTGGGTACCTTTTAAATATAGTTTTTAAGTTCTTGAGTTGGTTGAAACTAATTATTTTATGGCTCTATTGGGTTAACCTTTGTCTTATTCAAACAACATAAACTTAATTTTTAAAAATTACTACATCAGTTTTGAGAAAACTAATTAATTCATCATTGTCCTATTAGATCAAGCACATGGGCCCCTGTACATAGAACCTATTATCATAAATGAAGATATTAACCACATCTATAATGTCACATCTGAAGGTGATGAGAATCATAATACTAATCCTAATGGCATCCTCTAATTGACAAACACCTAATCCCTTTATATTACTAAAAGTAATGATTGTAGTTGTTGGGCTTATGGTGACTATGACCTCATTGAAAGAGTGTGTAGTGCTATTGGTAGTTATGATAACATTCCATGATAGTAACATAAATGCCACATATTTATTTGCCTTTTTACTAGATAAATCATGAGAGGACCATTTATGGATGCACCATTAGATATACTTGATTAAGCTCCTCAATCTCATGAGCAAATGGAAGTTTGTGACTTCATCCAACAACTTGAAGAATTCTATAACTCTATTTTTGATCATATGAATTAATTAGTTCACCTTTTTTAGGGCATAGCTACAAGGTGGTGGTGAAACCATAATTATTGACTTATTTATTGGGATCAAATATATTATGATTTGTATCACTAGTTTCATCATGATAACTATGTCTAAGTTGCAATCATGTATAATGAGGTATGCACATGAAAACCACACATCAAAGATTTTGAATCCATGTAGATTATTGAAGAATTATTCTTTCTAGAGTACCTATAGGTGCATGCTTTTTATGGAACCTTACATACTTAGGCTAGAGCATGGTATGTTCATGAAGATTGACATTTGGGTATACATTTTTGGCATCTATTGAAATATAAAATGTACTCTAAATTATCTTACTCATCTTCAAGAATGGATTGATGCCTCACTCTCCAAGTCATACAAAAATTAGTTATTGGTGACCCTAGTCCCATAAAAGATAGGTTTTTACATATACATGATGTCCTAGATGAATGTTTGGTTTTATTTAATGATCTAGCTTTGTAATATATCCCCATGCCATAACCTATGCTTAATCGGGAATGTTGTTAAGAGATTTACCAAGGGAAACAAAAATTAGTGTTTCATGTTGATGAAGGTGAAGGGTTTAACCCACCTAACCAATTAATAAATCATTTGTATATCCTTATAGACTATGGATCTCAAATTGTTCATGATAATGGTCTTGATGTAGACCAGTTATACACATAACCTCTTCAAACTATCCATCTCAAAATCAGTACAAAGGAAGAACCAAAGAAAACTAATATGGGTAACTACTGGATTGATATGGAGGTTTCAAAATTATATGAGTTATTAAAATAATTTCAAGATGTCTTTCCAAGGATTTATAGTGAGATGAAAGGTGTTCATCTATCATTATGAAAAATGCATATCAAACTAGTTGATGGTGCTTGACCAATCAAGAAATGGCCATATAAGATGAATCCAAATTTATAACACAAGTAAAGGAGGAAATTGATAGTATACTATGTTCTAGAGTAATAACCCTAATTGATGAGTCTAAATGAGTTATCCCCATGGTCATAAGTATAAATAAGGATGGAAATATTAGGACTTACATTGACTATCACATACTTAATGGATCTTATTTTATTGATCCTTTACCAATGCCATCCATAGATGAAATCTTTGAAGGCATTGTTGGGTGTGAAATTTATACTTTCATAGATGGATTCTCTGGGTACCATCAGGTCTAGATCACTGAGGAGGATCGACCTAAGATTAAATTTACTATTGAATATGGATATTTTGCATATGCCATCACGACATTAAGTTGAAAAATGTACCTATTTATTCTTTCATATAGATGTTGAAGCCTTTAAAGAATTAATCCATAAATTTCTTCAAGTTTATTTAGATAACTAGACAATTTATGGCTTGGTAAAGAACCACTATTCTAATCTATAGCTCATGCTTGAGCATTTTTGAGTTCTTTAAAAATCATTAAACTTAAAGAAGTGTCTTTTTGCTATACCATTTAGTGTTTTTCTTGGTCATATAATCTACAAAGATGTAATTTTGGTAAGCCTTACTAAATTAATTATCATTCTCTATATACCTACACCAACATCTCAACATTTAGTTCATGCCTTTTTAGGACATACTAGGTATTATAAAAAATTCATCCAATGTTATTCAAAGATTGATGCACCTTAGGAGGAACTCTTGAAACATAACAAAGACTTTATTTGGACCCACTCTTGCCAAGAAGATTTTGAGGCCATAAATGATAAACTTATCACTTTCCTAATTCTCCAGTTCTCTTATTTGAGAAAACCATTCCATGTCCATGTTGATGCTTCTAGAATGGCCATTAGTACAATTCTTAAAAAACCTGGTGAAGGTTACCTTGATAACCTCGTGTATTTTTCTAGTATAAAACTTACTCTGACTAATAGGAATTACACTCCATAGAGCACAAATCACTTTCCATGGTTTATGACTTATATAAGTTTCAAAAATACTTATTGGAAACTCATTTTATATTATATACAAGCCATAAAGTTTTAAAATATCTGGTAAAAAACCTTATGTTACATGGCTGTATCTACTACTAGATTGTAATATTTCAAGAATTTTAATTCTTTGTCATGGTCAAACTAGGAAAGACTAATTTTAGTCCTAACCATCTCTCCTAAATTGATTTTGGAGAACCATTTTGCATCATTAAGGATGACCTACATGATGTACATATATTATGTTTTTCATGTGTTCCTAAGGAGTTATAATTAATTGTAACTTTCTTAACTATTAGTGTAGCACTAGATTGTTTGAGTTCACAGGCTAAGAAGTAACTAGCCATTTGTACTACACCATTCTAGCTCATCAGAGGAGACCTCTAAAAGCTTGGATGAGATGAAATATTTTTACTTTGTGTCATGAAACATGATCACTCTAAAGTACTCTATGAAGTTTATAAAGGTATTGCTAGTAGACACTATGCTGGTGAGGCTACTACATGCAAAGTATTATCAATCGGACTTTGTTGGCCTACCCTTTTTCAAGATGCCAAATTGCATGTTACATAGTTTGATATTTTCTAGCATGTGAGGAAACCAAATCATTTGGATGCCATGACTTGACATCCTATTTTTTTTTGAAAGAACCATTTGAGAAATGGGTCATTGATTTTGTTAGCTTCATCAACCCAATAGGATGATGTATAGGTTCCCATTATATCATCACAATAATTGATTATCTCCTATGATAGGATGAGGCTATATCAATAAAGTATTATACTATTTCAATGGTTGCACACTTCATATGGGAACATATCATAACCTAGTTTGGCTACCCATTAAGTTTTAATACTGACTAAGATATACATTTCCTCAATGAGGCTATCCACATCTTACTTTTTGAGTTCACGATTGCCTACCAAAAAATAACACTATATCATCCCAATGCCAATGGTATTACTAAAGCATTCAATAAAATTTTAGTCATAACACTTATAAATATTTGTAATATTGGCCATACTAACTAGGATGATCAGGTCTTTACATTACTTTAGGCTTCTCGAATAACCTATAAGTGCCTTAATAAGGGTACACCTTTAAATCTAGTATATATAATAAATATATTTCTTCCAATTTAATTCTTGGTGCCCTCTCTTTAAATTGCATACATTAGATAATTAGATGAGCAATCATCATTGAAATCATGTTTGGATGCTTTATTGTGGTTGGATTAGTATAATTTTCTTTCTCATTGGCGTCAAGATGTCGATAAATGTAGACATGGCTTGGTATGGACACCACATTAAGCATAAGACATTTACCATAGGGATTAAAGTCTTGTTCTATGACTTCAAGTTTGTACACCATTATAGGAAACTCCATTTTCACTAAGATGGTCCTTTTTTGTTCATAACATTTACCTTACTAGTGCTTATCATTTAAATATATTGGATGGCTAGTTTCTTCCTAGCCATTACAATGGTAGAATACTAAGGCCATATTTCCCTTTTTAAAGTTTAGTTTTTGTAATAATAAGGCATATGCCATTAGTTTAAGATTTCCTATTTTTAATAAAAGTGTTACCTTAGTTGTTCATAACATTTCTTTTATTTAAATTCTTTTATGACACACATTTAATGTGGGTTATGAGGTATTAAATGTATTAATAAAAGTTCCATGTGTTAGCTAATATACATATGCACATACAAGTTAAAAAGTCCTGGGTTAAATATTCTCACCAATAGTATGAATATTCAAAGGGTTGAACAATTATCTTCCATTCTGAAGGAAAGCATAGGATAACACATGCCATTAATAGAAAGGGAAAAGTGGTTATGATAAACATGCCAACTTCATGTCACAATGATACCATAAAATGCATTTATGATGAAAAGTGATGGTCGAAGAAAGGAGATTATTATTATTCATTTATTATGATAAGTGATGGTAAAAGAGGGGATAGTAAATGTAAGTTAACCCCTTGATCCTATAAAAAGGACTTAAGGTCTCGTTTTAACTTTTACCTTTGATTTCATTTGAGTTTATAAAGCTCAAGAATGAAATAAGTCCAAGAAATTCCAGAAAAAGTGTCAAGTATCATATTTCCATTTTTTTTTGGCTATTGTGAAGGATTTATTGAGTAATTAGGAGGAAATTAACTATCTTTAAATCATGAAGAAGGAAACTGGTAGTTACAGGTTGTAGAGGTAAGCATCTATCATTAATGGGTGTCAAAGTATGAAAATATGATTCATTTCCATTGTAAACACATATTCCTTTGAGAACATTGGATAAATATACCTCAACCTTTGGGCTCCATATAGGGTGATGTGGCCTAAGACTAAGGCCCTAAGAAGTGATCCATTAAACCATTCTAGAAGAGGAAGTACCATGTGTTAGGGGGGAATCATTATTAATCAAAGAAAAAACACCTAAGAAATGGAATCAGTGTGTGGAAGGTGAATAATCTAGAATGACATGCCTAGAAAATAAGATAAAAATACATCCACCAACACTGTTGATGATAAAAGAGATGTGGTACTTAGAAATGGTGTTGCGTGCAAAAAATTGGGTGTTAAAAGTATGATCTTATACCATCTTTGATTACAACCACTACCAACCAAGAAATGAGGTTGAACTATAGAATGGCTACCAAATTGAGCACCAAAACACTAAGAATCAATTGGTGTATGACCTAAAAATATTTAATGACTTGGAATCTGTATGGATATTTTAGTTATTTAACCTTCCATATTTTGTAAAGTGGTGGAAGAAGTAAAATTTATGCTTTCACATGTCTATGAGGACTATATCTATTTTATTGGGCACTACATGAAGATTACACCTAGAATAATAAGCAAGGTGTTAGGATTAAAATACTCTGGTATTGATGTAGAATTTGATTTGGAAGACTCAGAGGAAATGTAGAAAATGATAACATCGCTTGAGTACCATAAGTATGGTCATGCCATCCACATTAAGAAATTACAAGATACTTCCCTCTAAGTAGAAATACCCATCATCATGACCAATATAAATGGTACTAATCATTGGAAATAGGTGTACATGGATCACCTATACATCACCCATCAGGTAACCAAGGGATTAAAATACAATAGGTAATGTATTTTTCCAATAGAATCATTTTGGATGCCAAGAAGGCCCATCAGATACTAAGCCATAGGTTTCCATGGGGGTTATTTTTATTGTTAATGGAGTTTGATGAAATTTTTATACCAAATTACACCTTTGGGGAGATGAAGTGGGTGTACCCACTAGAGCATAAATGCCCCATAGAGTGCTATAAGGCATTCACATGCTCCAGTCATATCACCTTGACATTCAAAATCAAGATGAAGTTATGGTATGATGGCATGAAGGAGGCCTTTGGGAATTAATGGAAAATTCTAAAGTAATTATCCATATAGGTTGGTAAGCAAGCCCAATTTGTAGTGAAACAACATTTCTTACTAGCTTGTATCAAAATGGTCCCCTTTAGAGAACTTTCATCTTGGTTAAAGCTGACATATGCCTTTATAGTGAGGTACTTCATCAATTTGATGAACCACATATTTCATGCATAACCCCTCACCCCAAAAGATGACCAAATGACTTAGAGATCCACACCCTCCAAAGTTATATGGTTACCCTAGAAAGAAAGCATATAGGGAAAAATGTGATACTAATAAAATTGACATCAAGATTAAGTAGACCATGGTTGGAAAAACTATTCACAATTTATTTTATATGTTGAGGCCCAAAAATAAATCTTCAAGAGGTATAGAACATGAAAAATAAAGTTTTCCACCTGTACCAACTCTTGAAAAGAAGAATCAAGTTGGGCATGATGTTAATGCAAGTTCACAGCTAGAACCACCAAAATGGCAAAGGACTGCCCAAGCACTGCCACCAAGGGATTTTCCACCAAGGTATTCTCCATCAAGGACATCACTACTGAGGGATCCTAAAAAAAATACACTAGATAGATAACTTGAGGGTACAACACCATTACCCCTAACCAAACCATTGGAGGAAGAGCCAATAAGCCACATGGAAGAAATAGAGGAGTTTGACTCAAAAAAGACACCTTCCCCAATGTAAGATTAGGCACAATTATACATTGAATATCTACTTGGAAAAGAGGGGGATGGTTTTGATACCAAACATATGAGTGGCATAGACATTGGCAACACTTCTTTGCTCATAGATGTGGAGGTTTAAATCCTTGAGCGAGATCCCTACAAAGGAAAAGAGTTGGCTGACTCTAAAGAAAAACCACATTTGGTTGATCTATCTACTAATTTACATTCCTAATACCAAAAAAGTATTTAAGATAAGATGCAACCATAGATACCAAGCATCAAGTGTCCTTTCTCTTGTATATATACAATGAAGGATACCATTTTGAAATTCCTCTAGACAACACAATTCTAGATTCTCAAGTATCAACACTACCCAATCTAGTTTGGATTGATCCCCAAAAGATATCTCCCCTATAATAAAGCATTACATTTTTGAAAATGGACTTTGAAGTCACACCATGGAATAAACTTTCAGATTTTGATGTGTGCAAAGCTGAGAATAAACATGGCTAGGTGGTGGAATTGTATGACAAGGAAGATGACACTTTCAAGGTGCTTGAAGAGGAAATGGTTGTGATAAAGAAATAAATAGAATAAATCATATCAGCTAAAGTAAAAACTTTGAATTTATATAAAACTATTTTAGGCAAAGAACCAATATTGGTAAATAGAGTCCTTTTGGAGGGAGAAGCCATTGAAAAATTGGAAACTTTGGTAAATCTTTTACTAAAGCAGTGTAATGAACAACTTGTGCCTCAAAATGAAGCATTGTGGGTGGCTAAATAGTTTATAGAATCAATATAAGTCTATATACATGCTTTCAAAATATTTAGGGAAGTGATCCCCATCTTGGACATGATTTTTGAAAAACTAGCATGACCCAATAAAATTTTGGAGGCTCAGCTCAAAGCAGAGGAGTCTCAAAGGTAGCAATTGGTAGATGTTTCCATTTTAATAAAATACCTCACCAAGCTTGCTAAGGCATTTAAATATTTCTATACTATAGATGAAATAATAAATGCACATTGATAAAACCTAAATTCTAGTTTTACAACTCTTTGAGTGTAGGTTGTAGTTAAAGTCACTACACTTGAAGAGATCCAAAGGGATGTTAATTTATCCCTTGATTAATTTGTTAATAAGGCAAGTGAGTGTCTCGATCAACCCAAGGAGATGAAAAATTTGAAGGTGGTGATTAAGGAAATAACATCCAAGCTACTTTACACCTTGTCACATTAGGACAGTGTTAGAAAATATATTGATCAAATTGGGCTTGATTTTTTGGCTGAGGTCGAGATCGTGACTTATTCCATAATGAACTAAGAGTGTAGTGTGGGGTGATTTTGGACCCCAAATGTTGACTAAGTGTTTTGGATTTCTGACATAGAACCAACATTACAAAAGAGGAGCATGGTGTAAGAAGACCATGGCATAGAATTAGCATGGCACAAGAAGACCATGACATGGATTCAGTGAGGTAAAAGAGGACAAAGGTGCCAAATATGATAGCATGAGAAGACCTAGTCAAAGATAGAACATAAATATAGAGAACTCAAGAGTATAGGACTCAATACAATAATGAAATACTTGGGGAGCATGAGGGAAGCATGAAATAGTTAATGAGCGATTCTCAAGGATAAACTAGGCTTTAATCATCACATGAGTTTCATATTGGCCCACATAAAGGACAATTGGAAGTAAGGAGCTAACATCGAACAAGTATATAGGGGATGCAAAGACTTGGGTCCTTAGGATAAAAAAAGTAAATGATTATCATAACTCTTATTCTACAAAATATCATTGGCCAATCACCTAATTGTTATTAATAGCATAAGTACTTGGGCAAGGAAAAATAAGTATAAATACCCCTTTATAGAGAAATGTAAGGTGACTAAATATTGATATTATGTAATGAATTTTTATGATAATACAGAATTACATAAACTATAATTAGTTCTAGTTTTATGATTAAGTTAAATTTATAGTTAAAATGTTAACAATGGGCTACATTGAGTAATATCAAGATTATAATTCATTGAGTTTTATAGAATATACATTGTACATGTTTGTGTAACCAGCATGTCAAACTTCAATGAATTTATCTTTGTGATCTTATTTATTGTGATTAATGAGACAAGGTCCATAATCATATATTTCATTTTATACATGATATCTAATTATTGAATAATCTCATGCTTATAAAAAGTGTTCTTGCACAACATAACCTTCAAGAACTAATTTTTGTTGCATGCTTCAGGTGAGCATGCAAGATCTTAGTCTTGCATGAAAATCTAGTGTGTAAACTTGTTCAGACTAGACACTTAAACACCTTAAGGAAAACATGATTGAAAAGTACCTAATAATGGGTTATGAATCAAATCTAGCCATTAAATATTTAGATAAATTGATAAATTCAAATAATCTTCAATCATTCATATTGTCTCCTATAAGCCTATAAATTAATGTTTAATTCATCACTTTAAATCATATACCTTAAAGATAATGAAGTGTTATCAAATTTTTATTGTGAATCAAATCTAAAAAAATATTTTTCACTCCAAAATGTTTCCCAATTATCTTTTATTTAGAAAAGAGCTGAGCACTCACATTTAAAATTCAAGATAAATATTTATTGGATCACTATAGATAAGGTGATGAATACTAATAGTTTTAAGTTCTTTTTATTACTTTATTTCATTTGTTTCTCTATCTTGAATATTAGGTTTTAGTTTAGATTATATTTCATTTTTTTTTATTTCTTAGCTATTTTGCATTCTAAATCTAATGCTTACAATGTGTATGACCTAAAATAGATATCTTGTTATAGGTTTAATTAGTGCATATAAATATGAAAATGAATATTAAAATTTCTTGAAGGAAAAAATATTAAGGAGTATACTTGTGTGTCGATGAAACCGTGTTTCCACTTGATAGTTTTCTTTCGTAATGATGCTTCCTTATTGAAGCATTGAAGAGAGGTTCACAACTAAACCTTGGAGATGTGAAGAGGGTAATTGAAGGTTTATCATTCCCCCAATATTATATGAGGGTGAGTTTTTTTAAGTCCATTGAGAGCTCTGAATCTCAATCACACAACTCAAATGTAACATAATCTAGCCAATCTCTCCCAAGTCAAATGGTGTAGCCATATCAACCTGAAATAAATGAAGTAGTTATAATTCTATTGAGAACACATAATATTGATTAAATTAATAAAATAATTCAAATTATATAGGATATAATCTCAAATTGTGTATCTTGGTAGGTTGGTACATGAATATTTATAAAATGTTAATAATGTATCTTTAATTTTGTGTTTTTTCATGGAATATGCACTTTAGAATGTGTCTCAAGATAAATTATTTATCAAAATATAACCTCTAATATATAAAATTATTTATAATATGTATGAAAATTTTATTTTATATGTTCCAAATCTATGCCAAATGCATCAAATTTTGTCCCAAGTGTATATTTGAATTATGTGAATTGAATCAATTTTTTTCAATTCTTTCAATTATATGCACGTGGAGTCATGTTTCTATGATTTGTACCCAATAATATTAAAATCATTTTGAGGTGATGGGAATGAAAAAATGATATTAATATTATCTCAAAATGATAAGATGACTATGATGTATTGGTGTGAACTATGTAGTAAAGAAACATATATTAGTATCATGTCAAAGTAGATATATCAATGAAGATTTTAGTATGCATACAAGCCCTAAAATCCCACACACACACACACACACACACAAGAGGATTCAAAAGTAACACAAAGATGGGTCTAACGAGACTACATACAATGGAATATTCAAATATTGCACACTGAAGATGAGGACATATGAAAATGTCCACACAAAAAAGAAAAAATAAATACTTAGGTAATTATTTCCAACGAGAAATGAAAATTTTAAAATTTTACACAAGAGATAAAAATAATAAAATAGGAAGTACACTAAAGTAAGCCATGTGAAGATATAAAATAAATGAAATAGAAACAACTAGGATAAACATGTCTTACTAGTCACTGTATACATGTGTAGCAAAAAGGTCATGTGTGATAAAATATAAAAGTATACTATCTAATAAATTAACATAAGTATATTAATGTGTAAATTTAAGTATAAAATATTAAATGGAAATGATCATAAAAAATATAACCTATGTCGATCATGATCATATAAAAGCAAGATGCCCCCAACATAGTGTGTCACTTGGGAATAGGAAAGGTCCAACATATACATGTGTATGTATCATTAATATAACATATTATTTTATCACTCTTAATTATCCATGAAACATATGTGTGTAAATAAATTATATTCTATCTACTAACATAAAGTAAACAACATATATTGAAAGCTAGTCAACATGTGAAATGCTAAATATTTTTGTAATTAGAGTTATTTGACTATTTTTATATTTTATTGAACATTTGATTTATTTATTTATTTTGATATTATTTTAAAATATAGTGATATCCCATGATACCATATAAATTATGTTCATAATGTGCTCTATATTGTGCATATGGTATAGTAAACTAGTAATACTACCAAGGATCATGTATATGTGCCAAATCTAAAATTGGAGAATATGTAATAATATATGTATGTCTCATAGGAATATATAGTCTTGAGGTATTATTATAAGGTTTATTGTTTCATGAAATAATTTTTTTAATTCTCCATCATTTTTTTGGTGTAATATTTGGTCTTTATACCTATTCTAAAACATTGTGTTCTATTATCAATTATTGGCTAGGTTGTGGAGGTGTAAATGAGGATCTTAAAGATTTCAATATGGATATCTTAAGAAATTTACTCTAAAGTATTGGTCACATATGAAATTATATTTCATATTTTCTTCCCTTTCATGTATTATTAAACTTAGTAGGTTGTGTAATTATCTTTCATGGAATAAATTTTTCCTATTACAAAGGATATTGATATTGAATCCCTAGAACTATAATTACCTTATTGGCATGAATATAATTTAGAAACCCATACATTATATAATGTAACACATAGGGTTAATTAATCTAATTTAATCCTAATAACATATAAAATACTCATGTATCTGGTATAAATGAAAATTTTTCCATCACATGTGTTAGATCAACCTGGAGATGTAAATCAATCTCACCAAAAATGTTTTATATATTCCATATAATGATTTAACCATTTTGGTTAAAGGGAATAAATAATATTGTGTGTATATAAAATGTGTGAGTAATTTCATGGTGCATACATTCTCACTAAAACCATTATCAACCATAACATTGTGTATAGGTTGATGATAAACATGTGCTCTAATAAATAAAGAATGAAGATCTAAGTCATCATTCAAAATATCTTTGTCATAAAATGAAATTAAATGACTTTTAAGCATAATATATATCTCATTTTTAAGTTTTCCAATAAACCCATCTAATGGGTTCCTATAAAGTGGTGGAAGAGGATGTGCATGCCATACCATTTGCATTTCTTTTGTTTCCTTATATTTATATTGTAATGGATTTTTGAATATATTTTGATATTGATGATCATTAGGTTATGAACATAAATCCTTTGAATAATCCTCAAAGGTGATTTGTTAATTGTCAATAAGGTCTTATATATTGTACATCAATTTATAAAAAATGTTCATATAATCCCCACACATTAGTGGTAGTCAAAGAAGCATTGACATCATATATTTTTGGTAGAGGTAGACTCATATCATCCAACATAGGAGAAGGGAGATACATGAGGTGACACTCCACAAGATTTGAAAGTATCAAATCTAGAGACTTAGATAATCATGTAAATTGTCTCTTAATTACATTGGATAAGATAATTTGATTAGGTTGTTGTGACACTATATTAACAGTGGTGGTTGTTTACTTTTTAACCTCAATAGGTTTGACCTTAAAACTTAGTTTAATATGAATTTTGGTGTGGGATGAAGTTAGTGTGGTTTCTACATAATTTATATTTTTCAATGAAATAATTTTTATTTCTCTATCTTAAATAATATGGCATAAGCCATCAAAAAATTTGAACTTATTGAAAATAATATACTCATGTAAGGGAAAAAGCAAACTTTTTAAAAATATATATTGGATTTATTTATCTATCATTTTATCCAACATCATCTTATACCTCAATACATACTAATTAATAGGTTCATTGGTTCCTTGTTTTATCCTAGCAATTTGTGCATATGACATTTTATGTTGCTAAAAAAAGATCTGTCAAAGGTTTGAATGATCATATATAATATATTATTAAATAATATAACCATATAAAATCATATTCCTATATACTTATTGAAAATAATTTGTTTAAAAATTATCATTTGAAGCATAATCAATGTATGCTGCATAGAAATATTGAAAGTTTTGTTCAAGATCACCCTTACCATCATAAAGCATGAGTTTGAGTGCAAAAAAACCAATTAAAAAAGGGTAAAAAGATATCTCAGGTGTTATAGTACTATGTTGTACATCTTGTGAATAAATAACATAAGTTTATTTCATAACTTTTTTTTCAATGTTGGTAACCTTAGCTTCTAAAGCTTGCATAACTTGTAAAAGAGTGTGCATAGTAGACCCATTGGGATTTTGATTTAAAACTTGATAAGTCACTAAAGGGAATGAAAACACCACTGGTGTTGATGCAAGCATTAAAAATGGTAATTAATTTGAAGAATTAATTGTTCCCATTGAAAATGTGGTAATTATTTTACCATCTTAGGGTTCACCATAATTAGATGTGGTTTCCCTAGCTTTAGCATGTTTATTGATTTCTTATTGTGTAACATACAAGAATGCATTATTATTATTATTATTATTATTATTATTATTATTATTATTATTATTATTATTATTATTATTATTATTATTATTATTATTATTATTATTATTATTATTATTATTATTATTATTTAGATGATTTATTAAGGCTTATTTACCTTCCATTTTAAAATTATCCTTATTAACATTTTACAAATTTGATAAATCCAAAAAAATGTAAAAAGTAATGGAAAATTTAGATATGAAAATTACTAATATTAGAAACCCTAGAGGGCTAAAAACTACTAGAGAAATCTAGGATTTGCATGAGAAGACTTAGATGTTAGTTTTACCAAAATTTTAACCTTTTTTGTTAATAAGGATTAAATAAGAGAGATTAGCCTAATCATACAAGTATTAAGATACCTTCAAAAGTGGGCCAGTTAATGAATGTAGATTTTACAATTATTTTGATAATAAATATTGAATCTAAACATGTGAAAATATATAAAGTACTACATTTAATATTATAATAATGAAAATATGAAGGATACATTATATTTACTTTACACACTGATGTGGAGGCAAATCTAAGCAAGGAAATTATGGAAATCATCTATCTAAAGATTCTAATCTAGTCATTAGATTCTAAAAATGAGCTTTTAGCCAGCACAGACACTTACATCACTTTTAGAACACTTGCATTAATGTTATTATCTATGCTTAAACATTTCTCTCATATATAAAATATTTTCTATTAGGTAAAATTTACACTCATGTCTTTTTATGTTTTTTTGTCACCTTTTAAATTGTGTCTTTATATCATACACATAGGTTATCAATATCATAATATAGGCTAAACCCTATCTCTTCACTCTAGATTAGTTTACCTTTCCAAAAATGGGTTGATGGGCTCACAAAGTTTATATGACCTTAAATAACCCTCTATCAATGAATATTTCATACATAGATAATACTTTGAAGAGGACCTCAGACATATGTAGTTTTCCCCTATGTGTTAGCTTATGTGTGCATAAGGTGAATATATCATATGCATGTGTATGTAAATGATCTAGATTGTAACTTGAAAAATATGGCCCATTTTATTTTCTTTGAATGCTTCAGACCTATAATATGACTGATATATAAATAGGCAATAATATGGTAGTTATTAAAACTTGAAAGGTGACTTTTCTATATTTATGCTTGCTAATCTATTGAATAAGAATTGATTTTTTATTTTATAATAATGAATGGTCATTTTATTGTATTTATTCAACACCTTTTTATAACATTACCACTAAAGGGTTAATTAAATTTATTAGGCCAACCCATACATTTTAAAATATTTAAAATTTTGAGTTTATAGAAGGCAAGGACACTTATGGTTGATTAGGGATAGTAGCATCGATGCTACTATCCAAATTTGAATGTAACTATCAAAGAATATGAAAGTTTTTTAGAGATCTATGACTAAAAATGAAGGATATATATCATAATTCAATCATACTATGGGTTACATGTGATTTGGGTAATCATAATATCCTGGTTAGACTACTATATAAACATTTAGGGCTATTGGGATGACAAAGGTGAGTCTATAGATTCTAGGGAAGGTCTATAATTGTAGGGTAGATACTTGAGTGACATTTTGAAGTGTACAAAACTAGTTTAACATATAAATCCATATTTAAGCATCCACAATATAAAATGAGATAAGACTAATACTGTAATATAGAAAACCCTTTTGATAAAAATCCATTCCATTTTAATGAACCTTTTAATCAAGATAAAATTCATGATGATGATAATGATATCCTTGTAAACCAAAGTGAGTATAATATCAATGTCAGTGATTTTTTCAAAATAGAACATGATTGTGGCATAGTAGATTAGTTCCTATTGGAAAAAATGATTTCCTCATGAAACTCATAGAAATTGGAGCCAATATTCCATATTATTATAATCCTAAAAAATTGAAAAAAATAATAAACATGAGAGACAAAAATCTTACAAACAAATAAAATGATACTTATAGCAATCCCACTGGATAAAACAAAGTAAACCTAGAGTTTATTAGTGAAAAAAATAATCCAAATATCTCTCATGTCAACCCTAGATAAGGAAAATGAGTACTTGCAAAAAAATACCCTCATGATCAAAATAAAGTCATGTTTTACCAACTCTATAAACTAAGTCAATAGTTGGTCTACTTAGCCCCTGATGTAAGTCCTTTAATATCTAAACCTTCAAAGAAAAATAAAAAAATATAATACCAATTAGGCCCTTAAGCCACCAAAATATAAATTTATCCTACCTCCATCATCTCCACTCAAGGTTACATAATTTTACTAATAATGAAAATATATGAAGGATGCTCTCCAATGACTACAAGATGGAATCTGTAATAAAAAAAACATAAAGTAAAAATTTGAAGAGTTGTGTTCTTATCCCTTTGATAAATAAATCTATGAATACCCTTTCCTCCTTACTTTGAACCACCCAAGTTAAAAAAATAAAATGAAAAGAGTCATCTTATAGAATATTTAAAATAATTCTTCATATCATGCCAATACGTTTCACACAATGACAACTACTTGATCATATTATTCCCTTAGAGTCTAGAAGGCTAAGATTTGGAATGGTTTTTTCATTTTTATATAAAATTTCACAAAATTTATAGATCTATATGAAATATCTGTAAAAAAAATTTCTTACAATGTCAAACATGAAATAATAATAATGGATATATTTAATGCCAAAAATAGATGGAGAAAGATTCTCTAAATTCATGTAATGATGGAGAAGTTTAGCCAACATATTCCCTAGGTAAATTCCAGAAAAGTAGTTGGTAAGTATTTTTTTCCAACCTCAATCAAGAAATGAAATTTCATTTGTAAGTCCGTTTTGATTCTACATTTTATGAAATCATCAAAAAAGGAGTTCATAATTAGAAAGCCCTTGTAGCTACAGGATTGGTGAAACTCTTTTATAACGTTCAATAAAATCAAACACAATCAGGAAAACCCAAATTATTTAGGATAAACAATTTTTTTTTGTGATAAACACACTAATTCAAAACACATTTAAGTCTCCTCAACCACTTCTAACATTACAATTCCTATGGGATATCTCAAACAAGAAATTAAAAGAAGAAAGTATACACCTTTGGGGGAATCATTGGAAGTTATCTTTTAAAAATTCGTTGCTGAAAATATGATTGTTATTTTGAAAACCAAACCCTTTGATTAAATTAAAACAAAACCTGCATGGTAAAAAATAATTAATACTATGATTTTTCTAAAATCCAAGGACATTCAACCAATTAGTGCATGAAGTTTAAAAATTATTTTCAATGTGTGATTAATATAGGAGATATTGTTATTAAATGAAGTGTATCCATGTCAAAGAATCCATAGTTGGGGATATACAAAGACCCATTTCCAAATCATGATCAGGCTCATCCACATATAAATTAAGGTCAAAAATCCTAAACCAATAATGTTAATTATAAAAATTCCACCCATTCCTATGATGTAGTTATTAGTCACATTGAACATACAAATAATCATGTCATAACCATAAAAGTCAAAGCCCTAGATTATGATGTCACAACTAGGTGAAATAAAATAACTTCACAAAAAATCTCCTCTTCTTATCCTTGAAGGACAATATAACTTTATTGAATATCCTAAAAAAACTCATTCTCAAGTATCCACCCTAGATCTTCTCAAAACATCTATTGTTCATAAGGAATTATTATACACAAAATTCCTAGAGTTAAGAGTCTCCAACAACACTAATATATCCCAACTACAAGAACTCATTAGACATCTATTGTTACATCAATATCTCATATTTGACCAACATGACATACCTCCCACTAGCCCATCACAAAATCTTCCCTTGTATACTGAGGCCTATCACCAAATATAAATTAAAAGGGTACTTGTAAATAATATTTCAGTATTGAATATCTACACATTAACATTAATCAAACATATGGGTTACTTTGAACCAACATTATATTCAAACATCATCACCATCAAAGCACATGATAATTTTGAAAGGGAATAAATGGTCACTATATATCTCCCTATCATGGTTGGGCCTATCACGTATAAAAATTTGTTACATGTCATTGATCTTGACCTCCTTTACAATATCCTTCCTCGTCAACCATGGATTCATGCCATTTAAGATATTCCATATCCATTTCATCAATTCATCAAATTTATAAATTCATTCATGGAATTAAATGTCCCTAGTAATCCTCAACCATTTTTATATGTTAATATGCTAGAGGGGAAATATTTTAAAACCAATTATTTTACCAATACTAAAAGTTCCTCTAAAATGGATAGATCCATAGCACTAGAATTTACAAATCCTCCATCCTATATAAATATAAATGACTTCTAATCTATGTCTAAAACCAAAAATTCTAAATCTCATTTCAATATCCTTAACAAAGGTTATGAATAATATAAAATTGAATATGATTTTCATGTGGGTAAAATCCCTATTTATCCTCAAATCTATGGTAGGCCCAAAAAGAATAAGAAGACATAACCAATCTCCTATTAGTTTGGCACAACCACTTTTTCAAATCCAACTTTTTTGTAAATAAAAACATTGAAATATCTAATAAATCATATATATGATGATGGATTAGCCTCTTGTTTTCAAATTAAATAGTATCCTATAGAAATAAAATGTATCAAATCATGAAATACAAAGTAAAATTATCAAGTCTTCATGAAAAATAAATTAAATAGTCTATACCATTCACTCAAATCAAAAATATCGTGGCATCAGATACAAACCCCTTAGTGATCAATATGAGTATGTCAGTGACACTTACACAATCTTTAAGAATTTTTATAAATTGAATTAGGTTACTCTCATCATCTCTACAAATATCTTACCACCACCAATATTTTCAATGACACTATTATCCTTAACATTAACCTTGACCTCCAATACCTTTAACTCATTTATTGGGACCAATAATATTGCATACAAATTGACTTATTTCAAAATGATGAAGCTATTAAATAATTCATGGGACTTCAATATGGCATCCCACTAAGGGATCATAAAATAGGTTTTGAAATCAACTTCAACATATTTTAGGGAGTAAGAAGAGTTCCTTAGTCAAAATAAATCTAAAAATAAAAATAAAATAAAAATAAAAATTGAAGTCCCAAATTAAAAACCTCTTTGAAGTTATATAAGACAAAAAATATATATTAAGAAAATAAATATGAGTCTATTAGTGAAAACCTTTCTAAGGTACTAATAGATAATTAACTTAACCTTCATTCTATGCCAACATAGTTACAATATGAATTTAAATGACTTGTTGAGGAAACTATTGATGTCAAAATTGGAACATAGGAAAATCCTAAGATCATAAAACATGGTGCTAATCTCGGTCCGAAGGGACAAAAAAAATTGGTTGCTCTCTAATTATAATTTTCAAACATATTTACTTAGTGATATGATAATATGCTTAGATTATATCTCATCCCCAAATCATTCATAATTTGGTTTCATTACACTAATAACATAGCTTAGTATGAAACATTCATGTTGAGCCTCAAATTAGTAATATAATGGAACATTAAACACTTGTTAGTCTATGTTGACTCTTAAATCATCATCAAATAAGTCAATGATGAATACCATACCAAATTAAAAAAAACTCATACTATAAAATAATGGGTGAAATATTAAATAAAAAATTTGAGTACATCAAAGTTGAACAAGCCTCTCACATAAGCAATAAATCCACAAATTCTATAGATACCATTGGTTCTCTTCTCAATATGTAAAAGGACACTTGATAATGTCAATATTTGGTTGATAGTCTAATGATCCTAGCATATGGTGCTCTATAATATAAAATGGTGTGTGATATTATTTGTCTTAATTCCCTTTGGTATCATGACATTTACACTTACCTTCAAAACCACATCCTCCCTCTTGGTCTTTCATGTAATAAAAAAGATGTCATCCAATGTACATATTGCTTCACCATCCTTTGTATCACCCTATATTTTAGGGTATGTGCTGATGCCTAATTAATATGTTCAAATTAGGAAGAAACTAATTTATATATCAAGGAAGTTCATGATGGAATCTATGGAGTGCAAACTAGTGGCATGATCCTAAGAAAGAAACTAATCAAAATAGGATAATACTTGCCTAGCATGGAAAAATATGCTTGTCATTATGCAAAAACATGTATATCATATTATAAACATGGATACCTCATCTATGTACCTTTTCAATAGTTGCATCTAATCACAACTCCATTTATATTCTCTACTTAAGAGCTTGATCTCATTGGGAAGATAAATCCCTCTTCCTCTGATGGCTACAAACATATCATCAAAGTCACTAAGTATTTTAATAAATGGTTTTAAGTCACCCCTTTCACATAAGTAATTCAAAAAAATATATTAAAGGTTATATTTAGTCACCTTATTATACATTACATTATCCCTTCATCTATCGTTACTCATAATGGTAAGTCATTCAAGAATAAAGAATTCAAATCCCTCTATGACTAATTCCATATAAAACATAAGTATTAAACACCCTATTTACCCATAAGGTAATGTCCAAACAATATTTCAATAAAACCCTTGCCAAAATACTTAAAATATTATTAATGACACTAGTCATAGTTGGTATTTTAAACTCTACCCTAGATTATGGGCTTACCATATTGTTATCACATAGATTTTGCACCCATTCTAGATGTCATAGCTCATTTTGAAAAAAATAAATGATACAAAGGGATCATCTCCAATATTTAGGACCTTGTAAAATTGAGGTGAATGTCTGAAGAAGGATGGATTCCTTTCACTAAATTTAGTTCAACTGATAAGTTATCAACCTATGGATAAAATTTTCTTCTTTAATGATCTTTCTCCTAAACTAGGGTTTGACTGGGAAAAGAGTTTTGAGAATGTAATTTGAAAATCTGAAAAGGGTGATTGCACCAAATATTTTTTAGTGTATTTTAATGTTTTCTTGAATGAACAAAATATAATGAAAAATATAGTGAAATTTATAGGAGCACAAACTCATGCAAATGTGAAATCAAAGGCAATAATTGGTATTTTTGATACAAGGGACAAGGTTCTTTATTTTTAATCAAACAATCTTATAAAATGGTATAAAATACCACAAATGAAATTTCATGATTGAAATAATAATTAAAACCTCCACAATTATTTAAATTACCTTGCATATAAAGAGATTTCTCATATAAGAAAGGCAAATCCTCAATTTATTTTCATTCTCTAGGTTACATGTATAATAGTCATTCAAAATGAAAAACAATATTTATAGAAGAAAAAAGATATATGAGATGTGCCATACTACCCATATTTATAGAAAAAAATTCATAAAATAGATGTATTTAACAATAAAATCCAATGCCATGAAAATCTAGGAACTCTATGCAAAAAGGGGTGTGATCTTTAGTTGGTGGTGTCTTTGGTGAAGTGAAAAAGTTAGAAAAGAAACATGCAAGAGCTAGGCATGATATTTAGTTGTTGGAAGTGTGGATATAAATTGGAAATCTTCATGCAATGCCCTTGGTCTTCTTCAGTTCAGCTGCAATATCTCTTCATACAATGGGGTGGGATGCTAAAGTGAAACTCAATATTTTAAAAAAATGATAACTAAAAATAACTTAAATTACTTTTATTCAAAATAATAATTTGTAATTTTCATTTTGAAATTTTAAAACTTTCAATTCACACAAATTTGTTAAAACTAGAATTGCATTTTACAATATGTGCTTTTACAACTTAAAACTTGTCAAAATGAAAATTGTAATTTGTAATTTTAGTTTTTACAAATTTTAAACTATAAAAATGGAAAGTTAAAATTACAGATGGCTCTCTCTCAAAAAGATCTATCAAAATGATAGTTACAATTTATAGATTGTGTTTTTGTAACTTTACAATATTTTTACGACAATGAAAATACTATATACAAGAATGATTTTGATAGAAATAATTAATATATATCCAACCATTTTGTAGACTCTTTATCCTTGAGTTTCAGTAGCTATTTAATAATACTTATTGTCTCTTTGGTTACTTAAAACCCTTTACTTTTGAAATAGTTGAGTGTTCTATTTATCACACATGTAGATTTATCTATTAGAGATAAAGACTCAAAAATATACCACCTTATTGCTAGAAGAGGTTAAAAGTAGATCTTATTATCATGGTATACCTTGTCTACTAGGGACTCATTATCCAATAATTCTTTGGGGATTAGTGCCAAGTCAAAAGCTTTGACCTATTCCAAGGTCATTCTAGATTAGTCCTTTAATCTGACTTCCTCTTCATATTCCAAGTCCCCCCAATAGCCTTCGAAATAGGGAACATGGAAAATGTGGAAATTCCCAATTTATTAATGATGTTTCCATGAAAATCATAGAATGGGCTTGCCTCCAAATTCCTTACAGTCATTTGTGTCATTTTTACTTCTATACATTTGTGTTTTGCTAAGAAGGGACATGTGTACCTACATATACTTATGGGGAAATTAATTATTGACTTGTGTTTGATGGCTAATAGCTTGTGAGTTTTGACAAGTTGTATCACTAGCCCCATTAATGTCCATTTATCACTCACATATATCAGAAGGGTATAAGAGAAATCAATGAATATACATACCTTGATGTAGGATTGGGTGGGTAACTAGATGAAATAAGAACCCCAATTAGTAATCTTTGAAATGGTAGCATCAGATAATCTCTTCCTCTCTTGTTCCTTGTCAAACATTATTATGATTTAGTAGATGAATGCATCATTCACTCTTCTAAATTATTGTCTTCTTGCCTTAAGAGTAAGTTAGGGTAATAGTTGAAAACTTTATTTGCCTCACTAACTACTATGTTGATCCCTAGGAAAGATCTTCTTTTAGACAATATATATACTAGATAAGAGGTCATGTAGAATTTACATATGGTTCAGACCTCCATCAACTTGTTGTGGAGGGAGTCACATATGAGTTGTACCTAGTGGATGTATTTTTTATTCTCATGGATAACCCATATATATTGACACATCTAATATTAGAATCTCTTTGCATTAGGGTTACTAGTGATCCTATGTAGTAATATTATTATAACCCCTACTTCATCCTTTAAATCAATTCTTTCCAATGTCGTAGGAAATCTAGTGGATGTAACCCTAGGGATCTTTAGCCATTGTTTGTTCATCACTCTTTAACATCACCTGCTATCTTGATAAAATTTTCTAGATGACTCTAGAGTTATATCTAAGTAACTCTCAAATTTTGGTATCACAAACATGGAGTCAATGAAGTCTAGGTCCAAATTTAGAATCCTTTCCCTTTTATCATTCACCACCTCTCTATTATCAACATCATAATGTTGTGATAGTGTAAGTACCAACTTAGGTCTTTACACAGTTAGGGGGAAAGCTATTTCTTGGGGTAGTCTAGATTCATAAATGATCTGGATCTAACCATTCTTGAATTCATCATTGATCCTAGTCCAAAAGTCACCTAGGTCAATGTGACCTAGGTTCATGTTTTTAATCTTAGTTGTGTTAGATTCCAAACTAAGAATGACACTAGGTCCTTTATATTTGAACTTCATCTCTTTCTTAGACATGAATTCTGAGAAATTGTTGTGGAAAACCAACTACATAGTTGGTGGGATTTATAGCTACAAAAAGTAGGTAGACACTTTGATGGAACTTAGAGTTGTTCCATGTAGGTGAAAATTACGTAGGAAAGTTTAGTTACAAAATTAGGTGGAAATCTCCTTGGGGATTTGGTGGTGCAAAATCATGTATAAATCTTTGATGAAGATTTTAGGTGAAAAACACACTTGTGTTTCCTAGCAAAAACCCTAGTGGAGATAGGGATTGTTTAAAGGAATTAAAATGTTTGTGGGAGTTATAAGTTATAGTTATAGGTCAAAATCACATGGGAAATGGAGGTGTGAAATTTAGTTATAAAGTCCATGGGGATTATAGGGAATCTTACAAAGAATATGTGCTAGTTTTGGAATATCTCGAGAATATTTGAAAAGTTATATGAAACTTTGGGAAAACCCTAGATGTTTGAGGAAAATCTTAGAAAATGACTTCTCAATAAAATAAAAATCTATACAAAATTTTTTGACACTTGAAGAAAACCTAAAGAACCATATTGATGCCTAAATAACACAAAGAAATCTTAAACTATAACTTATTAAGAAACATAGAAAAATGAAAGCCAAGATTGATTACAAAAATAAAATATTGACAAAAATGTAATAGGTGGAATTAAAATATCATGTAATTAGGTAAAATGGTAGTGTGGCATGAATTGAATCATAGTTTGAGGTCATGGTTTGTAGGTTCAAAGGTGTGGCATCATTGTGTGGTCTTGTAGTGTGATTTGTAGGTGGGTTCACAATTCAAGGTGTGGAGCTCAAAAACATAATTAGCAATGACTTAAAAAAAACCCTAATTATATTTATATATACCCCTAAAATTAATGCCATAATGGTGGTTTTTTGTGGAGATACAGAGTCTACAAGTAATTTCACAATTTTTTAATTTGCTAATTACACATTAACCTCTAGATTATATAGGCTAGGCTATGTTGACTCTTTAAAAATGGGAAGGCATAACTCAGGAATCAAATTATAATTTTTCAAATTATAATTTTCACTTGGAGCTTTAGATTTTTAAGGGAAGGTGGTCAATGGGAAGTGGAACTTAGATTGGAATTTTCATATTGCTCTCCAAGTTCTGGTTTTTGGTTGGAGTGTTCATGGGAAGCAAAATTATGAATACAATTTTCAATTTTCAAAATTGAAAATTGTAATCAAAGTTCCATTTTTCAAGTGGTATTTGGTTTGTGGGAAGTAAAACTCCATTTGTAATTTTCAAATGTAAATTGTGAATAGGGATCTAGTTTCTATCAACTATTGTTTAGCAGGAAGTGGAAGTCTGACTACAATTTATAATTTTGAGAATTGTAAATTGCATCTAGATCTCTAGTTTTCAAAGGATTAATGTATTTTTGGATCTAAAGTCTAGGAATCAATTTGTAATTTTTAAAACTACAAATTTTAGTCCAATCTCTGATTTTTATAGGTTTAGGGAAATGGGTGTTTTAGGTCAATTTAAGGCATTTTTCCAAAAAAATAAGGGGTCTCCCTTAGGATACTTGACATTTTGACATTTTTGGGAAAAAAATATATACATTTTTTGTGACCTCTATGGGATGATTGCTTGTTAATATATTTCTTTCAATTATCCTTCTAGTTCATTAGGCATGGAGTCATTTTAAGCTTAACACACTTTAACTAGTGAAGAAAAAACTAGGATATTCCTATATAAGAAAAAAGTAAGGAAAAATAAAAACAATCTAAGGAAATAAAAACTCATAATGAGTTGATTTGTGTGAAATAACTTATTTTTAAAAATAGAACTAACACTATTATATACAAAAATTTTATTTCTTGGAATGAATTCCAACCTTGAAAGCAAGCTTTAAGGTATATCCCATTGACTGGGATAGGTAGTTTTGATCCATTAAGTTTGGATAGCTAGAATGCATTATCTCCTTTGCACTGAGTTGTAAGCTATAGATCACTCCATATTGCATCAAAATTGGTGTGCTTGCCTAGTTTAGCCTTATTTGCATCCCATTTGAGAACCATGTCTACTTCATTAAAGCTCCTATTAGATGATTTTTTTGTCAAAATTCCTCTTTTTATCTTATTTTACTTCTATAAATTTCATTGATTGGTTCCTAATTTCTTCTAGTTCCATGAGTTTTAGTAATATTACTATCATTTCATCATTATCAATCAAATCCAATTGAAGATTGAGTTCTAGAGATGGTAACTCAATTGACAACAGGACTTAGGCTTCCCTTACATATACCAAAATGAATGGGAAGTTACAAATGGTTCTCTTAGGAATGATCTTATCAGTCCATAGTGTTGATTTCAAATTTATGTGCCATGTCCTCTGGTTGTCCTCCATTATTCTTTTGATAATTCTTATGAGGTTCTTGTTGGTAGACTCAACCAATCCATTACCCTATGGGTAATAATTGGAAGAAGTACTCGATTATACATTTTGATTTACATCACATTCATTCACTTCAATTTCCATAAAAGCTTTGGAATTATCTGTGATAATGGCATAAAGAATACCAAACCTTGAGACTATGTCATATATGAATTCTAAGAAAGATGCCTTCATGGTGTATTTTAGTACAACTACTTCAATCTATATTGTGAAATAGTCTATCATATTAAGGACCCATTTGTGTCTTACACTCAATGTTGGATTGATCATACCAATGAAATCCAATCCCCATTGAGCAAAGGGTTGGTCAGCTTGAATTGGTCTGAGAGGGAAATATTCTAGTCTTTGCTTGTCTATGAGGTAAGCACACTTCTCATAGTTCCTTACCCATTGATGGGAATTTTTCAATATTTAATTCTAATAATATCCCCCTCTCATTATTTTGATGGTCATGGTTATTGTAGAGAAATGTCTACCTAATAGGCCATCATGAAATTCTTTGATCACCTTAGGGACTTGATTGTGATTGATACATCTCAGTATGACTCCATTCACATCTTTTCAAAATAATATTCTATCAACAAGAATATAAGGAATGGATTAGAGTCTAAAGTACCTTTTCTTAGACTATTGAAAGTCATATAGGTACTTACCAGTCTACAAGAAGATAGTCATGTCATGGATCTAACTATTGAAAAGAGGTGGATTTGCTAGTTGAGATGCACTTTGATTATATGCTACTTTAGATACTATTTTATTAGCCTTGATATCATAATCTAGCTATTCACACAACCCATTTCTTCTTACTAGATTTGTAATTTTAATGTCCACATCATATTCTATGACTTTTTTGATCCATCCTACTCTTTTTCATTTATTTCCCAGCTCAACAAGAACTCTTTAACACTTTGGTGACTAACCATTAGATGAATTTTATTATTGGAGAGCATCTATAATCCCTTGATATAGCATTGATTCTCTCTGGGTCTATTACAAGGCCTTCATTTGAAATAATGTGTCTTAGTAATTTACCCTCATGAACTATAAAAATTCACTTCTTTAGATTGAGAGAAACTCCAAGTTCTCTACACCTTTCAAATATTTTCCTAAGGTGATCTAAGTGTGCATCAACATGCTTTGAGTAAATAGTGATATCATATAGGTATACTAGGATCATATTATTTATCAAACCTATGAAATCCATATATATGGCTCTTTGGAATTTTAAACCAACATTAATCAAATTAAATGGCATATTTCTATATGCATATGTACCCCATTTTATGGTGAAGTTAGTCTTGAATTGGTCTAATTCTTATACTAGGATTTGGTTATATCCAGAATAACTATCTAAAAGAGAAAACCTTTTAGATCCTGATATAGTTTATAGAATTTTTTCCATGGATGGAAGGGGATAATGATCCTTTAGAGATGCTTTGTTCATATCCTTGAAATCTACACAAGTCCTTATTTCACCATTCTTATTTCTTATAGGGACCAAATTAATAACCCAAGATGAGTGTTTGATAGGGAAGATGATGTTAGCCTCTATCAATTTGGATAGCTCACTCTTCATCAAGGGTTATATCTTTAGATTAATTGGTCTATGATTCTATCTAGCAATTTTGGTATTTGGTTTAATCTCTATTGTGTTGGGATAAGATAGAGTCAAACACCCTTAGATCATGATAACTCCAAGCAAATTTATCATCAAAATCTTAACACAATTTAAAAAAATCTTATTTCTTAGAATCATTACATACCTTTCTTATCTTTGGTGATTTCCCTTCTAAGATGACCACTGGCTCAAAGTCTTCTTCATTTACCATGATGTTCTTATTTTCACATTTTAGTTGATCATCTAAATTTAAGATGTTTTATAGATTAACATGACCTATGGGTAGTGTGTTTGTCTTCAACCGGATGATTTGATCTCCATATTGATTTTGGAGTCTTGAATAGTTCTTATTAGATAATTCAACTTCTTCTCTAATAAAGTTGATAATATATTAGTCACTATCAAAGACTTGCCAATTGGCTACATTATCAAGAACAAATGGCCTTACTATTAACATTATATAATGGCTATTTTTATTATTTATTTATTTAGGTATGATATATTGGGAGGCTACTGAGGCCATATGATCAACATCTTTATTTTGTTCTCTTGGTACTACTTGAATGTTTAAATTAATAAAGTCTTTTAATAGGTCCCAAACATTGTGTTTTTAATATCCTAAAAAATCATTCTTAGTTATTATTTTAGATCTCACTTGGTGAATAATAAGCTCACTTTCACCAAATATCTATAGGTATTTTATCCCTCTCTCCTTGACCAATTAGACCTCAAATCAAAGATTCATATTCAGCTACATTATTTGTGCAGCTAAACTAAAGTTTGAAAGAATAGAAATAACTCTCCCTTTGTGGAAAGATCAAGACAATCCCTGCACCTACACCATTCCTACTTTTTCAACCATTGAAGAATAATTTCCACATTCCTTAAAGATCTTTATCTTGTTTTACTAGGTTCAGGATGATTGCATCATTTTCATGTATGTAGTATGTACATGACCTTGTTTTTTGTAAATAGTCATAAGTATAAAATTGGAGGTATGATCCCCATTCATTTAGATGAGTGTCTATAATTTAATCTATAGTTATTATAAATTCATGATCAATATCATCTTCTTTGTCCTATAGTATGTATTTCATGTCCATAGGGATATGATTGTATGGATCAATATGGTCTTTAGTAATTGACCCAGTTCTTATTTTTACTCTTATTCCAAATCTCATTCTAATTAACATGTGAGACCAATCTACATATAGATATCCTCTCATTTTTTTAGTGAAGTCTCATGAAAGATAAATTAAAAAATAAGGGGGGAGATCAATGACTGAGATATCTTAGGAAATTGACAATCTTGGATATGCATGAATAGTGAGGTTTAGACCTTTTATTATTCCTACTATTCGAATAGTAGTCCCATACAATTGAACTACACCTTTTTTGATAGGTGTATAATTTATACCAATGGCATCAACTATTTTATTGGGCATAATAGAACTGCTTGCCCCTAAATCTACCATGCAACTATGAATGAGATGTTTCCCTAATATGAGAGAAATATAGAATGGGGGAGTCTTATCATTTTTTCTTGTTTTAGTGTTAGTTTGTGGTTTGACACAAATTAATTACAACATTAGGTCCCTTGGCTAGAACCTTGTCCATTATCTAGAAGTTTTTTCAATGCTTCCAATAGCAAATCTCTTTATATTAGAATGGACAGTGCTTCCCACATTGTGACATTAAAATTGGTCTTCTTCATCTGATCAACAATGCTAAAAGGAATATTACCAACATTTGTTAGTGATTTTATGAGAGCTATGTCTTCTTTCATGAGATTTGGATTTGGCACTTTTGCTTTGGGCTAGCCCATGGGTACAAAGGATGGCCTTTGTACTATGTTTCTCTTTACCAGTTCTTATTCAACTTTGGAAGTTATAGCCTATTCCACCCTAGGTGATTGGTCACTTTCTATTTCTCTTTTATTCAAATTTGTATTGGGTACCACTAGACCTCCACCATTGAACAATTCCCCCTCTTAATTGATACCACAAAAATCCTCCTCCTAGTAGTTTAAAAGAGTAACCTCACCTTAAGTAGGTTCTTGTTTATATACTTATTAGGAAGTGGCTTATTTTTGCTTTCCTTATGTATTTGATATGCCTTGCACCATCAAGGCTTTACTAATGACACCATTAGGACAAGTATTCTATTTATGTGGCTAAGAAAAAAGATAACACCACTCATACTCCTAATCCAAATTTTTATAAATAGGTAAAATAGATTTAGAATCACCTAGTGTAGGTAGAACACAAATGTTTAGAGGTTTTACTTTCATATTTTAACTTTACATCTTTGATTTGCCTTGGTATGGCTACCTATTGGGTTGGTATGCTTAGTTAGCTTGATGATAAGGCTTCTAGTTCTAGGATGTATGCCTCTTCATTACTACTAACTCATTGCCAAAACTCTTAAGTAGTGACTTGACCTCATATAAATCATCTATAGGTGTGGGAGTTAAAGCTGGTGATTTTCTCATGGTCTGAATTGGAGTAATTATAAGTGGTTTGGGAGGTATTTCTAGAAATAGAGTCATTGGTGGACTTGGGGTAATTTTTCCTACTTGTATTAAATAATTTTCTTCCCTTATTATAATTTCATAGGCATTGGGACGTGTGGTACCACCCATTGACTGAATCATAACAACTATATCACTATTCAAGGCTCTTAAGTAATATAGGAAAGTGTTATTTGGAGTTGGCTTGAAAAATACTATAATTATATTACATGTCTTTTGAAAATGGAAATTGAAGTTAGTCATGTGCTCATGAGGGGCCCTTTGAATAATAGTTAATTATTCAACTAGGGAAAGGTGGTCACTCTTATCTTCAAATTGAGTGCATAGTGTATTTTATAAGTCATCCCAAACTTGGTTGGAACTAGGAGGAAGACCTCTATACCATTATAAGGATTTAGATTTGAAAGAGAAAACTAGAAGTTTGATTGAAATATTATCTTATACCATGTTATGGACTGAACAAAGATTATAAATATCTTATATATGTTCCATAGGAGTGGTGGAAGTTTCAATAGTAGAGTATGGAAGTATTTTTAAATCTAAGTTAGGTATATCATCATACTAGGCTAATTGGAGTGGGTTGCCTCCATTGAAAGCTACAAAATTTAAATTTCTAGCCATCATGGGAGGTATGAAATTAATGGGAATACTTGAAGGAGATGCAAATAAATTTTCAAGATATACTCTAGGGTAAGTTATATCTGATTTTGATCTCTTTTTAGATAGAAATGATAATTCCAAAAAAATAGCTCTCTTACCTTTAGTAGATGATCTTGTTTGTTTGCTTGGCATACATAAAAATTGAATTCTTGAATTCATAAGCCAGTGGAGTTGATAGGTGATTTTAAAATGTGTATGAGTATCATATAATGATCATTAATAATATCATCAATCTCTTTGTAATTTTTGGGTTCCATCAAGGATGCCAAAAACTATTATCACATAGATTTTGCACCCATTATTGATGTCATAGCTCACTATGGAAAAAACTAATGATACAATGGGATCACCTCCAAGCTATAGGACCTTAGTGAATTAAGGTGAACCTTTGAATAAGGATACCTTACTTTCACTAAATTTAGTGTAACTGATAAATTATTAGCCTATGGATAAATTTTGCTTCTTTAATGATCTTGCTCCTAAACTAGGGCTTGACTAGGAAAAGAGTTTTGAGAATGAAATTTTCAAAATTGATAATGATGATTTCATAAAATATTTTTTAGTGTATTTTAGTTCTTTATTAATGAACACAATATAAAATATATATATTGAAATTTTTACGATCACAAACTCATGCAAATGTGAAATTAGATGCAATAATTGGTATTTTTGATACATTGGATAAGATTTTTTATTTTTAATCAAACAATCTTCAAAAAGGGTATAAAATACCAAAAATTAAATTTCATGACTAAAATAATAATTAAAACATCTAAAAATATTTAAATAACCTTACATATACAGGTATTTCTCATATAAGAAAGGAAAATCCTCAATTTATTCTCATTCTCTAGGTTACAACATGGAAAAGAGTTATTCAAAATTTAGAACAATGTTTCTAGTAGAAAAAAGATAGATGGGATACACCATACTCCCCATATTTATACAAAAAATCTCATAAAAGATATATAGTTAATAATGAAATCCAATGCCATGAAAATCTATAAGCTCCATGCAAAAAGGGGTGTGATCTTCAGTTAGTGGCATCTTTGGTGAAGTGAACAAGTTGGAAAAGAATCATGCAAGAGTTAGGCATGATCCTCAATTTTTGGAAGCATGGATAGAACTATGAAATATTCATGCAATGCCCTTGGTCTTCTTCAATTCAATTGTAATGGATCTTCTTTCAATTGGGGGGGGGGGGGGGGTGCTAAAATGAAACTTGATATTTTAAACAAATGATAACTAAAAATAACTTAAGTTAATTTTTTTCAAAACCCTAATTTATAATTTTTGGTTAGGAATTTTATAAATTTCATGTCACACAACTTTGTCAAAACTAGAATTACATTTTACAATGTGTGATTTTACAACTTAAAACTTGTCAAAATGAAAAGTGTAATTTGCAAGTTTGATTTTTAAAAATTTGAACCTGTTAAAATGGAAAGTGAAAATTAAACATGGCTCTTTCTCAAAAAGATCTATTAAAATGATAGTTTCAATTTATAATTTGTGTTTTTATAACTTTACAATATTTTTACAACAATGAAAATACAATATACAAGAATGTTTTTGATAGAAAGAATTAATATATATCCAACACTTATGTAGACTCTTTATCCTTGATTTTCAGTAGTTTTTCATTGATACTTACTATCTCTTTGGTCACTTGAACCCATTTTTTGAGTGTTCTATTTATCACATGGGTAGTTCTATCTATTAGAAAGAAAGACTCAAGAACATACCACCTTATTTCTAGAAGGGGTTTCAAGTAGATCTTACTATCATGGTAGACCTTATCTACTAGGGACTCATTATCCACCAAGTCCTCAAGGACTGGTGCCAAGTCAAAATTTTTGACTTGATCTGAGGTTATTCTAGAGTAGTCCTTCAATCTCACTTCCTCTTCATCATCCAAGTCCTCCAAGTAGTTTTCAAAATATGGGACATGGAAATATGTGGAAATTCCTAGTGTATTAGTGATGTTACCATGAACATCATATAATGGCCTTACCTTCAAATCCCTCAAGGTAATTTGTGTCATTTTTTCTTCTACACATTTGGCTTTTGCTAAAAATGGGCATGTATACCTACCTATACTAATGGGAAAATGAATTCTTGACTTGTGTTTACTAGATAATAGCTTGTGAGTTTCAATAAGTTGTTTCACTAGCTACATTAATGCACATTTCTCACTCATATATCTCAAAAGGGTGTAAGGGAAACCATTGAATCTACATACCCTGATGTAGGAGTATGTGGGGAACTAGATGAAATAATAACCCCAACTAGTAATCTATGAAGTATTAGCATTAGAGAATATCTTCCTCTCTAGTTCCTTATTGAATATTACTATGATGCAATAGATGAATGCATCATTCACTTTTCTAAATTTTTGTTAGCTTGACTCAAGAGTGAGGTTAAGGTAATAGTTGAACACTTTGTTTGCCTCATTAGATATTATTTTGATCCCCAGGAAATCTCTTATTTTGGCCAAGATATATACTAGATAAGAGGTCATGTAGAATTTCCTTATGGTTTGAACCTCCATCAATACTTGTGGAGGGAATCATTGATGAGTTATACCCAGTGGATGTATTGTTTGTTCTCATGGATAACCCATATATATTGATACATCCAATCTTAGAATATCTTTGTATTAGGGCTACCAGTGATCCTATGCAATAATATGATTATATCCCCTACCTCATATTTGAAATAAATTATTTATAATGTCTTATTAAATCTTATAGATTTAGCCCTAGGGATCCTTAGCTACTATTTGTTCATCACTCTCTGACATCTCATGTTGTTATCTTGATAAAATTTTCTAGATGATTATAGAGTTAAATCTAGATAACTCTCAAATTATGGTATCACAAATGTGTAAGGTAAATGAAGTTTGGGTTTAGATTTACAATCCTTTCCCCTTTATCATTCAACACCTTTCTCTTAATAACATCATAATGATATGCTAGTGTAATTACCAACTCATGGATTTTCAAAGTCAGGGGGAAGCTATTGCTTGGGAGAGTTTGGAATCATAGATGCTTTGAATCTAGTCATTCTTAAATTTAGTATTGATCCTATTTCAAAAGTCACCTAGGTCAATGTGATGTAGGTTCATGTCTGTAATCTCATTTGTGTTGGATTTTAAATTGAGAGTGACATTGGGTCCTTTATACTTTAAATTCTCTTTCCCAAACATAGATTCTAAGAAATTACCAGGGGAAAACCAACTACAAAGTTGGTGGGATTTGAAAGTGCAAAAATCAGGTAGAAAGTCTAACATAACTTGGAGTTATTTTATACAGGTGAAAATTCCATGAGAAAGTGGAGCTTCAAAAGCAGGTAGAAATCTCCATGGGGATTTAGTGGTGCAAAAGTAGGTATAAATCTCTAACGGATATTGTAGGTGCAAAACACACTTTCATTTCTTGGCAAAAACTCCAATGGAGATAGGAATTATTCAAAGTAATGGAAATGTTTGTAGAAGTTATAAGTTGTAGTTCTAGTTCAAAATCTTGTGCGAAATGGAGGTGTGAAAAGTAGTTATAAAGTTTATGGGGACTATAGTGAATCTTGTAAGGAATATGTACTAGTTTTGGAATATATTAAGAATATTCACCTATTTATATGAAAATTTGGTGAAACCCTAGGTGTTTGAGTAAAATTTTGGAAAATGAACTCTTGAGAAAATGAAAAGCTATATGAGATTTTTTCACACCATAATAAAACCTAAATAACATTACCAATGCCTAAATAACACAAAGAAATCTTAAACTATAACTTGTAAAGAAACATATAAAAATGGAAACCAAGATTGATTATGAAAATAAAATACCAAAAAGATGTAGTAGATGGAATGAAAGTACCAATAAATTAGGTCAAATTGTAGCATGGCATAAAGTGAAGAGTGGATCAAGGTTATGGTTTGCAAGGTTGGAGATATGGCATCATTGCATGGTCTTGTGGTGTGGCTTATAGGTGAGTTCATAATTTGAGGCATAAATATCCAAAATGAAATTTTAAAATTAATAATGACTTAAAAAACACCTAATTACATTTATATAGACCCCTAAACTTAATTTCATAATTTTGGTGGTTGGTGGAGATCTAGAGTCTACAAGTAATTTCATATTTTTGCAATATGCTAATTACATGTTGACATTCAAATTATGTGGGCTAGGCTAGGTTGAATATTTGAAAATGGGAAGGAGGAACTTAGGAATAAATTTTTTATTTTGAAAATAATAATTTGAACTTGGAGCTTTGGATTTAGTAGGGAAGCTGATCGGTAGGAAGAATTTGTAAATTACTCCTTGAGTTCCAATTTCTGATTGGAGTGTTGCACAAGAAGTAAAATTGAATACAATTTGAAATTTTCAAAATTGAGAATTAAAATATGATTTATAGTTTTTTTGGGTACTTGGTTTGAAGGAATTGGAAATCTACTTGAAATTTCAAATTTTGAAAATTGCAATTACGAGTGGGGTTCTAATTTCCATTAGATAGTGTTTAGTAGGAAGCGAAGGTCTGACTGCAATTTGCAATTTTACAAAGTGAAAAGTTTAGATAGATCTATGGTTTCTTCTAGATTAATGTATTGCAAGATCTAAAGTCTTGGAATTAATTTGTCATTTTTCAAACTACAAATTTTAGTCCAATCTCCATTTTTTGCACGCTTAGGGAAAAGGGTGTTTTAGGGCAATTTAAGTCATTTTTACAAAAAATTATGGGGTATCCCTTAGGGTACTTAAAATTTTGATATTTTTGGGGAAAAAATATATATAAATACATACCATTATCTACACACCATTTGGGAACACATTATTCCCTTGTCTTTGGATTTGAATCCATCTTACCTATTAACATCGAGTTACCTTCTCTATGCATTTACCTAGAAGATCTAGTTGATGATTAAGAATAAATATTTGTGTGAGTCTATGAAATGTAACTTATTGATGAAAAATAGATCATTGTTGTTTTTTTTGAAATAATATTATAATAGGATGCAAATAATATAAAAAAGTATATTAAATCCAAAGATTTTTAAATTTGTGACCTTGTCTAAATATAAAATTAAAAAATACTAATTAGGATCATGAAAAGAAAGGAAATTTTGAGCCTAATTGGTGAGGTACCTATGTTGTCATCACTAAATTTGAATCATGATAATTAACATTTTCCACACAATATGTATAAGATATTCATAAACCCATGAACATCATGCATATTAAATGATTCCATACATAAAGGTTTTGATGCAATAAAAAATTCAAAAAAATAAAAAATAATAGTTCAAAGGTGAAATTTATTCTTATGGCACCTTGGGTAAGTACCACGATGAAAAATAATCTCTAGCATCATGTGAAAAAATGTTTTTAATAAGTACCCTACACTTGGGGGTAGGTCCATTCCATTAAAACCCATACATACTAAACCATTCAAGTCATCATACCATCATGGCCATCCTTATTCCCAATTTTGACCTTTATAATGACATGGAAAAAGTATCGAGACATGATTTCAACATATCTTGGTATATCAAATACTACTCAAAGCACACTTCAATACAACATAAAAATAAAACATGGATGATTGATCACATGGTTCCTATGCAATTTAGTCCTTGTATATCCCATACCAAATCCCTAAACCTTCTCATATTAAATATCTCAACCATTTCATCCACTACCACCACCATCACCAATGCTATAAATAATTTTCCCTTTGATTTTAGCCTTGTTAGTAAAATAACCTAAATAATAATAATAATAATAATAATAATAATAATAATAATTATTATTATTATTATTATTATTATTATTATTATTATTATTATTATTATTATTATAATACTTGGAAAACCATTTGTCTTGTCCTTAATCCTATGAAAATCATTGTTCAACTTTAAAAAAATCATTTTAACTCTAAAGAGATATATTGTTCATAATCTAAGACACTCACATATGTCATTTCTTGGGGTAAATCAAAGTTATCATGATCATCTATCACCAAATATTGATTTTTTAACTTAATAAGTACAAAACAAATATATTTTTAGTTTGTATGTGTTCTTGTTAAATTTTTTATTGTTACCTATTTATGTGTTTTTATTATTAGGGTTAATTTGTATTAGTCATAATTCATATAAAAATAATATCATTATGGTTTTCCATATCATGGTGCATCTTTTTATATGCTACTGTTGGGCCTCATTTTGCCTATGTATGAACTTGTGCCAACTCAATAAACATCTTAGTGTGAGGCAATCATTTAGGATGATTTCTATTTTGATATCTTTATGCCAGCTAGAAGAATCAACAAAATGTTTATGCCAGCTAGCAGGTGGATAAAAAATTCTATAATGTTTTGGGCATCTTCAAGGACGGAAGCATGTGGTGATCACAATGTGAAGGGTGAAAAGTAATAAAGCTAACATAGTTATTGAGAAAATATCTAGCTCGATAATCGGTGTGTGTAGCTCCACCCTAGTAAAAGGTGTTCTTTTAGGCTATAAAAGAGAGCTCAAACTAGTATGTAATGACATGACTTGGAGATAGCGAAGCTCTATAAAATTGGTTCTAGGAATAGTGAAGCGACCACAATTAAACCTTAATACTAACATAGATACCCTTGAGGCTCCACATTGTAGTGCCCAAGCTTGCCTATGAGCCTCTGGGCCTTTAGTAGTTTAGATAAGCTATTACTCTATTTTTTCCAAATGAAATGTACTCTATATTTGGAGCATTAAGTATGTGAATAATGGTTGAGGTAATACATGGTGTTCTTGGGTTAATAGCTTTAGCTTTGTGATTAAAATACACAATGAATGTTATGCGTTTAGTGTGATAAATTCAATTTGAATGATGTTTTTTACAAGCTTTGATTTATGGCATTCATGGCATATCTAGATTTTAAAATGATGTCATTATTTTAGGTATAAATACTTATAAGTGTAGTAAAGGGCATGAGCCCAAGGTTTAACACCTATGTCAAAATTGCTAAACCAGCATGAATCCTTGATCTAAGATATCCGATTAAACCCTCCAAAATCCTAAAGGATGAAAAGCATGATGAAACATAGGATTACACCCAAAAAACTACAAAGCAACTTGATATAGAGTTGCACCCATATGACTGGAAGTAGCTACCTAAATAGGCTATGCACCTGTAAACCCTCATCCTAGCCTATAAATAGCTTGTTTTGATGAACTTGCAAATTCCATTGTTTCAAATAACTAAGTTCCTTGAAGAATGAGTTGTACCATGGCATGACTATCCCAATGTGGGCCCCAATTATTTCTCTATTGAACTTCATGTGAGCACATAAGGCTCACACCTTATGTGAATTTATGTCGGTGTAGTTGAGTAATAAATATTAAGCACCACAAGTTTACTCCATGTTTGCACCTAATTGTAACAAGTCTAGAATGGAATTGGAGAGATAGATAAGTACCTAAAAAAGTAAATGAATTTAGATAACCAACCCTTTTCTACAATAACTATAGTAAACACTAGATTGCTCAAACATTATAAACATTCATCATTATCTATCATAGACATTCATTCATAAACATTAATTCTAACTACCTATCCATAATTAACATTCATTATCATCCTAATCATATAATTAATACATCAATAATTAGCTCACAATAATATCACAAAACCTATATTAACATCACCACATTTAATTAATAAATTGCATGATGATGCCATTTAATCTTGCTAATCATGACCCATGAATAATTAATTAATTAATCATTATTATTTATTTAACAAATTCCTAATTAATTCCACACACACATAATTCACAAAAATAAACAAATAAATACTAGTTATCCTAAATCATATCAAACTTCATGTCATCACTAAGTCAACTCTTTGATCAAAATGAAAACTCAGTCCATGCAATCAGTTAACTCCTTTGTTTTTGATTACATGTATAAAAATTAAATAAATGTAATAAATCAAAAATAAATCATATTAGTTTTAGAATAAAATCAAAGCATGTAAACTTTCATTTAAATGATTTAATATTATCCACCCAAACTCAAAGTTTCCAAATATGATCAAGTTAATCTCAACCATCCATCCTCCCATCCAAAAATTTATAAATTCACCCTTCATCCTTCATTATCATCATCTAGATCTCATATGATCAAATCCATGGATAGTTTGAATTAAGAAATCAAAATGTAGCTGTGAATAATGGCTATGAAATAATTTTTTTTATTTACTTGGGGGATATCAATTCTTAGATTTTTCAAATCTAAGAAATAAAATATTGTACTAGTATACATAAAAACATGTTAAAGGTTCTAGACAGGTACACACACTTGTATAGAAAATAATACATATTGTTCACAGGGGATAAAACATGATTTTTTCATGACAAAAAAATTATTATTTTTATTTATATTTCCTTCCATCTATAAATTTGATGGCACACTGCATTCTGATAGGAAAATCTTCACACACTTATGTACATGTTTAGATCATGTAGGGTTGCACCCAAATAAGCTTTTCCCTTTAGAAACATACAAATGAATAATTAGTGTCTTTGATTAAGTTATCTTGATACTATAACATTCTATTTTCTTACATTTTATATAAACAAAGGTAATTTGGATAAATTTTATAGTTGGATGGAATTATTTTAACATACAAAAGTGATTAGTACTTATAAAATATTTTAATATCATATTTAAATGGAAGTAGATTAATTTTATAGCTAGTTGGAATTATTGTTTTATATATAAACAAAGGTAATTTTTTTTTACATATAAACAAAGTTAATTTTGGATAAATTTTATAGTCAATTGGAATTATTTTTAAATCAATAATTATTTATTTATAAAATATTAATCTTGCATATTTAGATGGAAATTGATTATTTTTATATTCAATTGGAATTGCTTTTGTATATTAGACAATTTATTATTAAGAAAACATAACTTCAAAAGTTTAAATATAAGTTAACTATTTTGATAAAATTTAATTTTTTTTTTATTAAAATAATTTATTCTTTTGAATTTATTAGCAATTGACATTTTATAATGAACATTTTTTGACTACATTTGTTATTTCAGATTTCATTGGGATGTACAATAGTGATCCTTTTTGGTAAAATTGATTTGATCATTCTTTTCATTAGATTTCCCTTTTCTTGTCATGATTCAATTCACTCATGGAAAATTCACTATCAGCTCATTCTCCCATGTCAATGCATGATGTGGCACTTCCATTTAAAGCTTGGTGCCCCTCCTTGTTTAATCATTGACTTTTTCACTAGAGTGATCTTTCCCCAAGTTGTTCATGTCCTAATTATTCTCCTTTTAGTTCATTTATTTATTTTGATCTTAATTTTATTTAAGTGTTTTCTGTGGGATCTCCTTTTCCCATTATGTTTTTTCTACTTTATGGTTTTTTTCAAGCTATCTGCCTTCATTTCTATAGCTTGCATGGCTTCCCATAAGGATTACTTGGGGATTGAAAGGAGGAAAGGATGATAGATCTAAACATGAATCCCAAGAGGGGGATAATATAAAACTAGGGACAAGAGTAATTGAGTGTAATTCTTGTTATGAAATCAAAAACAATAATCTTCTCATATGGGAAAACCTATGAAAATGAGGCTTAATGTAGTTTATGTAGAAAATTCGTAGACATGATGTCATTCTATCAAGATATTTTACTATTTTATGAAAATAAAGGTTTGTTGTAATGAATGGCATGGAAATGGAGATATTTGATGAATTCATATCAAAATTTATGAGAATGATTATCTATGATCTCAAGTACTATAAAGATAAAAACATGAAGGATGAGTGGGTTTTAAAAAAAACTGACTCATCCAAAAAAAGTTAAGGAGTTCACTAAAAATTTTAGGTGTAGAAATCTCCTAAAGGCTTAGCCAAAGGTATGTAAGTATGTCTTGATGTATCTAACCATGGATTCTAAATTTAACCTTGTTTACTATAATCACTTCAAGTTACTTAATCAATTTAAGGACATTTACAAATCTATCCTCCCCTTCTTTATTTTACACTCCTTAGAGGATTCTCTGGTGGATTTTCAATGAAATAACAAGGTTTTTGTAGTCCACCAAACCCTCATCCCTTTGATTTTTAAGAGTGCCTATCTAGAGAGGAGTAAGGAGGTGACCATAACCAATGGCTCCCACTCATACTTGAAAAAAGAGAATAAAATTTTAAAGTGTGAGTAGGTTAACGTTGATGTTTTTGACACTAAAAAAGTAAATACTAGTAAACCAAGAAAGAAATTAATCTTGGACTCTATAGATTTAGAGGAATTGATTAAATATTTAGCTGAAAACTCTATGGAGGGGGATACTTTTATGGTTTTATTAGATCTAGGGATCAAGGCCCCTATCCTAATAGATACTATTTTGATTGAAGTAATTTCACTAAAGGAAAGGTTACCCTCCTTGGATTTAAGTCTAAATAATAAGATCCTAGAATTCAGGGCATTGAGGAAAGAGCTTAGGGACATCCATTGGGCCCTTTTTCTTAAAGTTGGTTTGGTATAAAAGTGGGCCTTATTTCTTAAATATACACTCCACAGAGTAAATGGATGGATGGTCCTCAAGATTTTCAAGTTTTGGGCTCTTTTGGGTGATGAAATGAAACTATTTATACTCCTTACTCAACCCTCAAAATAAACTCCCCTCCTACTTCTGGAGGACTAAAGTTGGTTGATAAAGAAGGACCTAGTTTTAGGACCTGGGGGAAATCCTCAAAGATCCCTCATTATGGCTTCTTGTGTGGCTCCTTCTAGTTCTTAACTTTTTTAATGGTTGCTTTTGGTCTCGATTAGCATGTTTTATTGTCATTTTTTTATCTTCCTTTTTTTGTTGACAGTTCCCTTTGTGTTTGGGTGATCTATAACCTTGGTTTTTTTATGTTCTCTATTGGAGACCCAATCATCCTATTGTATCTAAATATAGATTCCACTCTAGAACAAGGTGGGTTTAATATAATCCAAATAATTTAATATGTCACCTAATGATGTATGAAAGATCACTTTGATATATAACTGATGAGTTGATTCTAGTCCTAAGATGAAGATATTTAAATGGAGACTATACTAAAGTGATCTACATCTTTTCTTAAAAAAGTATGAGGAATGGAAATTTAAGGAAAAAGAGAAGGTTATCCCATAGAAATATAATTTAAGATATTATTTAATCAATTTAATTTAATGATATAAAAAATGTAAGTATACTATTGTCTATCATGTTCTAGTTATTACTTAGAGAAATTTAAATAGACATAATTAGAGAGTCAAAGGAAATTATTTGTAAGTAATTTTTGTAATATATACCAAACATATACCAACTTAACTTATAATAAATTTATAACAATCACACCCATCATAGATTCAAAAAAATAAATCATGGTTGTGGCATATAAAATAATTATAAAAGTTGATTGCTTAATGTAACTTTTTTAAACTAAGCACCTGCATAAATCTCATGAGCTAAATCAACTTAATCATAATTATTTCATACATAAACATAAATTATATAAAGAGAACAAAAATATAATATATTTATACTTTTCTAATAATTTTGAAGCTTTTTTTGATATTGAAAAAATATTTATCCTTGTGGGAGGTGAATTACAAATTATAAATAAGTTTTTTGGCATTGCCAAGATAAGAATAAGGTTTACATGCAAGAATAAAAATCCCTATGGATAAAATTAGAATCAAAATTTAACTTAAATGGAATTTTAAAATTATATACAAAAATATAAGACAACCATAGTTAACTTTGTGTTTGGATGGAGGAAGAAGTTTCTCAAGTGCTCGGACATGAAATCATAGTTAGGCCTATGAGTTGGCTTCCTAGAAATGATTCCATGTCTCTGAAGTATTTTTCAACCAAAATTAAGTATTATATTGGAGGTATGAAGAATAATTTTTATTTTATTAGTAATAGACCATGATTTAAAATTATATTATTAGGATTATACGGACTTTTGTTTGGATTTATAAGGATTACTAAATTTAGATCACTGACCAAACAACCAAATTTATCATATTCATATTAAAAATAATACAATCATGCATTTAACCCCAAATTTTGTAATAGTTCAAGGAAATATTTTGATATTTGGTAGTGGTTTACTTATTTTAAATGAGTGGAAAAATAATTAATTAAACAATTTGAATGGTTATGAAATGTGGAATTATTTTTTTAGTTGGGGGATATCACAATGTGAAATTAACAATAAATTAATCAAATTTAAGAAAATAAATATTATCCCAATATACATTAATAAACATAAAAAAGGTTATATAAAAATACATAAAATTATATGGAATAGAAAACATATTGTTCATAGGTGAGAAAACACACTATGCTTGTAACAAATAAGAATCCCTTTTTCTTTGGATTGTCCCTAGTTGGAAACCTTATGGCACATTAAATCATATAGGAAAGTATTTACACAATTATTTTCATGTTTAGATCATGTCATACCAAATCCAAATATTAATCACTCATTGGAAACATAAAAAAAATCAATGATTTTGATTGAGTTATCTTGATACTATTACATTTTATTTGTTATAACAAGTTAAATAAATAAAGACAATTTTGTTATATCTTATAGTTAGATGGGATTTTTTAATGTAAAAAATTGATTATTACTTATAAAATATTGATAACTCACATATTTAAATGGAATTTGACTAATTTTGTAGTTAGTTGGAATTTTTTTTGTATATATAAACAAAGGCAATTTGGTTAAATTTTATAGTCAATTGGAATTATTTTTACATAAATAAATGATTATTTATAAATTATTACTCTTACATATTTAGATGCAAGTTGATTATTTTTATACTCAGTTGAAAATATTTTTTAATATTATATACTTGATTATTAAGAAAACATAGCTTCAAAAATTTCAATGTAAGTTGAATTTTTTTTGTATTAAAAAAATTATTGTTGCCTATGGATTTATTAAAGGTCACTCTAATCTATAATTGATGAGTTACTTCTAATCCTAATATGTAAATATTCACATGGAGAATATACTAACTTAATTTGTATCTTTTTTAGAAAAATTAAAAAGGAAGGCAAGTTATATAGATATATAAGTTGAAATCTTCTTTAAGTAATCTAATTTAGTGGGATCAAACATGAAAGTATACTAGTGTCTATCATGTTCTAGTTATTCATCTAAGAAATTTAAATAGACATAGTCAAAGAGTTAAAGGAAATTATTTACAAGAAATTTATGTAACATATACCAAATAGATACCAAGTGAACTTATAATAAACTACTAACATGCAAATCCATCACAGAGTCATAAAAAAAACAAGGATGTTGTATACAAAATAATTAGATTATGTAATTGCTCAATGTAATTTTTAAAAATTAAACACCTACATAATTTATCATGAATTAAATAAACCTAATAATAATTAATTCATACATAGATATAACTTTGAGAAAGAGAACAAAAAATTAATCTATTTTTATTCTCTTGAGAATTCTGATGATGTTGATATTAATGAATTTTTTCTCCTTTCGGGAGGTGAATTAAAAATCATAAATAAGTTTTTGGAATTGGCATGAAAATAATTAAATTTACATAAAATATTAAAATTTATTGTGTCTAAAATTAGATTTCCACTTTAACTTAAATGCATTTTTTTAATTAAAGATAAAACTCTTGACAACCATAGTAAACTTTGTGCTTGGATAGAAAAATAAAGTGTTTAAGTGCTCATATTTATAGTCACAACTAGGCCTATATTTTGGTTTCATAGAAATAATGTCACATTTGTGAATTGATTTTCAACCAAATTTAAGTCTGCTATTGGTGTTCTAAATAATAATTTAGCTTATATTAGCAATAGGTCATGATTTAAAATAGGGTAATGTAATACCTCTTTTATTGTAGTTACTCTCTCAACCTTATGTTTAGTAAAAGTGACTAATTCAATCATTGAATCTTTGTCCTGTCATTTTACCTTAGTTATCTTCTCTTTGAAACTCATCATAAATGGTAACAACTAGGAAGTGAAGTGATCATGTAGGAATAGTTTCCTATTGGTAGTAAAATTGCACGTATTTCATCTTCTTTTAGGAGTCCCAAAAACTTAAAATTTCCTTATCCATGGTTTTAATCTATGCATCTCACCATCCCATTCCTAAAAGTATGTCTTAATGTTTATAGACCATGTTTGAATTATATTGATGTCCACTAGGGGAATCGCCTCTAAATGAAAAAACTAGTCCCTTTTTATGGATTTATAGAGAGTGACCAATAAAGACTATAATTTTAAAATATTTTTGTGGTATTCTTTTATATTATCCCTTAAATCAGTTTTCATACCTTTGGCTTCAACAATTTTAACCAATAGGTTGTACAATGATTCTAGTGATTTCTCAACATTAGCAAAAACATTATCTAGAACCATATCCATTGTTTGAGTTTTTAGTCTTTGCACTTTTTATTTTATCACTAAAACCATTATTTTTTTCATTTCCCATTTTGTCTCAATAACTAACTTAGGGTATTTTACAAATTCATATCTTTTACTTGGCTTATTTGTTATATTTTATTGAAGGTAAAGAATTTGTCTTTGGTCTCAGAGATGGTTGTTTTGAAGCCTTGCCTAAATTTCATTGGGTTAAATATATTAATTGAACTTATTTCTTATTAAAACCTAATTATGACCTCTAGTTTCTCCACTCTAATGATTTCCATGTTCTACATATTTTCCATTCATAGAGTTTGAATCTATTCTCAATAGTAGGAGGTGGTGTCATGGTGGAGTTAATATTTGTGTGAGAATGGAAGGATTATACCAAAAAATTATTATTATATAATGATGAATTGGATTTATGGATGGGATATCACTTAGGTGGTCTGAATAAACAGACTGATATGTCGAAGAGAGTGGTAGTAGAACTGGTTGATGTAGTGTGTGAAACAGGTTAGGTGGTACCACATCCATGGGTTCCTACCTTATTTAACTTGTTATTAGTGTTTTTGGGTTTTGAAATATCTATACCAATGACACCAAGAATATCTATCATGACTGTAACCTTTGAAGATGAATTAATATTGAGAGGATCCACAACATGAAATTACCCAAGGAGAGGGACTTAACTATTCAAATTCCCTATTGTTGTGAATATAAAATAAGTAGTGGAATAAATATAAGGTATATGAAGGTATCAATATGTAAAAATAGAGGAAGACTTAGAAAAATATTTTGTGTCCTATGATGATGATTTATGCATATTTACCCTAGTGCTTGAGATAGAGGAAAATGCCACATTGGTCTGAATTAATGTAGTATATGTAATGAAAACCTTATGACTAAGGGATAATTTCAAATAAATTACATCAAAAACATTTTTAATTGGCAAATTTTTCCTAAGACAAAGATCCAATAGTTTTTTAATGGAAGGAGAAGGGGGTGAACATCATGGCTGGGACTAAGGGGAACCTATTGGGTGAATTGGACTTGTTCATGTGAAATACCCTCTAAGGTTTACCCTTAAGATAAAATAATAATGACTTGATGAATAATAGGTGTCAAAGTTAACTGAGCAAGGGGTTAATATTTGAGAATCAAGTTTAGGTCAAATACCTTGTAGTAATCTCCTCCTTAATTGCTTGTATGTAGAAGAGACATCTTCCACGAGATCAGGTTATTTTTTACTTTCTTCCACTTCACCATACTTAATTATCCTATTTTTTTTACTATCACCTCATCAACATGCATCTTCCTCATATCCACTTTATCATCTTGAGTATTGATAAATATTGGGACAAAGTGTGGAGTTCATAGTGATGTAAAAATTGAACTTTTATCCTTAATATCCTTAGATGAGATACCATCATACCATTGGGATCCCAAATGGATGAGCTCATTAATAGGTAATTCAAATGAATATCTATGATCCAAGACATATGGTAATGATGACCATATATTTAAATTTGTCCTCCAAACTTAGATAGGTATGGGATATACCTTGGCATTCTTTGATATCTTACAAATAGCATTTAACCCAATAATCATTTTATGATAAATTTATCACTCTACTAGATTATCTTGAACACACCTAGGTAGTGTGAATGGGTCCTCCATTATGCCTTCCAAAATAACTATTGGTCAATACTAATAATACCAATAGGAACCATTCTTGGCAAGTGTTCTCCTTATATCTTTAGATAGACTAGGCATATGTTTCTCATTAATGACAACATAAATAGGTGGGTATAATAGGCATGCCATAATTTTGATGCTTTTTCTATATCTATGAATATACATTCTTGAAAAGGATACATGGATTGGAACTCTAGAATCAAGAGTCCATGGAGTAATTCCTAGGTAGCCAATAATGTCACATATTTCATCCACTAAGAAAGATAACATGTATAAATTTATGCCTTGTTTATGTTTGTGAACATTTTAATCCAAATTTTAGCAAATTATATCCTCTAAGTTAGAATATTTTGATCATATATGATCATAGAGAAAAAATTTACCCATTTTTCATCCACCATGGTTATGTCTCAACTCCAAACACCTTGTTCATCAAATACATTCCCAATCTAACCCATTGTTTGAATTGTATAATTGGGATTTATCTGATATCTTGTTTTCATATAAAGCTATTAAATTCCCTATCCTAGTCCCTAAATATGTACCTAATGTCATTTATTTCTATCCAATCTAAAGATACCTCCTGGTTGTAAACACTATGTAGTTTAGGAAATCCATAATAACATTTTTAGGCAACCTTGTATGCTTAAACTACTAGATTCATTTTGACTATTGTTTCTATGATGTCATTATTATAAGTAGTGACATAAAATATTATGAACTAGGTCAACACAAGGGTATACCTTTGGTTTGTGTATTTATCAATGTAATCCAACTACTCTAATAGATAAAATATCTAAATAATAATCATTTATTTCCATAGGAATATTTTCATCATCACTCACATCATTTTGGTGTTCAATTTCCTCAAACATGGTAGTATAATTATTTATACTTGTTCCTAATGATTTGAAGTCAAATGTTGTGTCAGTGAAGATACAGTGGGTTCTGAATGTGCACATATATTACATGATGGATTTCATACTAAAATATAATTGATCTATATTTAAATAACTTTTATTTCACTTGAATTTATTGAGTGAAAAAATAATTCTAATTATAAGTCAGGCATTTGAAATTTATGATAATCAAGATATCTTTTAATTTACTTAGTTACTTTGAATGTTTTAAATCTGTAGTCACATCTTAGGTACATTGATTGTTTTAACAATTAGATTAGTTCGTGTGAATTAATTGCATTATAGGCATCTCTTTTGAAATAATTTCATTTTAATTTTGGTTTTAAATTACTTTCCTTCACAAGGAAACCCAACCTAGACACATGTATTCAATTCACTTTCTAATAGGAAATCAATTTCTTAGTTAGTTTATTATGAAGCATAAGACCTATTTGTTTATTGATATGAGTCAATTATTTGAATACATGTGAGTTTTCCCTTTGGACACTTCCAAGTCCATTTTATTTAATCTATTATACATGGAATTATTTTTCATATTCATGGTATCTTTGTAAATTTCATAAATCCAAACTTCTTATTCTTTTGATAAATTGAGATGAGGACAAGTGGAAAATTCAAATTTAATCATAGACCCATGTAGATATGCATATAAAATCCATTTTTATTTCCTCATTGAATATATAACCTTGAAACACCATGATAAATGTGGCATATGTATTGTTAAAAAGGGATCAAAATACATTTTATCTTAGTCTTTATGTTATTAAGGTGTGAAACCATGGCATGTGGCATCTTGCAACTAGATTGTAGACCCAAAAACCATAATACTTTGTTGAAATTATTATTATAAATGAATTTAAAGGATTAAAATTAATTATATGTGGCCACATGGATGTTTTTTAATGAGTTTAAATTTTTTTAACCTTAACACTTCAATAGTGAATTTGTGAAGCCACAAGAATATATAATTTTGACACATGGCATGATTCACATGACTTGAACCCTCATGTAAAATAATTTATGAATATGAACATGAATGGATAAGAGTTAGATTAATTTCAATGAATAATTTATTGGCACATGGATCTTAATTTAGCTTAGGGGGTCAAAATCACATAGTGCATAATAATTTATCATGGCCAATTTTGAATCGATTTCATCAAAATAGAATATTAATTACTACCATTATCTGAAAAATAAATTGAATTAATTAAACATATTAAATTTTAGAATTTATTTTTTTAACATTAAATTACATAAACCTTTAAATTAGAATTTATAATTTATGATATCTAATTCCAATAAACTATAAATATGAGTCTAAACATAGAAAAACTACATTCCAATATTTGATACTAATAAAAACCACTAATAATAGTTTGAGATTTTAGTTTGGATTGGAATATGTTGAGATTTAATAAAATTATGGTTTGAATTAGAGTTGATTTTTGAATCCTTAGAAACTACATTTGTATCATTAGACTTTTTAGGAACATTTTGATTTTCACTTTATTTTATGAAAAACCCTTTCATGAGGATTCTTTCTTTATATTGAATTTATTTTTGCACCTTATTTAAATTTTCTTTTAGTAAATTATAATTTTTTATAAATTATTTTTGTAATTATTCTTTTCCATATTCTTCTTTTTTAATCTTTCTTTCTCTAATTTGTCCTTTTGTATCCAATCTTTCTCTTTTGTTCCTTTAGCACTAGTTCTTTAGAAGATGCATTCATATTTAGAATGGTTTTCTTGATTTATTTACATATTATAAGATCACCACTATAATTTATATTTTTTATTATTTTATTTAAAGCCTAAAAATTATTTTTATTATGCCTAAACATTCTATGATATGCACAATAGTATATTGATCTTCTCAGAGGATGCATAGGAGATAGTGTAATAAAAAAATTGAAGTATTTCTATTAGAATTTTTCTTGAAATTTTATTATCCTTTTGTTAAATTTTTTAATCACTATTTGTATATGTATACTATTTTGGATTCTAATCTTGATATGAAGTATATTTAGTCATAAAATAGCTATATGAAGTTGTGTATGCATGATTAACACTAGAATACTATAGATTATTTGTGTATGTGTTATTATTTTCAAGTTATAAGATATTTTAAGTGAGATATTTAATTTAATTTTATGATTATTATATTTAATTTATCATAATGATATTTTTATATTTAAGGGCTTCACAATCACAAACCATAAGCACTTCTGATTGAATATGCATATAAAAATTACCAAGAGGATGTGTGAGAGGTGGATAAGGTTTATGAAGGACATGTTGGTTACCTTAATTTGTAACTATAGGGTGGGTCATATTACCTATTGGGATAGTGATAACATGGATCTAGATAAATGGAAAGTAGCTATCACAATATTAAGGTGGGATGGTAAACTTACTTGGGATTTCCTAGACATAGAAGAAGTATTATGATTTATTGTAACTCTAATTTTATTATACATTAGTCTTCCCTAATTTATTGCATTATTATGAAATATATTGAATATTTATGTTTGATACCATGTAATTAGAATAATTATTACTTTAATTAGAAAGTATACATCAAGATTAACCCATCTAATAATTTAATTATATACACAATAAATAACCAACAAATTAAATAGATACATTAAGTATTTTTAAAATAAAAGAGAAGTTTTATATTAATATTAGGAAATATAGAAAGCATATAAATTAATTTGAAAATTAGCACACCCTTCGTCCTTTAGGCCAAATTTACTAAAACTACTAACTTTGAATTCTAAAAAATCCATACAATATTTTGGTGAAAATAATAGGTTTATTATCCACACAATAAATATATGATTATACTTGAATAATTTAATTATAAATTATATATTAGCAATGAAAGTTGGATGATAATCCATATCCCTAATAGTAAAATGAGTGTGAAATGCTAGGCAAAAAAGTAAAACTTTTGATTTGTACATAAGATAAGGTGAAATCAAAGATCATATATGAAACCCTAAGATAAAATTATGAAACCATAGAAATAAGGCTTGAACCCTAAGAAAAACATAGGTTTTGTTAATTTTCAAACAATATACTAGTTTTATAATAATTTTAATTAATATGTGAATATGATAACATTTTGTAAATTAAATTGTGATAAGCATAATGAATCTAAAATACTAAATTTGTAAAAGTGAAATTGAATGGAAGAAGAAAAACTATTATATGAAATGATAAAATACGTTATTTATATTTTAGATCTAACCATGTTAACTAATATACTATTGAATTAGGAAAATAGGAGGAGACTCAATATGTGCCTAAAAGATGGATATGAAACTAAAGAAGTTAATAATCATCCCATTTGGGTTAGTATTGACCTAAACTATTCAATCTTGATAGATACTGAAACTAATGAAATTAGGTCACAATCATTTGTTAAAACTTAAATTAGGTATCTATGTGAATAGTTGACCTTTGAAACTGTGTGAAATACCTATAAATAACTTCTCCAAGGTTAAAACCCTAGTATGGATTGTAATGATTGAAAACCTAAAAATAGAAAACAAAATGGAGTTTAATGGGTTGAGTTGATCACAATTACCATAAAAATGACTATTCTTTAACTATGTATCCAATACTCCAAATGTGGAAATCAATCCTATGTAGTTCTCCCACTTAAAGTGATTTAGGAAATTGTGTCCTTTGATTATATGAATTCATCTAGAGATGGATTGAATACTTGATCTTTCTTTCCTATAACTCTAATAAAATAGGATTTGGAATTGGTTGAGGACTATTTTAGATTATTATAATTAGAATTTGGAATAATAGGTAACCTTTGATCAATATGCAATAGCATAAATATGCCTTTGTATTAAAATTTTCAAGTGATAGAATAGGTTACATAAGTGTGCATTTATAGAAATCCAAAATGGGAAAAAATCATGCTATATATCCTAAAAATATGGAAAACATGTAATGGAGGTTTCAAATTTTAAAATTAACCATTATAGGGTCCAAGGTCGAGATCGACCTAGAGGGTTCAATATCAACTGCCACTATTGACCCAACTTTTCAATCCTATCATGCAATGGAAACATGCAAAATTTAGGATATAGAATTTGTGTACAAATGATTATAGTTATTTTTATAATTTATAATTTTTTTAGGTATCAAAAAAACATTTATAAATCAAATAGGTCCATACAAGTGCTTAGGATAGGATGATGTGGCAAAAAGGTATTGATTAAGTGCACACGTTAATTAAACTCAAATATGGCCAAAACTAACATAATCAAGTTTTCATATTTAGATTTAGGTGTCTAAATTTTTTAAATAAAAATATCCCCAAAATATAAATATGTTTCATATTTATATGGGTATCTTCTTCTCATGAAACTATTATCCCTTGGTTTTACAAGATGCAATGGCTCATCATGAGACCAATTCAATAAGAAATACTCCACCATTTCATTACAATTGTGCACACTAAATGTATATAGAAAATGAAATCAACATGGAATAGTGAATTCAATTACATCCTCATCCTATCCAATAATTTATTTTTATGAATTAATGATATACATATCCAATAGTTTTGATTCCCTTTTTATTAAAGTCTCCATGTCTATGCTCTTCCCTTTTCTTCTTCCCTTAATATTTTTAGTAATACTTGGTTTTTTCTTGGATATATCATATCTTATAAAAAAAATTGTTTCTAAAAGTTTTTTTCATGAATTTTAGACTTTTTAATCACATTTTCTTCAATGCAATCCACTTCTTAACAACTTTTAGTATCTATTTCCCACAAATATTTGAAAACTTTTTTATTTCTAACCATCTATTATTCAATTATTTTTAATAGGTTTCCAATGTATTTTAAATATATCTTTCAATGATATTAGTGAAAATACAAACCTCATTTTCTCATATTTTATCTTTTAGTTCTATTAAATTAGTGCTAGACAATCCTCTTAGCCCTTTAAATTTTTTGATGTAAAACAATCTAGTGAATTTTACTAGAAATTAGGATCAAAATATTATTGAGGATAACATTCAAGTGTACTCATTATAAATTTAAAAAACCCACTTTTACATATATAGTCAAAGTAAAATAAATAAAATCTTATCTTGCAAGATCTCAAGTTATATTTTCCTTCTGTTTATTCAAAATCTAATATTCAAATGGATGGAGCACAATAAAAAAATACTATTGCTAGATTGTATAATAATATTTGAAATATAAATTAATATCTATATAAAAATTTAAATCTAAATTAAAAATACATTTTATTTATTTGTCTTTTCATTTCCACTTCATGTTTGGCTAGGCATGTTTTGATCCATCCAAACAATCATTGCTTTATATAATTGGTCAGTGAAATTTGTCATGACCCATGTTTTATTTATTATATTTTTATACATGTATATGTTGATTAGTTTATTAATAGTTTCTTTAAATTAAATAATGTGATCATGTATTTTATTCCTTCTCTCATGTACACTATAAAATTTTAAATCATTTCTAAAAAAATTATGCTTTGATGGTGTGGCTACCATTGGTAATATAAAACTAAATATATAAATCAAATAGTTCACCTTTAGCTACTAGTTTGTATACTTCACCTTATTATGATACTTTATATGGAATCAATATCACCTCCCACTATGTGGTCACACAATTCATTCTCATAGAGATAATTAGTCTATTATCATTGGCATTATCAACTAGTTGGTACCAATATTTTATAGGGATTTATTATAATAATCAATTTCAATCTTGAAATAATTTTCCTCGATAAAATAAAGATTAGATTATTGTATTTTATAAGTATCTACCTTATTAAAGGTACTCTCAACCTAATACAACATTATCTTCTCCTTTGAATACTTATTTAGTTGTAAATGTTTTGAATTTGATAATTCTATTTCTAAATTTGCATATACATTATGAAAAATATACAATGATTTTTTTTTTTAATTTCAAACATTTTATGTGCATTTGTATAATGGGCAATAGAGGATGTTAATTTTTGTTGTCAAATATTCTAGAAAATAATAATAATAATAATAATAATAATAATAATAATAATAATAATAATAATAATATTAATATTAATATTAATATTAATATAAATTATTTCACTATTGTTAACCCCAATCTTATCATCATCTCTATATAGATTAATTTATGAGACATATAAATGGCATGAAATTTTTTTACATTTTTCATAATAATGAATAATAGTTTTTTATATTAAAATAATTACATTTTCCTCTAGAGAACAATGCAAGATTGAGTGTTTTATCTATCCTCTCAATTTTTAAAATTAATACATCCCCATTTAAACATTCCATTATCATAAATATGAATATATTAAAATTTCTCAAATATTTAATATGAAAAAAAGTCATTAGTAAGAGAATTATCTCAACAAACTAGTTTTGACCACATTTGAACTAGTCCATATAAAAAATTGAATTTCATAAAAGGGAATTTGGACCACTATAACCATAATATTTTCAAAAACATTTAAAGAGTGATAAACAAATCTCACACACACACACACACACACACACACACACACACACACACACACATTGTAAATGAAATATAACTCATTAATTAAACTTTATCAAACTATAAAAACAAAAATTATTTGACATGCTCAAATTATTTAGAGAACATAAATATATTTATGCCACTAGATTTTAAAATTTTAAATTATTTTATTTAAAATATCTAAAAAATATAAGTATTTTAAATCTTTAATAAACTAGTGGTTGTGGTTTATTTTATAAACAATATAATATTATTTATTAAATGAACTAAATATAATTAGTTTGTTTACACTAAGAACAAATTAGAAGATATAACTAAAAGTTTAAAAGACTATTCATATGTGAAAACATGTGGCTCATTCACCTATAAATTTAAATTAAGGATATATTTATGGAATGGGGGAAGGGAAATATTAAAGGTACAACCATGTATAATATATCAAATAAATTAAATAAATGGAAAATGGATATTTTTAGAAACATCTTCCTTCAAAAGAAATGTATCACTAGATAATAAGATAACTTTGAGAAAAAAAATCAATAAATTGGTATGAATCAAGAGTTATTTATTGAAGATAAAAAATACATCTATTGAGTTTCATTCATTAGCTTTTGAATATGAAATCTTTTGGAGGCATTCTCTATGGTTTCTAGATGGTGACATAAATACTAAATTATTCACATCATGACCCATAGACACAAGCTCAAATGATAACACTATAAGAGATGAAGCCATCATTTTATATAGAGATCTACTCTTAGGTAAGGATGGCATAAAGTCTGAAATAGAGAAGTAAATATTAAATTTTATCCTACCTACACTTTCTTAAGAAGATAATGACTCTCTCATTAACGTGGTAAAAAAATAAAAACTTAAATTATCTATTTTTTCCATCCAGAGTGATAAAAATTGAGGTATGAATGGTTTCCCCCTATGTTTTTCAACATTTTTGGGATTCAAATCTATATGACATTGTATATTTGGATGAATTTATTTTCTCTATAAAACTATTAAGATAAATCAATGTTAATTTTATTTTTTGGATCATATAAAAAATGAAGTTAAGGACTTAAATGATTTTAGACCCATCAGCTTTGTAACACACTTTAAAAAATATTTTCCAAGGTTATCACTTTATGAATACAATTAAGTATTCCATCAATTATTACTAACCAACAATCTTTCTTTGTTCATGGAATAAAAATTATTGATTTTATCATCATTATTCATGAAATTATTATTTGGATGGACAAAATCAAAAATATAGGTATGATTCTTAAACTATGCATGAATAAAACATCTAACAAGTTCTTTTGGAGTTTTTTTTGGATAAGTTTCTTAAAAATTAGGGCTTACAATTAAATATTAGAAATTGTATTCACTATTTTATCTCTTCTCCATTTTTATCAATTTTTATTAATGGGCATAATATTGGTTTCTTTACCTCTAAAAAGGACTAAGATGGGGAGTTCCATTATTTCCTTACCTCTTATTCATCATGGTGGAGGCCTTAGGGAGAAGCATTTATGTTGTGTTTATTTTAGACATAATTAATGGTTTCATTGTAGCCTCTTCCTCTAGTCCTAAAATCCATCAATAATTTTTTGATAATATTATCATTCTAAGTGAAGCCTCGATAAGGGAAGCAAAATAATTTAGACTTCTTTTGGAGAGTTATACTTTTGTCTCGAGATACAAAATTAATTTAAACAATATTATTCTATTATTCATCAACACTCCTCCTGATTTCCATATAATAATATATTTAATTTTAAGTCAAATTTGTAAGTATGTTTCTTCTATTTACCTTGTCATGCCAGTGTTCAAAGGTAGAATGATTAAGGGTCTATTGAATCTAATACTTAATAGATCTTAATAAAAAAAGTAAGTTTATAAGGAGTGTCTTCTTACTCAAGCAAGTAAATTATATATCCTTAAAATTTCCATCTAAAGCATCAAAATTTACTTTATGTCCATATTCAAAATTCCAAAGAAAGTAGCTAACAAAATTGGGTAGATCCATAAAAAATTATATGGTTAGGAAATGAATAGAAAATCATAATAGTTTTAGTATCTTGAGAAAGAGTTTTACTCCCAAACAATCAAAGTGGTCTCAGAGTTTGAAGTATGAGATATTTAAATAAAGTGATTTTAAATAAATTTTGACAGATATATTTTAAGATAACCATTAGAATAATATTTTTAAGTAAAATTATCTTGAAATAAGGATTACGTTATATTTATATCCAATGAGTCTTTTCCCATTGTCTTAAGTTTCTAGAATAATTTGATCGAGAGCAAAAAGTCACTATGGAAGGACTACAAATGGAATGTGGGAACATGAAAAAAAAAGTATTTTTTTATGATGCTTGGATAATTAACACCTCATCTTATCCTATCAAACCTTTGGAATTTTTTTTTTATCTATCAAAAAATTTATGGAAGAAAAAATTATGGAATATATAGATATTATAAGCTCAAGTAAATATTAGATACCTATTACCATGAACTTTGCTATCCTAGAGGATCTTTAATAATTGAAATGATTGAATGAGATAATAAAATGTTTCCACATATGTCAACTTGAAATAAAATATGAACTTGTGTGGTCAACCTCTTTAGATAGAATTTATAGTGTCAAATTTAGATACTTAGTTTTGAATCATTGTTAGTAGATTAGGTTTCCTTGATATATGATTTGGAATGAATACCTAATTCCTAAAATCAATATATTTTACTAGTTATTTATCCAAAATAAAATCCTTACCTAGGATAATTTGTTGAAAATAGGGTTCATGTTATAAATAATATGTGTATTCTATGAGAAGGAAGATTAATATGTTTACCATATCTTTGGTAATTTACATTTTACTTATAAGGTCTTCAATTTCATTATTTCTAAGTTTATGATCTACTAAGATAAACCTAATTTATTTCTAGATTTTTTGTAATAATAGACTCCTCCCCAATTTAGTCCTCAATTAAGGACCTTTTGGAAGCTGACTCTCCTTCATATTTTCTAGAGCCTTTAGAAGGAGATAAATTTTATAATCTTTCAAGATAAAAAAACATAATTTCATAGGTGTGTCTTCAAAATTTGGTAAGTAAATATTAAAAATAATTTCATCTATTAATAAGAACATGAAAGATGAAAAAAGTGGAAAATGAGAAAAAAAAATAGCTATTAATTAGAACATTTCCATTCTCGAGCACAATGTCATGGTTACCTAAGACTTCATGGCAGCCTAGATAAAGTGGAAAGTCACCATGTGAGGCATAACCATTAAAATATTAGAGGAATTCATTTATAATGCCATAGGTATGTCTTATGTAGGCTCTAAGGAATTTAAGGACCAGTCAAGAAAACAAGAATCCCTATAGCAGTTCTTTAGAATGAACTATTTCATGCAGACTGACAAGAAAGGATTCTTGAGAGCTGACCTCCCACATTACTGGCTAGATATCTACCTTTAGATCATGCATTACATGACTTTATAAGGTAAGTACACTTTAATTTTTTCACACCATTTCCTAATCCTAAATCACTTCATTAGGTTTAAAATCAATCTTCCATATTTCCTACTCAAGTCCATGGAAAGTACCATTTTGCTCCACCAAGTAAAAAATATGAATCCAATTCTCCATCAAGGTCTAATACTCTTGCTTGTTAAACATTGTTAGGCCATTTTAGGTTAGAAGGTCCCCTAAGGGGATCTTATTTCAAAGAGGACTTCTAGGAGGACTCCTTAGCAAAGGACCCTACTAAGGGATCCCACCTACCCTTTGAATACTCTCCCCAAAATAGTTTATCTCAGTCCTCCTTGATGACCTCACTCTCAAACTATTATTTATCCCCAAGCCCAAACTAATTAAAATTGGGACTCATATGAATTTATCTTGGAAAGGTAAGGCCATAGTAATGGAGGAGCTAAAATAGAACAAATAATTGTTATAAAATTTCAACTGGAGGGTATAATAAGTAGGGTTTGGTCTAGCTAAGCTTATCTAAGATTGGACTGAACTTCACAGGGTGGTTGAGGCTACTATCCAATCCTTTATTCACTCTACTCAGTCCCCCCAATCACTTGTTATTAAATATCTGAAGGTTTAAAAATCCCCCATGAGTTCCCCTAGGGGGATCCCACCTAAATAAATTCCTTTGTAGTTAAAAGGTAGGAAGCAGCTAAGAATGATCTTCCATAGGGAATAAATAGAAGGTCTTAGGAATTGTACTCAGGCCAAAGTTTCAAATACAAACCTAACATCTTGGTGAAGGACACTACTATTATTGATGATCCTTAGGAGGGACCTTCCTCATAGTTTCGCTATAGTTTTCTATTTTTTCTTTTCATTCTAAGTACTAGCTTTCTATTTTTATTTTCTTGACCATGGTTAGCCTCTTAAAACTATTTTAATGTACTCTCATGGTTTCATGTCCCTATAAAACCTATTTTTTACCATATCAAATAAAAAATTGGAACATTTCCATTCCTATAGTAACTTTGAATAAAATCAAAGATTTAAAAATATTTTTTATAAAATGGACTTTGCCTTCCTTTAAGTGGTTTATATGTAACTTTAATGGTGATATTAAAGGAAACCTTAGTTAGGAAATAAGGATGAGGAGGGATAATTAAAGATTAGAGATGTAATTTACTTATAGATTATGCAATATGTCTAGGTGTTAAATATAATCATTATGTTGAAGCTATGTGTGCTTAATGTGACTTTCAATTGAATAAATAATTGAATATTCTTCACCTCTCCATTAAGGGTGACTTCCTAAAAATCATTAATCATCTCATTAAGGAAATTCACCCATGTTGTACCATTAAAAAATTATCAAATATTCACTTGAGATCATTCAATTCCTCAATGAAGTTTTTATATCAGCCATATATATAGGGAAGGAAATCATGTGGTCTATTGGTTCTCTAAAAAATGAGTATTGAGTATGCATTATGAAATATGGCTAATTTGATTCCTTTTCCTACCACCATTTTCCAAATTGTTAATGATGAAGATAAAATATCATATTTTCCCCCTCTCTTTGTGATATTAGTATTGCATTTATCCTTATCTCTTTATTATTCCTTATCCCTTATTCACAAAGTTTTAAGTGACATTTAAATCACATGTTTATTAATTTTTAACCTTAATTTTTTTTATTCCATTGAATTCCATGATCTCATAAAATATTATTTGTAATGTCAAGCCATAAAATACACATATTATTTGTAACATGGATTTTAATGTCAAGCCAGAGAATTGGGTTGAAAGTATTACATTTTAAAACTCAAGAATAATGACATATTGAAACCAAATCTTGATGGTAAATAAAATAATTAAGAGAGTATTCATTTTTTGTTTTATATGGGAAGAGAAAGGGTTATAATTAAACTAGTTATAAATGATAGTATCAGGTAATATCTGCATGTGTGGCACATTCTACATAAATCTAGACTACTAAATTTTATGGATAAAATTAAAGGGTTTTATAATGTGATCTTTGAAGAATTCAAAAATCAATATAATATTAGGAAAGTTAATTTTAAAGGACTCACTTTCAATGTGGAAAATGATAACACTTATAATTCTTCAAGTTATATTTTAAGGGAGAAAAATTCTACAAGGAAAAAGGGACAAAAGAGTAATCTATCAAAGACTTTCTCAGAGGTAGTGGAAAGTTTATTAAGATATAGGAAGGATAATCTATATATTATCTTCTAAATACTTTGGATAAAGTATCACTTCATATTATAAAGTATATTACACATGAGGGGAGGTTCAAATGTTTTTTATCCTACCATTTCACACTCAACCATTTCAAACACATGATTATGGTTAGTATTCCTTTCTTCCTCCCTTTATCCCTTAATATTTTTATTTTAGATACCTAAATTGGTAATCTAAGATTTTCATACATCAAGGTATTATCCTATTCCTATTTAAATAATCCATGTGACAATTTTATAAGACTATTCTTTTTTTAGAATTTAGTATTATGGATATGGTTCTATACAATACCAGTCACTCTAGCTTGGTCATGTCAACTTCATGCATGTATTTCCATATCCCTTAGTATATTTTTATCAAAGTTCCTATATCTAATAATAAATCTTAAAATAAAAATAAAAATGGTGGGATTAATAAACAACTCAATGCTTCTAGTCTTTATTTTAATATTGACATAGATTTCATTCTCTAAAATTGCCCTATTAGTATCTCTGACATCTTGAGAAACAAGTTTGACCATGTAAATTAGGTTCTTAACTAACAAATAATGAAAATTATAAAAAAAAAAATTACTCTCATCTCATCCATCCTTCCATATCAAATAATAAAAAAGAGTAAACTAGGTTTAACATTAAATAAGATTATTTAGAAAAAATGTAATATAAGGTTGATTATCTAGATATGGAATTAATCCTCCTATAGAGTATTATCAAGTGATTCTTAACAAAAAATGGGAGATAAATAATGAGGATATATATTCTTCATCAAAGAATAAATAGATACAAACCCCAACCATAGGTTAGAGTTTATTTTAATAAAGATAATTGATCCACTAATAATAGTATATATGAACTCAAAGAAGAGGTGTATAGTCTAAAAGATAAGATGTCAATAAGGGAGGGAAATAAAACTTCTCTAACTGATATTTTAAAAAATGTGCTTCAAATTATCAAGGCAATGATGAAAATTTTGAAACAATTATCTCACCTTTTAGGATGGTATGATGAATATAATAGGAATACTAATATAATGAGGGCCAAGTAAACAATTATAATTTAGAAGAAAAGAAAAGAATCCGAAGCCAATACTATTGATCTGTAAGTGGTTGAAGATCATATTAAATTTTTGAAGGAATAATAGGAGGATATTTGAGTCTTAATAAATATCTTCTTATCTCAACCTTCATTTTAATTTCTCTTCCATATATTTTTGTTGTAATTCGGTTGTTTGTTACTTGTTTGTTTATGTTGTCTTGTTACAAACTTCTCTCTATATAAGGTTTTTCCTAACTTTATTTTGATATAGGATCAGTTCTCTCTTTTTCTTATTTTATCTACATCTCTCATTTGTATAAGGTTCTTGACCCTTTCAAAAACCCAATTTTACAAAAAAAATTGATATCAATATAATAGAGATTTTTAAAATAAAGTAGTGCTCACAATTTCTTTTGTAAATAATATAATATTGTTACTTTAAATGAACTAGTGGCTTCTAGCTTATTTACATTGAGTACAAAGTAAAATAAATCAATACCAAAGTGGTAAAAATATGGAATAATTAATATCAAATAAATTACCTATTATCATATTTTTGCTCTTAATCTATTTTACATGATAAACTTATAGATGAAAACATTTTGAAAATTATATGGTTATTTTAATGAACCAATGACTGATTACTATTTTCAAAAAAAATATTAAATATTTAAATAAGTGAAAAATATTTATGTTTTTAATAAACAAGCACCAATTATTATTTTTTAGATGGTATTTATTTTATGTTGAATGATTTATTAAACTAGTAGTATCTAGTTATTTGGGTAATAACCTAATTTTTTTCTAAAATCACTCAGTTAAGCAACTTCAGTGAAAAAGTTCCAACATAACTTTTATGGAAATATAATTAGATCTATAATTATGTTAATACCAACACAAGAACCAGACTAAAGTTATAACCTATAAATGAATACTTAGGAAGTGATATTATCCACTATGTAAATGGGGGAGAGAGTATTAGTGTACAAGACTATAAAATCACGTGCTCTAATCCATGTACTCATAGGTGTACTTATTATGAAATCATTTGAAACTTATATCCTTATCTGAGTACCAGTGCAAAACCTAAAAAAATATGCAACTTGGCTAATAACAAGATGTTATATGGCTATGGATTTGAAGAAATCGTATGAAGCATATTTACACAAAAGAACATAAAATTAATTAATTTCAATATAATAATAATAATAATAATACTAAGCTTTAATTTCCAATACTCATCAAATAATGATAAAACAACCATTAAAACATGAATGACTATTTATAAAATCAACATAATGAATAGCCTTTGAAATACATTAACAATTTGTCCTAAAATGCCTAATTCAAGTTGTCACTTTAGGGCTTATGTTTCATTAGCAATAACTAAAGATTAAATGCATTAAACTTATTATCTATGTTCTTGAAATACATGTTTTCACCCTAATTATAAAATTAAACAAATATTAGTTAATTCTCCATTTATAGACAATGCCACATAAGTGGCCATCACATCATTATTAATTTCACAATCAATTCAACATGTTGCCATTAAACCATCTGTAAGTGTTCCTATAGATAATGAATCCCTATAACCACTCTTACATTTTCACTTGGTTAGATTCATTTAAAATAAATATTAAATGAAAACCAATTTGATTTTTTTATGCTTCAACAACCATGTTTATGTTCTACATGAGAACATCTTATGAGCTTCACTTTGGCCTTCATGGTATTTAATTTAAGTTACCTATTGTATTATCACCAACTCAACTAAATAAATAGTCCATATTTAACTTATTTATGAATATAAGTCAAGTACACATGATTAACATCTAAATTAATTTCAATGTATATATTAATACCATTAATTATGATAATGATTTAGTTTTTAAACAAATTACTCGACTTGATTACAGATTGTTAGTTAAACCATTAATTTGGTCTTACAAGTTAAGACTTAAGTTTAATAAAATTCAAAGAGAATATAATATTGGAAATGAATTTAATCTATATTTTTTCATTCTAAAATATCAAATTAGAATCTTATACCAATAGATATCAATAAATGATTTTATTTTAATTATATTGATAAGTGTCAATCTCTTTTAGTTAACAATAATATCCCAGTAGATCCAATAACCATCTATACAATAAATGCTATTATCTTAATATTTTAGATTATCCCCCCAAATATTTTAAATCAACATTTAGTACTCAAAACTTATAATTCTCTTGGCCAATTACAAAAGAATAATTATAGAACAACACTTATAACTCAATATTTAAAATTATGTAGGATTGTTTACTTTTCATTAAATAGTATAATCATCTTAATTCCAAAGAAATAACAATATGTTTTAAAGTAACCACATTATTGTTTACTCAATCTTGTGTCAAGAGTATAAATCACTAAAATAATATTAATCAACAAATGTAATACAAGTAACACATATTATTACTTCCTTTATTGACAAAGCAACACTAAATAAACACTCATATTTCCATTCATTGTCATAATATAGTTTAAATTTCAATGTTTGATCAAACATATAGTCAATAGTTATAAAAACCATTTTGCCATTATATACATCACACTAAGGTGGTTTCTCAACATCATCTAAATGAAGCCTCAATACTACTTACAATTCATTTAAATATAAGGTATGGATTTAAATAGTATTGCTAATAGATAGCAAACAATCATCAAGTTATGAATCAACTTAACACTAAATGAACCCATTTAAATCCATCATGTAAACTAAAAAAAACAATGTCACTAAATGTGTTAACTTAAATTAAATAATCATTACAATATCTTCAAATGAAACAATACAAGTATCAACACTATTTGATTTACTTCACAAAATAGTATTCAATAATCTTTCCTTTCATTGTTCATAAAAATGATTCCACTAAAGAAGTCCAAACATAACTCAATATTCTACTTTCAAGTTCATCAAACACCCACTGTTTCAGTACCAATGAGCCCCCATTGGTGTCCCAAGAGCACTCCATCCATTAGTTATATGAAGAGCTCAATTGCAGGGATATATGAAGAGTAATATCAAGTAAATTATTTTGAGCCTCAGAGTAAGAAAAAAATAGGCTGTCAAAAGACACCAATCAAAATCAAAACTCAAAAGAAAATTTCAAAAATCAATTGAGAAGTAACATATCTATAATTTACTTAAACACTTGTGTCCATCATGGGACTATATTTTATTAACCTCTATGAACCAAAAGAACCCACTTGATTCATTTACTCCAATCCATCTTGGTATAAAAACAATTCCAATCCATTTTTTTAAGGTAACTCATAAATAAGTTAACTCCATTTGCACTCACAAAGGGTTTCACCAAAATAAACTAGCTTTCCCAACACATATCAAAGCATAAATGTTTCAAATTTAAAAATCATACTAATAGTTATGCATTCACATTATTCTTAAATAAAAAATTGGTACTCACGATAGTCCTTTAAAAACATAATAGCTACCAAATAAATGTGATACGAACCATAAAAAATGGTCATACTAATGACTAGATAACCCTTTCAAACTAAATCAAAAGATATATAAATTAATAACTTACACGATTTAAGTAACAATGAAAGCACACTGACACTTTATCCCTGAGTGTAAATTCAACACCACATGAATACAATAAAACCTTGTCATCGTTCCAATAATGGAAACCCATCAACAATCCAACATAACATAAAATTCCCTCAAATGGATTGATTCAAACACTTAATAAAAATAATAAAAGGATTTATATAGAATTGAATACATAAACAATTATATAATAACATAAAATACAAAACCCTTATCATAAAAAGGCATTGACAGTCATAATAGTGAAACCCATATTATAGAATGTGTCAATGTTTCCAAGATAATAAAAACCATTATCATCAAAACACATCAGTATTCTAAATAAAAAATGAAACATCAACCATTATAAATCATTTGAATACGTTTCATTACCAAAATAAAAACACAATCATTTTCATAGTAACCAAAATGGTAACAACCCAGAATAGGCAAAAACCCAAAAATAAAGATGACTATGAAACCTATGAACCATTTATCAATTTTATTCATAAATAGGAATGAGACATTTTAAAAATAATAAATACTTAGAAACACATAGTTTTTCCATCCAAATGTCAACATATATATATGTTTTATGTATGAACATAGAATTATACAGGCAACAATTAGTATCATGAAATGGTTTAACCCATAAGCATAAAAATGCAACAACAACTTTATTAAGCCCTATAAAATTAAAATACATATAACCCACTTATTTTTCATTCTAAACAAATAATCAAACATGAAAAATGTGCCATGCGAGGAGGGACCTTCCACATATTTCTTACACCTTCGATAGTCCTACCCAAACTCTATATAGGCTACCACTCAAAAAGCCTTTTTTCCTTTAAATTTCCACCTAGTTCTACTGAAATAATAGGATAACACATGGAATTTATTTACACCATTAAAAAAAACTATAAAAACCAAAATCATAGTCCCATAATGGACTAATATAAAAACCCATGACATTATCCCAAAATTTTAGAAGAGTAACCCTAGGTCAAAACTATGAGATCTAAAGACAAAACAAAACACCAAAATACCAGAAACACATTTACCTTGGAAGATACTCAATCAAGTCAATTTTTACAAGGTCTAAAGATAAATTTTTAACCAAATCTAATTAGCACCCCTTGACCAAGTACAGGTTAAACATTAGGGTCCCTTTAACAACTAAATAAAGAAAGAAATAGATACAACACTTAACAACACTTGAAAAAATCAAATGGAAAGTAAAATTCAAATGAATAACTTAAAATATTAACAATAATAACAAATACTCAATCAAATTAAGGAGAAGAACATAAACAACTTCTAATTATGAAATTGACATTAATAACTAGTTAAGTAAAATGACTAGGTCAAAATAGAAATCAAGCAAAACACAAATATGGATTCAATCAACATGTCATGATAAAAATATAAAAATCATAGGCTATAAGTTTCATTTCAACCAACTCATTTATTACTCATAATTATCCACTACTATATAGTTTTATATCTAACCTAGCTCATCAATAACATGCCCCTACAATCATTAAAAAGGTGCATTAGTAGTATTTGGACTCAAAACAAGTAATGAATGAAATAATTAGACTCAAAACAAGTAATGAATGAAATAATTAATTATAAGACTTAAAATACATCATATACAATTTAGAATAATCATCATGAACATAATAAAATAATAATCCATTTATCATTACAAATAGTTTGATAATTCATCATAAACCACATCAAGTGTATCAAAACATATAAGTTACTGAAACATAATATAAAAAAACAATCAATGAACCATGAAATAGTCATCAAAAAAAAATAAAAATCGTACTAACAAAAGTTTAAAAATTCAAGTATCTATGGTCATGACATCCTCCTTCACTTAGGAAGGAGCCATCCTAGTGACTAAAACATCCAGGGATATTGATATCTAAAAAGACTATCATCTTCCCAAATAGCACTTCTTTCAGACAAATGATCCTATTGAATAATATTTGAGAAATCTATCAATTTCATAGTCTAACACTATGATGGTCCAATATTTTCACTAGTTCTAACTACATTTTCTCCTCTTTTAAAACCTAAAGATGCATCCAATCAAAAATATGAGAAGGATTAGGTATATATTTTTCTCAATAAGGCAACATAAAAGACATCATAAATCTTAGACATTGAGAGAGGAAGAGCTAGTCAATAGACAAATGAAATGGATAGATAACTTAGAATATTTTCCAAAATTAATTAAACTTTTTTGCAGTCTAATGTGCAAAAAACCTTTATCACCCACTTCAAATTCCCATGGTGGCCTTTTAAAATTTGTATAACTTTTCTATTTGTTAGAGGTAGTTTTCATATTTTGCCTTATTATTTCCATTTGTCTATCATATTCTTGTAAGACATTAGGACCAAAAATATTTTTGTTTTTCAAAATTTCCCAACTAATTGGAGTTATACATTTGCAACCATATAGAGCTTCAATTGGAGCCATTATAATCATAGAATGATATGTATTATTGTAATCAAATTTAACTAAGTGTAAATAATCTTCCCATTTACGTTATTGATCCATCACATGCATTTTTAACATGTATTCTATAATATAATTAAGTTTTTCCATCTAACCATCCATTTTCAATAGTAAGAAGAACTGTAATTCAATATAGTTCTAAAAGGAGTAGTTAAGGTTTTCCAAAATATTAAATTAAAAATTGTATCTCTATTAGTGATAATGACTTCTAACATGTCATGTAGTCATACTATTTGTCTCATAAACTATTTAGAAAACACATGCATCATCAATTAAAGTTCCAATAATGAAATTCCCAACTTTGGTAAATTTATCAATTACAACTAGAATAGTATCATGTTTGTTTCAAGACTTTGGAAAAATAGCTATGAAATCAAGCTAAATAGCATCCCACTTACCTCATGTAATATCATGAGGATACAACATTCATTCTAGATGGTAATGTTTAGCTTTCACACATTGACATTACAAGAAAATTTACACAAAATCAACAACTTTGTGTTTTAAACCAAGCCAATACTACAATCTTTTCAACTCATGTGTCATCTTCATCATACTTGGATGAGCATAATGAGGTGTTATATATACCTCTTTCAGTATAATATTGTAAAAATCACCTAATTTGGGTATATAAATTATATTTTTGTACATAAATAGGCCATAAAAATCAACATAAAAGTCATAATTTTTTTCCGTAGGATTGTCAACCAAACCTATACTCACTTCTTGGTAAAATTCATCTGAATGTTGTTTTTATAAAATTTTAGTCTTAAAATTATTATGTAGAATAGACATGGCATTGAGATACATTCATCGACTGAGTGCATCATCAACACAATTCTCCTTACCTTTCGCATAGGAAATATCCATGTCAAAATTGCTTAAAATTATAGCCATCTATGCTAGTGTGCATTTAGATCATCCTAAGAAAGTAATTATTTCAATTTTTGATGATTATATTTGACCTTAAAAAATTCCCCTATAAAAAATGTTTACATTTTTTAAGTACATGTAAAATGAAATCAAGCTCAAGGTCATGAGTGGTATATTTTTTATCATGCTCCTTAAGTTTTTGTGACTCATAAGCCACCACCTTACCATTTTGTGTTAACACACCACCAAATCCTTCTTTGGATGCATCATCCTAGATATCAAAATTACCATTTATATCTAGTATAATAAATATAGATGTTATTGTTAACATCTCTTTAAGTGTCTAAAAATATTGTTCACATTTATAATTCCAAATGAAACTCTTACCCTTACACTACAAGAAAGTTATTGGGTTAGCCAATCTAGAAAAAAAGTCCATAAATATCCTATAAAAACTATCTAGTCCCATAAAACTACATACTTCATGTACGTCTATAGGATCAAGCCATTATTAGAGAGTTTTGATCTTAGAGAGATCCATAGTCATACCATCCTTAGAAATTATGTGACCCAAATAATGAATTTTAGATTGATAAAAGGCACATTTAGACAACTTACCATAAAATTTATGTTGCCTTAAGGCACAAATGTTGATCATGTTCAATTACATTCTTAGAATAGATCAGTATGTCATCAAGAAATAATAAAATAAACTTGTCTAGAAAATATCTAAATATACTATTCATTAGGTTCATAAATATTCTAGGTGCATTTGTTAAACCAAAGGACATTACCATAAACTCATAGTATCCATACCGAGTACAAAAATTAGTCTTATGAATGTCCTCTTCCATAATTCTTAGTTGATGATATCCTGATCTCAAGTCTATCTTAGAAAATATAGTTGCATCCTACTTTTGATCAAACAAATCATCTATCCTCAATAGAGGATATCGGTAATTAATTTTTACCTTTTTAAGCATACAATAATCAATACATAATTACAAGGTACCATCTTTATTTTTCATAAAGACCACAAGTGCACCTCAAGGAGAGACACTTGGCCTAATGCTACCATTTTATAGCAACTCTTATGGCTAAACTTTACATTCTTTAAAATAATATACATTCATGTGGTAGGGATATTTTGATCCTAAAGCTTCCCATATGATGATATCAATATAAAATTCAAACCCCATCTAAGGAGGAATTTTAGTTAGTTTTTTCAAAAACACATTAGAAAATTCCTTCAAAAATGAAAACTCATTTTAAGCAGTTGTATTTTTAGGTTCAAATTTTTGCATCTAAATAGCATACAGTTTATGTCCCTTTCACATAGCATTTTCAAATACAAAGAATGACAAAATATTATGAATTTTAGACTTAAGTAAACCTTACATTTAAACTATATTTTCCATGTCATCAAAATAATTTATCATTTTTTTTATAGAATTCAAAAATGGCCTTATGTTGTTGCAACTAGTCCATTCTCAAAATTAAGTCATAGTATCTAAGATGGGCTAAAAAAGGTCAGGTTTGGCTTAAAATATCCTTGAATATATCACATTTTTTCAATACATTTGGTCATTGATACCATTTTCATGTACCAAACTTGACCTCCCAACCTTCTCTTAACATCATAAAACTTAGATTTCATTTATTGATAATGTTAGGTGAAATAAAAGTATCAAATGCACACAAATCAATCAAAATAGAAACTAAAAAATAATTTAATTTACCTTTGATCTTGATAGGGATGGTTTGGTACTCTACATTTTTATTTTCCATAGTTGTAACTACTATATGGTTGGATAATTGTCCCAATTTCAACTTAGGATAGTCCTTGTGATAATGGTTATCACCACATTCTTAGCACACTACAGTCCTTTGGGGTGCTATAGGAATAATTTTTGCCCCCTTGGAAGGTACATTTTGATTTTTTTGGGTTTGATTTTTCTTAAGAAAATCACTTTTGGAAAAAAATTGAATCTTAAAATTCTTATTATGCCCCTAAAATTTATTGAAACCACCAACACTTCTAGTAAATCTATAGTTTTGATCATATTTATTAATGTTCTTAGGTGAAGGGGGCAATTTTTTTATTCTAGACTACTATCTATTTTATTCAAAATATTGTCTTTCCTTTTGATGATATTTATCTTTCTCTTCTAGCCTATGATTATATTCAATGGTATTAATTAGAGTCTTAGGGTTTTTCATATTAACATCATGTATCAATACTTCCTTTAGTTCCAACTTAAACTTGGTCAATTTTGTTTCTTCATCATTTAAATAGTTCACATGATGCAACAGGTCCTAAAAAAAAAATTCATACTTTTTTATTTTCATATTTTCATGTTTTAATAGTTGGAAGTCAATTATTTTTTGTTCTTTGAAATTAGCACCAAGATATATCCTCCTAAATTGCCTTTAAAAAGTAGGCCATGTAAAATTCATTGGTTTTATCTCTCTAAGGCATCGAGATGATTCCACCATAAAGCTACAGCTCTAACCAACTAATATGCATCCACCCTTTCTTTCACATTTGAGGGCATATTATGTAAATTAAATTACTTTTATAGGTTCAATAATCATGCATTATCTATGTCACCAGATTATTCACCTAAAAGGGTTGGTGGAGGTAGATTTTTCATCTCCTTGATAATACAATCAATCATAGTAATAGGGTTATTTTAGATCTCTTTCTAACTAACTTGCACTTATTCTCTAAGAGGCACATCTTTGGGTGGAATACCATCTATACTATTTAGCCTACATTCTTAGGTTTCTAACATACTTTGTAAGGCATTCATAATAGTCAAGATTCTATTTAATACCACTTCTTCAATAGTATTTGGGTTGTTTTCATCATGGTTAGTTACTCCAACATTACTACCTACATTTTTGAGAGGAGGTTCTTCCATTCTAGGAACTTGGGCTCTATGATATCTACCTCTACCTCTACCTCTCCTATATTTAGGTTGCCATGACTTGAGTTATTATCTACCATTCTAGATTTTATCCTTAGCATCTTGAGGTGAAACAAATAAAAACTCAATAGAGAACATTAATAAACATAATTCCCAAAGTTCCATAGATTATTCAAGCCTAGCTCTAATACCAAAATGTAATAACCCAATTATTTTTTCTAAAAATAATGAGATAAGCAACTACAATGAAAATTTTCCAATAGAACTTTTAGGGAAGCATAATGAGATCCATAAATGTGTTAAGATCGACACAAGAATTAAAATAAAGTTACAATCTATAAATGAGCTCTTAGGATATGATATTATCCACTACATAAATGGATGATAGAGTATCCATGTAAAAGACTTTACAATTATATGCTATAATCCATGTACTCATAGGTGAACTTCCTAAGAAATCATTTACAACTTATATCTTTACCTGAGTACTAGTGCAAAACCTAAAACACTATTCAACTCAACTAATAACAAGATATTTTATGGTTAGAGATGCGAATAAATATTAAAAAAGCATCCTTATGCAAAATAACATAAAATTAATTAATTTCAATATAAGAATCATCATACTAATCTTAATTTTTCAATACTTATTAAATAATTAGAAAATGACTAAGAAGACATAAAAGACTATTTCCAAAAGTAACACAATGAATAGCCTTCAAAATAAGTTAACCATTTATCCCAAAAATCATAGTTCAATTTTTCACTTTAAGGCTTAGGTTTCATTAGAAATAATTAATGATTAAATGCATTGCACTTATTATTCATGTTCTTAAAATATATGATTTCCCCTACTTATAAAATTAAATAAGTATTAGTTAATTCTTCATTGATGGACAATACCACATAAGTGGCCATCACATCATTATTAATTTCATAATAAGTTTAACACATTTCCATTTAATCATATTTAAGTGTTGATGTAGAGAATGAATCCCTATAACCACTCTTACATTATCACTTGGTCAAATTTAATGAAACTCAATATGAAATGAAAATTAATTTGTGTTTTTATACTTCAACAACCATGAATATGTTATGGATGAGAACATATTATGAACTTCAATTTAGCCTTATTGGTATTTAATTTAAGTTACCTATTGTACCATCACCAACTTAACTAAATACTTAGTCCTTATTCAAATTCTTTATAAATATAAGTCAAGTACACATGATTCCCATCTATACTAATTGTAATGTATGTATTAATACCATTAAGTATGATAATTATTCACTTTTTTTAATTCCAAACAAGTTACTTAACTCAGTTGCAGGTTGTTAGTAATACCATTAAGTATGATAATTATTCACCTTTTGTAATGCCAAACAAGTTACATAACCTAGTTGCAGGTTGTTAGTAAAACCATTAATTTAGTCTTACAAGTTAAGACTTAAGCTCAAAAACATTCCAATAGAATATAATATTATAAATCAATCCAATCTATATTTTATCATTCCAACATATCAAAGTAAAATATTATACCTATATCTATCAATAAATTATTTTATTTTAATTATATTGATCTCAATCTCTTTTAGTTAACATTAAAACCCCAATGGATCCAATAACCATTTTTACAACAAATACTATTATCTTAAGATTTTATATTATCTCCCTAAATATTTTAAATCAATAATTTAGTACTAAAAAATCATAATTCTCTTGCCAATTGAAAAATAATAATTATATGACAACACTTATAGGTCAATATTTAAAATTAGGTAATCTTGTTTACATTTCATTAAGTAGTATAGTCATCTTATTTCCAAAGTAGTAAAAATATGTTCCAAAGTAACCACAATAATTTTTATTCAGACTTATGTAAAGAGTCTAAATCACTAAAACAATAGCAATAAAAAATTATAATACAACTAACAAGTATTATTACTTCCTTTATTGACAAACCAACACTAAATTAACAATCATATTTTTATTCATTGTCATAGGACATTGTATAGTTCAACATTTGATCAAACATATAGTCAATAGTTAGAACAACCATTTTTTCATTATATACATCACACTAAGGTGGTATTTCAACAACATATAAATGAAACATCAATAATACTTAGAATTCAATTGAATATAAGGTACACAATTAAATAATATTGCTAATGGATAACAAATAATCATTAAGTTGTGAATCAACTCAACACTAAATGAACCCATTTAAATCCATAATTTAATCTATAGTCATATAAAATTTCATTTGAATGTAATGAGTTTCACTTGAGACCAACCTATCCTTAGCTTAGCCTTAGACCTATATTAGGGCCTCTTTTGATCCTTTTCCAACTTACGTTTGCACTCAACCCTTGACCAAATATGCCAAAAACCACATTAGGCCATATCCTAGGCACTTCAAACTTTTTTTCACCCATTACAACCACTTGGAAAATAGCAAATCCATTTGGTCAATAGCACATTATGCTATTGGGAAAGAGGAAGCACTATTAAACCTTATCATTCTTTACCCCAAACAAATATCTTTATACTTCCTAAATAATTTTAGGGTCAACCTAGACTCATTTCATGTCTTAATAAGCACCAAAACAATATATAAAGAAAAATGTTATTCATTTATCCCTTGAATGCAAAATAGATGCAAATTTTCATGAATAAACCCATAAATAGTTGTGTAAATCAAGGTCATCTATCCATTTTCTACCCTACTTATGCATACACCCATATATAGTAGCCCAGATCTCAAATTACTTAGGTTTATATTCTCAATACACACTCAAAGCATTCAAACTAAAATTCATATTATCATTCACTTGCACTTACATCAACACTTATATTAGGAGAACTACATTGGGTCTGATCCCCTTTCAAGGTGTTGGTGTGTAGGAAATGCTCAACACATAGGGTGTTGAGGTCACATCCAACCTACCTTAATAACACCAATCTATTCTACTTGTGTTATTCAAAACCCTAAAAATCATGGATTCCTAGGGTTTCACATTGAAATTAGTCAAAATAGGGAATAGAAAATGATTTACAAATCCACAAGCTTCTCATAATAAGGTGAATATACTCCTAAAAACTCATTGTTCCATCTACTCAAGGTCATTAACATGGTACATGAGGACACTAGTGTAGTGAACTATTAGAATAGGGACCATGCTAATATCTGAAGGAGACTTTGACACTTATTTCCTATTATTGACACCCTACACTATTTTTCTATCAATTTCTAACCTACTACTTATCTATCTCAATCATTTTTCTAGCTAAGTATGTCCTTGGTAATTGATTACTATTTATAGGCTAAATAAACAAATCAATTATTCTATGAATTAGTGGCTATTGATATTTCTATATTTATTCTTTAATTTATATACTCAGCTATCTATCCACTTAGGTTTTTACATTCCATAATTACCAAAATAGTTAAATGATTTGGTGAACATGACTTACTTTAAACATATTGCTCCAAACCCTAATGTACCATTAGTGTGTCCCTTCTTATTTTTAAAATTTGCTCAATTTTTAATATTTATCATGATCATCATGACAGAAGCCATATTTTAATTTTTGGTACAAATTATTATAGTTTATCTTGCATTTATTTTAACCTCAATTTATATAAACTTGCACATGTATGTCACTCCTCTCATTGGTCATGTTCAAACTCAACTTATTTCATACATTGATCTAACCCATCTTGGGCCCCAATTCTATGGAGAGAATTTTAGCATGGAAAATTTTGACTTACCTCTAGTTACTACTCTATGACATAGGGATTAGATGACTACTTTTTTTCCTCCTCCACCTAGACCCATTGACTACCTTTGCTCACATGCCACCTCTACTACTTGCCCTTGGAAAATAGTAGATCTTATGGTTTGAGATCTCACTATATGAAATTGGACACCTCCTCAGGCTATAAAAGAAGATCATAATCCCATAATATTTCTTTAAACCCAACATAATACAATGATAACTAAGTATTATAATATAGCATATTATATTTTTGATCAGTTGAGAAATACACCAGCTAATATCTCTATATCAAAATTAGTTCAGCAAGAAACCATTTTCAAAAACATTCATTGTAAAACACTCATTCACACATATTTGCCTCATGATACAAATTTGACTTATTTTTCATCTATTATGAACACTATAAATAACATCAAGGATGTTATATATTTTGGTAATGAGTATTTTCCCTCATAAATAGTTATCGATCAGAATCTACCAATTTTCATTCAGTAAAAAATTAAAACCACCACTATTAAATGATTTATAATTGATATTGGTTTAGGTATTAACATATGTAACATCAAATTCTTATATATTATGGGTGTTGATAAATAAAACATTAAGAATACATATAATAACATTTGAGGTTTTAATGACATTCATTAATAGGCATCGGATTTTATTACTTTGGATACTATGGTTGGGCTAAAAACCATATCCACATAATTTAAAGTGATGCATAATCATTTCCAATATAATTTATTAATTGAGAGACCTTTGATACACACCATGAAGGTAATACCCTCTACCTTTCGTAGATGCATAAAGTTTCTACATGATGGATACCTTTACACTTGTCCAACTAATAATTAACCATTTAGATATTATAGAGTCATTAAGCCTACTACCCTAATTATTTATTTAGATGGTACATCTAATATTCTCATAGATTCCTCACCTCACATTATTATTATAGAATAAATACATATATATGAGGTAGGGGAATCTAGTATCCTTATCTCTCACCCATTCTACATCATATGTTGGGCCCCCAGTTTTGGCTATGTAATTTTTAGGAATAACCAACACAAAGAGGCATGATGTGAAATAACATGGTGTATAATACCATGGCATAGAAGGATCAAGTCTCATGAAATAAATGTGCATGCTAAATTGATAACTTGAAAATGAAGGACATAAAACTTAGTGGATGACTAGGGAGCATGTAGAAAGCATAGAATGGTTATGGAGTGATTCATAAGTATGAAAGAGAATAACTAAAGCAAAAATATGGAACCATCCCATGGGAAGAGAGGTGTTCAACAATGATTATCCAATATGGAGAGAGAATATAGGGGTATAAAGGCTCAAGTCCTTAGGAACTTAATGAAAATGGTTACCATGACTCAAATGTATTGATGATTGTTATTAAGTCACCTTGATTGTAATTTCTTGGTCTAGGAAAACCAAGTATAAGTAACCTTATGATGTGATTTTTAATTTTGTTTTCTAGTTGGATGTTATTGATAGAGTCTATATGAGTTGGTTAAATTATAAATCTATAACTTTTATTCTTTAGATATCACTTATGAATATGATGAATGAATCCTATGTTGAATTAATAGTATTTTTCAATTATATATGGATTTAATGTTTTTATTTATCATTTATGCTATCTTTTTATTTTAATCATTGATTAATGAAAGTGTGCTAAGTTATATATGGAATGTAGTATGACTTTAGTGCTAAGTATGCATTCGAGTACCCTTACCTAAGACTTTAGACAAACACACCCTAACAAAATTTTAAAAAAAACAAGAATTGGTCCCTAAATATGTGCTTCAAGTGAGAAGAGTGAGAAATTATTCCTACATGAAATTCTATCATGTTAGCACATTAGAATCTTATTCACTTAGGAAAATGCCTATGGAAAGTCATGCTCATGTAAAAGAAAAGAATACCAATACATTATTTCCACTTTTGGGACCATATCACTTGATTACATGATTGTAGAAGATGCTCAAATGAATATCTCTAGAGAATATTGAATAATGGGTTACTAGAATAGAAGATAAATTTACATTACTATTTATTGAACCATGAATCTATACACACACATGGGTAGAACAAAATATGTATGGCTCACTATATAAGATGTTCTTTTTATAAGTGAATATTCAATTTCATGCTTGAATTATAGTATATACACAAAATGGTTGAGGAACTATGGACAAAAGATATATTGGTCACTAGAGTGTTAGTCAACTTTAGCATGATTTGGAGCTCCTTGGATGTGTGTCGTTAATGTTTGGTGACATATAACTTTGAATAGTTACATCTTAGAATATGTAGTCTCAATATATTCTTGTCTAGAGGAGGACTAGTTTCACTTCTTCCAAGAACTTCATGGTAAATATATCAAACAATTTTCAATGGAGATTAAGAATCTCTTTGTAGATTTTGGACTTGAAATTTTTAGCATGGATGGAAAAATTTTCTCTCGCATGAGTAGTGCATTTGGTGTGGAAATGGAGGGGAAATTTTGAAGTAAAAGTTTTTGGTTCAAGATGATAGATATTCAACAAGAATTATGGAAGTGTAAATATGATGATGTTTAGTGAAGGGATATGAGTGGACAAGAGGACTTATGAAGTATTGTAAGGGTCTATATGGAAGTGGAAGAACATAGTAATGAATCCATAAACATAGGAATACACCTGACACTAGTAAAATTATGCATGATAAAATCAAGTCACATAGTGGTGACTAAAAAACCCAATTTGGATATGCCTAGTTTCCCACCCACAACACATGTTCATGCTCTTAAGTTAAATGACATATTTGTATAGAATTGGGATATAGATAGTGTAGAATCATAAGATAAATGTATGAGAGATACATTTATAGATTGATATTTAGACATTAGTTTATTGGACACTTGTTTTCCTTTGAGAGCTAATTTTATGGCCCAACTTGGAATGCTTAGTGGACCAATCATAACCAATGGGTAGAGTACCAATCTAACTATAATTAATTAACTTACCTCATTTCTCAATGTATCAGGTGATTATGTTATTAAAGGAGGTGTAGGAGGTGGTACCGATGGTGGTTCATCTAAAGGAATTGGAGGAGGTGTAGGAAGCAATGGTTTACATGCCTCATAAGGTTTAGGTAGGATAGGAAGCACCTTATAATAGACCCCATTACAATCTCCTCAACCACCCATTATGTATTAATAGATGAGACTCCACTTGCCTAAGTATCATGAGGTGGATAATGTCATAGAACATGTTCATAAGTATGAAATTATTTGGTGAGCATGAAACATTACCTCTTCTAAATAAAAGTAACATAGTTTGCTACCATTATTCTAGACTACATGCACAAGTAGTATCAAAATTTTAATCCACATTAGGCCGTGGTGAATTATGACGAACTAAAGGTAGTATTTATCATAGAATTCAATATCCTAGATTTTGAATAGTAGAGCATAGTTTCCCTACAAGACATCAAGCAAGAACTCACTAGGAATGTGCATGAGTATGATGTGTGTTTCAAGACACTTCTCTCTAATCTCTCTTTTTAGTTAAACTCGTCTCAACTTGCCTAGTGGTTCATAGGAGGTTTATTTCTCCCCTTTAGATGAACTTTATCATAGAATACTTTCACCAACCTATGTGAGGACATGAAAGCTACCCTTCATATCAAAGATATTGGAAGTATTGAAATAGGGATTAGTCCCTTCATGGAGGCTCATGTCATTGCTATGGTATCTCAGCTAGAAAATATCACTACACATAATGCTCATGATACTCACAGTGGATTATGGTGTGTAGACTATGAATCTAAAGGCCATAATCAAAATAACTTCCTTCACAAGAGTACTCAAACCATAATGAAACAATCCTATGAAATTTTCCAAAAATAAAATGATGTAAGGGATTTCCCTCTATTACAATATGCCACTCAATCAAAAGTATCTACCTATTACAATATATGTGATGCATACACTTACGATACCAATGACTACCATCTTATTAGTGAAATTCATGAGGCATGTTCATGTGGTACACATCAAACATATGTTACTAATAACTAGGACCATGGAGGAGGCTATCTTAGTCATGTTTGAGGTCAAGGATGTGGAGGTGTATCTTTTCCATTAAGATCCTATTATAAGTGTGGTTCCTTATAGCACTACTAGTGTGATTTCCCAATGTAGTCTACATGTGCCTTTTGTAAAGATGAACACCATCGGTAAAAGTGACATAAATTGTATATTTCCATCACAAAGGAGAGAAATTAAAAGGATGATAGAATGATACATATTATAAATCCAAAATGGATACCATGCCCTACTACTTTGATTGGCCCCAAAGTTAAAATTATAATAGGGAGTGGTGGTCAGTCCTAATTTGTGTCCAACCTACCTATTAAAAAGGTTAAATAATAGGAGCCTTGTGCTACTCATTATTTGGATGCCTATAATGAAAAATAGGTTCTCCATAACACCATGAATCTAGTAAGAGAACTACAATGAGATATTCATTTACTCAAGGATCAAGATGCTACTACACATATTGACATGTAAAAATCTATGAACCTTTGCAACACAGTGCATGATGAGTTCCATGAGTTGTGTTAAGGATATTATACCCCTAATATGAAATTGGCTAAGCAATCATATGCCTAAGCCTACTGAGGATCACCTATTAAACCATGTACAATGATAAGAGACTCATATCCGACCTTGTATAGAAGGGGAAAAAATATATTGGTTAATTCTACTATTGATGGATGGATTATTTAAGATATCTTGGTTAATATTGACACCAAACTAAATGTCCTTACCAAGGATGCATGGAGGAATATGTAAATCCCTAATTTTTAAACTTTTTCCCATGTGTTATTTATGGCCAATAATACTCATAGTTTTCCTATTTGAGTACTTAAATATGCCATTATGGATATCCTTGGTGTCACTTTCAAAGATAACTTTAAAGTCATAGAATTAGCTAAAGCTAATGACTCCCCAAATCTATTAGGTTACCCATGGTGTTATGTGAATAATGTTAATTTTATATTAAAGAAGCATGATCTCATATTTTATAATGATGAGTAATGAATTAGCATCCCCTTGGACCATGTTCAAGGTCCTCTATATATTGATCTAGTAAATGTTGATAAGGAAATTAACCACATAAACAATGACATAGCTCAGGTCACAGAATGCCTTGATCCTACCCAAAATAGAATCATACATTGGGTAGATACATAATATATATCTAACATAATCAATAACACCTATGATTATTGGTCCCATGGTTAATATGACCTTATTGGAAGGATATATGGAACTATAGGTAGTCAAGAAGATACTCTACAGAAGTACCATAAACACCATAAATTTGTTCATCTCTTTCATGGGAAAATTATGGCTACACTACTAGTGAGGTTAGATGAAGGTTATATATTCCATGGTTAGATGGAAGTCCACAAGTTTATGTAGTAGTTAGAGACCTTCTATGACTCCGATGTTGACTAAGTATGATCAATTATCTTTATCTATGATGGCAAATTTATTCAATGGTGGAGAACTCATCATTTGAACTTACTTGGGACAAAGTTTATTCTACTCTACACCATAACTTTCATCATGATAACCACATTCAAGACAGTATAAATTATAGTGGCATCAAAGCTCTTGAACCTCATTTTGAAGCCTAAAAGACTATGTATAAGGTAGATGATTCATTTTTTCCTAAGTACCTTTGGGTTCATACATTCTATGGCACTCTACATACTTGGGCTAGAGCATGGTATATACATGAAGAGTTCCATATAGAAATAGACTGTTAGAATTTTCTTAATATTAATATGACTATGACATTATCTTATTAATCTCCATGGATGGATTTATGCCTCACATTGCAAGCCATGAATCAGGCTATTATAGTTGACCCAACCATAGTTAAATATCATGTTAGATGCATACATAGAACATGGGAAGAGAGTTTGAATATTTTATAAGGACCTGATGAGGAGGCATCATCTCCACCACTTGAACCTAAACTAGACCACACATTAAGAGAACAAATCTAGAAAGGTAAGTAAAAATTCATGTACTAAGTTGAGAAAGGTATTAGTTTTTATCTACCTGACATGTCTCCTGATCATTTGGATTTACATATAGATTATGACATGTGCAAATTCCATGACACCATCTAGTATGAGTAACACCCATACTTAGAGCCACTCCAGACTATCCAATTAAATATTGGCATAGAGGAAGTGCCAAAAATGGCTATTATAAGATACTATTGATCTTATATATGTGTGTGTGTGTGTATGTATACATATACATATATATATATATGTATGTATATATATGTATGTGTATACATATATATATATATGTATATATATATACATATATACATATATATATATATATATACACATATATACACATATATGTATATACATACATATATACATATATATATATATATATATATATATATATATATATATATATATATATATATATATATATATACATATATATACATGTATACATATATATATATGCATATATATATATATGTATATATATATATATGTATATATGTATATGTATGTATGTATGTATATATATATATATATATATGTATATATATATATATATGTATATGTATATGTATACACACACACACACATATATATATATACATATATATATATATATATATACATATATATATATATACATATATATATATATATATACATATATATATATATATATATACATATACATATATATATATATATATATACATATATATATATATATATACATATATATATATATATATATATACATATATATATATATATATATATATATATGTATATATATGTATATATATATGTGTGTGTGTGTGTGTGTGTGTATGGTGTTTGAACTATTAAAAGAGTATCAAGATGTCTTCCCACAAACTATATTAAAATTAAATGAGTTCATTCTTCCTTAGGCATGATGTACATAAAGTTGGTAAAGGGTACTTGACCTATAAGGAAGAGGACTTATTATATGAATCCCAACTTGTGTGTTTTAATTAATGAATAATTTGATAACATATTGTGTGTAGGACTCATTAATCCTATAAATGAGTCTAAATGGGTTAGCCCCATGGTCATTAGTGTCAATAAGTATAGACATATTTGGGTCTATGTGGATTATTAAGTACTCAATGTTACTTGCATAACTAATTCCTTTTTTATGCCTTTAACTAAAGAGATACTCAAGAGAGTTCTTAGGTGTGAAATCTATACTTTTATTGATGTATTCTTTGGATATCATCAAGTCTAGATCATAGAAGAGCATATGCCAAAGACCATATTTACCAGTATGTGAGGATCATTTTCTTACAATGTAATTTCATTTGGGTTGAAAACATTCTTGTTATGTTTTCATGGTTCGTATTCGAGCCCTTTAAGGAATTTATTCATAAGTTACTTCAAGTATAACTTGATGAGTGGACTATTTATGTCTTAGTGTGAAACCATGGTTCAAAATTTTGACTAATGCTTGAGTGTTACCAAAAACTTTAGATTTCCATGAATTTGAAGAAATGTGTGTTTACCACTCCCTTTGGAATTTTACTTGGTCATGTCATACGTCTTGATGGACTCTTGGTAGATCCATCCAATGTTACTATTATACTTCACCATCTAACATTGACGACCTAGTGAGAGGTATGCACCTTCCTAAGACACACTAGATATTATAAGAAGTTAATTCAAGGGAATGATAAGATTATTTTACCACTAGAGGAATTGATATAACAAAAAATTTAGTTTATCTATACTAATTCTCACCAACAATCATTTATTCCACTCAAGGTAAGCTCATTATTGCCCCTATTCTCTAATTTCTAGACTAGATAAAGACTTTTCATGTACATTTCAATGCATTAGGCATGGTGGTAGGTTTTATCCTTTCTCAACCTAGTGAGGGTAACCTTGACCACCATATCTAATTTTCAATTACAAATATTACTATAGTTGAACAAAACTTCATGAGTACATAGTGTGAAGCTTTATCCATGGTTTATACCCTTCAATATTTCCATCAGTACTTGTTGGACACTCCATTAATTTTATTAATAGACCATGAAACACTAAATTAATTACTAAATAAATCAATATTTCATGGATGGATTTGTTTTTAGATTGTGTTATTCCAAGAGTTTCAATTCTTAGTGATGGTAAAACCTGGTGAGTCCAATTATGGCCCTGATCATCTATCATGCATTGAATATGGTGAACTAAAGTGTGAAATTGAAGATGACTTTCCTAACATGCAAATTTTATAAATCATGCATGTGTCAAAATATTTATAAGATATATTCAAATTTTTGAATGTGGGTTTAACACCAAAACACCTTAGCACTCAATAAAAGAAGTAACTAGTTGTTCATGTAGTTTCATTCTAGCTTATAGGGGTGACCATTATAAGCTTGAGCGGTATGAAGTATTACAGTACTATGTCATATAGTATGAGAGAGTTGAGGTTATTCAAGAATTTCATGAGGTTTTTGTTAGAGGACACTATGTAAATGAAACTACAATGTAGAAGGTCCTTTTAGCTAGTTTATGGTGGCCTACCTTGTTTAAATATTCTAAAACTTAAGCATATTATTATGACATTTTAAAGCACATGAAAAGATAAATAGAAGGATTTTATTCCCCTTCATCCTATCTTGACACATGAACCACTTGAAAATTGGGATATTGACATTGTTATCCCCATCAACCCAATAAGGAGGTGTACTAACACATGCTATATTATCACTACTATTAATTATTTTACTCATTGGGCTAAAGATGTGCCAATCAGGGATTATACAACTACCACTACTATAAGGTTCATCTAGGAGAATATCATTACATGGTTTAGATGTCCACTAATTTTTAATAGTGATCAAGAATACCATTTCCTTAATGAGACCATTCACATCTTCTTGGTTGAATTCATGATCATGCACTATAAAACTACACCTTATCATCCTTAGGCCAATGGTACAACTTAGGCATTCAGCAAGATCTTGGGTAATACCTTGATCAAAATATATAATATTGGATGAACTAACTAGGATGATAATGTATATGTGGTATTATGAGTGTATCAAACCACTTATAAATGATTGAATAAGAATACACCATTTAATCTTGTGTTTGGTACTAATGTTATTCTCTCAATTGAATTTTTTATTCCTTTTCTTTTAATTGTGTGTGTTGTTTGACTGAATGATGAAGAGTCCTTAAAAGTGTGTCTAGATGAACTAATATAGTTATATGAGACCTAATTTATCACACACTGGAGTGGATAAATGTAAACAAAAATCCTAACATGATCACCATTTGAAGAACAAGACTTTTTGTCTAGGCATGTGGGTTTTACTATATGATTCCAAGTTTTCATGCCATTTATGAAATATTCATGTCCATTGGGATGGTACAATCATTGTTCATAATACTTATCTCATTAGTGCATGTAGATTAAATTAACTAGATGGCCAATTCCTTCCTAGACATTTCAATGGTAGGTGGTTGAGGCCCAACTATTTTAAATATTTTCCCTTATTTTTAGTAATAATTGTAGACACCGCAAACGTGTCTGCACCTTGGTTCTCCCCCTTGTCCACCTCAAACCCCTATCCTAACCCTTGGCCTCCATTTGATTAAAATAACCTAAATATTTTAATCAAGTGGCCCCCTTTCCACCCTACCCTTGCCACCTTGGATCCTCCCTTGAATCCCTCCACCTTCCCCCTAGCATTTATTAGGCCAAATCTCTTCATTATCTTCCCCCCACGCCCATTTAGGCATCCTCGTGACTGTTCTTCCCATAACCCCTCACCCGGCGGCGTGCAAGAATGGGTAGAGGCTATTTTTAGCCTCTGTCCCCACTATGCAACCGCCGACGTCGGCGACCCTTCGGCCGACATCGGCAGCCTTCATTACCCCTTTCTGCATATGTTGCAGCCCCTGGACCCTTGAGCTCGCAAACAAAATTCTCTTGGCATTTTGGCATTTGTCTCTCCTCCGTCTGGACCTCGTGCAACAGTAGCAATAGGTGCAAAGGCTCTAGATCAGGTATTTTCTTCTTGCAACAAGTCTTCCGTGGCTCCAACAATAGCTCCTCCTTTCTTCAGTCAGCAAGCCAAAGGTAAGCACAATCTGGTGTTTCATTTTATTTCTTTTCTTTAGTTTTCAGTTATCTATCCTATCTACTATTTTCTACTCCCTCTGTTCTTCCCCCTGAGAGGCTACAAAGCCTTCTCAGGTCCTGTCCTCTGTGTATCTTCCTCTTCACTATCCCTCTTTTAATCCAATCCCAGACAACTTCCTCATCCCCCTATCAAGAAAGACCTTGCATAAGGCACCCAACCAGAACTAGACCACTCCCCAGTCCATCCAAATTTATCCCCGAACTCTGTCTCGACCCCGTTCACAAGCCAGACCCGTCCACAGTCCAGAAAGCAACCCAGACCCGACTACAGGCCACAACCCCGACCGACGCCGGTCACTTCCCCAACCGACGTCGGTAGGATAGCTGACGCCGGCAGATCAGATAACCGACGCCGGCGACATTTCCGACCTCGGCAACTGTCATCAGCCCTACAACTCCTTCAGGTAATCATTTTGTCTTTTATTTCCTTTCTAATTTCTTTGTCACTTCTGTATTCTGGCATTCTGTATTTTCTTGATCTTTTATCTGTCTATTATCAGTGGGTTGACCTCCCTTGAGGAAGTTTTCACACTTCCGGGAACAAGCTTTTGCTTGGCAACCCACCGCCTATCCATCTAACATTTTCTTGTCCAAGTTTCCTTTTTTTGCAGGTGTCATTCCTCCATAGCTAAAGAGGAGTGCTCACAAGCGTCTGGATTTACGGTGCGCAATCTTCATCCAGGTACTTCCCAAGCCTTGTCCATTACTTTTTTAGTTTCTTCTTTCTCTTAAATCTGAAAAGCGAATTTTGAATAGAAACATCTCTGGCACGCCCGGTGGGACCCTAGGTTCCTCCTGGGTTCCTTTTTCTTCTTCATTCATTTAGGAGCATTAGGTTCTTACCTTTTCTCCTCCTTCTTTTCTTCTCAATGACACTATAAGCAGGACTAAAACGAATCTTTCTTCCTTGCATTTCTAGACTAGTCTAAACATCATACTCTCAACCCTTTCTCAAACTTGTCTTCATAACAAACATCACATTTCGACTTGGGCATTAAAACGTATTGCACTTTCATTTCTGCTTGTGCTTGCATTAGTCCACATCTAGTAACTTAATCCGCATATTGAATAAATTGTAGACACTTGATGTTACACTACCGAACCACATGCACTAAAACACACATAAAACTTACTTGAGACAAGGCCCGACTGGGATTTCATCCCCCAGCGGATACCTTACCCATCCCGGTGACCCTACTTGGATTTCATCACCAAGGGGGAAGCCCACTCCGTTCTCTGGCGGAGTCTAAACTCTAGGCGAGGTATATCTTGGCTAAGCGAGACCAGCTAACCACTGGAATCGTGAAGTGAGGGGAGCTTGCTCCTTAGCACTAGGCCACGTACCAGACCCTAACACAGATCTTTGAGCACCTAAAACAACACCTAAAACCATCTTTAGACCACCTTCTTCTAGGACCCATTTTTCAGCCAATCTCCCTAAACATTCATCTATGGCATAAGCCACAATTTCTAAGGTTAATTCCTAGGATTTATCGCTTAGGCTTGTCTGTCTCTCTCTGTTTTCCTCTTCTCATCTGTTTATTTGAGTGAGTGAGGACGCTTTCTTCTTTGTTTTTCCAAGAATCTTCAAACCTTTTGGTTCTCTGGAAAACACAGTCACCAACATCGATTCTGCCACCAACGTTGGCTTTCCCCTGTCACCGGCATCGGTTCTTCTACCGACGTCGGCTTCATCTGTTACCAGCATCGATTATCTGACCGACGTCGGCCACATTTCTTACCGACATCGGTTTTTAAACTGACGTCGGTCTCTGTCACTGTCCTTTTTTTCAAAACCAGCAGCCTGAAACCTGTCCCTTCTCTGTCAAAGACTCCATCCTGGTTTTCTGAAACTGAGCAACACAGTTCCTGAGACCTGAACCTTCTTTGCCTTGCATGGTTTTGACTTGTAGCCAAGCCAAGGCTCTTGTCGACCACGCTAGCTATCAGCCACTTCCATCCACCCCGTCCATGACCAAGCCTACAATGGAGTTCAACTCGGAGACCGAAAGAACTCCTGCCCATCCAACCCCGCCGCAGACTCCCATTGTCCAAGAAGGGGACCAAGATTTCGAGCAATTCTTGGACCTCAACGTCAAGGCCTTGCAATACTATCTCGCGCATAGCCAAACGCGAGACTCCTTGGGCAATCCAATCTACAGAATTCCAACCTCCCTTGACGCGACTATGGCTGTATCGACAACATCCGTAGTTCAACCTTCAGACACTCAAGCCATCGCTTTGACCACTGACCAGACTTTGACCAATCCTCCAGGTGTGGCCTCTCCCTCTATCATTGGGCCCACTTCCATCGGGGTTTCGGCCCCCTGTCAACCCCAACCCGCTCAACCGCTATCCACTCCTTTTCAAAACCTTGTCATCTCTATCCCGCCTACCCTAGCCCCTATCAACACCAGGGTGGCTTCTTACCCCTTGGCCCCCGTTACCACAGTCCAACCTCTCATGGCAACAATGGGCCCAGCTATGTCTTCTACCCAACCACCTTTAGCCTCCACCTCTACCCCTGTGATTAGTCATCCGTACATTGTACAACCGACTATGTCGCACGCCTCCTCTAGCCTCTTCCAAGCGCCTTACAACTTAGGGGGCGCGCAACCCATCAATCCGTCGGCAAACATCATCAAAATGCTGATGGACAAGATGACCAGTCTTGAGACCTCTGTTTCTGGCTCGCGCAACACTCTTTCATACGAGCAGATCTGCAATGAACCCATTCATCCTTCTGTCCCAATCAGACCATATCCCAGCCAGTGGGAGCTTTAGAAGTTTTCTCGCTTTCAAAACAAGGAAGACCCACAACAACACTTGCGGGCATTCAGACATGCCTGCTACCTCATTGGCCATGACGATGCGTTACTCTTACGCACGTTTCCTATGTCTCTCTCGGGTGCTACGCTTGACTGGTACAGCTCCCTTCCTAGCTATTCTCTCTTCTCATTCACACAATTGGCTCAGCTCTTCCTTGATCACTTTTCCATCAACATAACCAAGAAGGTCTCAATCACGGACCTCTATTCTATTCGGCAATTCGAGGACGAGTCCATAGCCAACTTCGTTGCTCGATGGAGAGGCCTTATCAACCAACTCTCCTTTTCCTTGCCACAGGCCGAGCTTATTGAACTCTTTTCCCAGGCCTGTGCCAGACATATCTCTTCCACCCTGAGGATTCAAACCTTCTGCACTTTTGATGAGGCCTTCACGATGGCCCGCAAACTTGAGTTACGTGCCATCGAGGAGAATAAAGTCAAGTTACGGAGTAAGAATCCCAGCTCTAAGACCAGTGACTCTTCTTTTGCTAGGCCATCATCATCCAATTCTAAATCCAAGGCTTTAGCTAATGCCGTGGTTGTCAGACCTTCATCTTCTTCGTCTAATCAGCCTGAGCCATCTACATCTCAGAGCGCTACTCGGCAATTCCAGCAAAGATACGTGCAGCGACGATATACTCCTCTCAGAGAATCATATGCGTCTATGCTGGAAAAGCTTGTTAAATAGGGGGCCCTCAATCTCCCTCAAGCCCAACCTCCTCCACAATTCGATCCCTCACATGCCATCCCCGCATGGTATAGGGAGCAAGACTTCTGCAGCTTTCACCGTGTTAAGGGCCATGACACGGAAAACTGCAAGACCTTTAAGAACATAATACAAGACATGCTTAAAAAGGGGGATCTCATCTTAGACAATCCAAATGCACCCCCTAATCAGGCCATTGACATCTTCAAACAACCTTTCCCCAATCATCCGCCAACTCAGAACAATGTCCAGACCTTAATTGACGACAATCATGAGCACAATATTCGAACAGTCAATACGGTCTCTCCTTTCGTCCCCAATCAACCTCTTGAGGTTAGTCCATCCATCAGTCCGTCACATGTGGACGAACCTCTCTCCCCGGTTAGTTCTCCGTCGACTTCTCTCATCTTGGAGGACGCCTCGGCCTTACCAGCACCATCGGTCTCGCCGTCCTCCTATCTACGGCCTATGGAGGACCCGACCCTTCCTACTCCTCAGCCACAAGTGGAGGGCACCATCATCCCTGCCCTTTACCCGCTGGAGGAGCCTCGCTCCCCGGTTTCTTCTCCACCCAGGGAAGAACCTGTCTCCCCTTCATCTTCATCTAAATCTGTCATGACTTCACCACACCATGCGTCTAAGACCACTATACCCATCTCATCTTCAACCTCGCAACCATCAACATCTTCCTCTCAGCCATTTTCCCGGTTAGTGGAGAAGATCAAACTTCTCCCTCCGAGGAAAGTGATGCCTCAGGTGTTGTGGGAGCGTCTTAAAGCCCTTCAACATACCCACGCCCTCTCATCACATGCCGCTAATCCTCCCAAGATGGAATCTCGTCAGACTCTTGACAAAGACCAGACTCTCAAACCTCAACCAAACCCGTCCAAACCAAAACCTGCATCTATCTCGTCTAAACCCATCAAGTCATTTGGCATTCGTCCTATCTCCACCCTCACTCACCCACAAGTGAAGGTGGACCTAGGCCAGACCTCGACTAGTAGTAGTCTTCCAACCAAGGCGAAGAAGACTGCCAAACCACAGAAATGAACGCCTCCTTCTCCGTCACCATTGCCATCCATTTTGGGCCCCCATCCTTCAACCTTGGCTAGCATCCTTCCCACTCCGACCTTCAACCAAAACTCGTTGCCTCCTTTGCTTCCTCTGCCTACCTCCAGTCGTCCCTCTCCCAAAAAGGTGGTATCAATCACCAAGAAAGAGCCATCTCCATCTGTCACCGCGCCATCAACCCATAAGGTGGTACGGAAACCTCTTCTAACCTTGCCTAAGCAAAATTCACCACCCTCGCACATATCAAATAGCACGGACCCTCTATTGGGCTCGTACTCGTTGATATTGCACCGAATTCTACAGACTTCCGACATAACCCTTCCGCCCATCAAGCCTTTCCAACCTCTCAGGTCTAAGCCCTCCTGGTTCGATGACATGAAAATTTGTTTATATCATCGTACACCAGGACACGACACCGAGACTTGCTGTGCCCTCAAGGCCGTCATTCGCCGCCACATGGAGAAAGACACTCTTCTCCTTGAGGACACTCTTGACCAGACCCTGACTCCTTCCTGTCTAACCTCTTCAAACACGTCAACATCTCACCAGCAAGACATGACCCCTTCCTCACCTCCTATTTTCAAAATCAATGCTATCCATATAACCACTAGGTCGTAAAAGGACAAGGCCAAAGAAAAATCTGCCATTCCTTGGACCTATCCCTTCGTCAAGCCACTCCTTGTGCCCAAGCCTAAAATTTCTATCCTTGGCGCGTCCCAACCTTCTTCATCTTCCTCTTCTGGGCCAATTCACGACTCCATGCTGAAGCAGCTTCACTAGACACCTGTGAAGATGTCTCTTTATGACCTTATCCAAACCTCGCCTCAGCACCGTCAAGCCTTTATCCAAGCCTTGTAGGTAGCGGAGGTCCAACCCGAGGACCCCCAACCACTCGCTGCCCTCGTCCATTCCTTGTCTCCTATCGCTTCCATCACATTCAGCGATTTTGAGATTCCCACATCTAACATGGAAGATCAGGACGCCGCCCTCTTCATCACTGCCTATGTTGATCGGACACACATTAAATGTGTTATGATCGACGGCGGTGCTAGCATCAACATAATCTCTACCCACGCCTTTGATCAGCTGGCTCTTCCCAAGAACTGCGTCTCCAAAACTGACGTGATCTTACGCTCTTTCAACGACACCACTGCCACGACCATTGGCACAGTCATCCTCCACATTCGCATTGGTTCGCGTACAGTCCCGGAGCTCTTCTATATCATCGAAGGAGAGTTTCAATACAACCTTCTACTGGGCCGACCTTGGATCCGTGCCATGGCTTGTATACCCTCCACCCTACACCGTTGTGTGAAGTTTGAGCATGACGGGCAAGTCCACACCATTCCCGCTGACCCTTCACCCTTCAAGACTTGCAACACCACCTACCATCCCAACGATGTCCTCATTCCCATCAAGCCGTCAACTCCGGCACCGCCTCCATCTGCGGAAGCTTCGACCAGTTCGCAATCGGTGGTTGCCCTCACCCATCCTCTTCAAGCACCGACCAAAGACCCCATGGAAGACATCTTCCAACGACTATCACTTGGGGAATATCGCTTGTTGACCCTCGACATGTTCCAAACTCTACAAGAGTATGGGCGCCTTCACCTCAGTCCCAATTATGACCATCGAATCGGGACGGTTGTACCTTATGGTCCTCCTCACTTCCGAACCAACTTTGTCTATGGGGGGCTTAATCAAGCTCCTACCAACGGCAATTCCCTCTCTTCACCCCAACCTTTCACATCTGATTTCTCGTTTCTTGGCAACCCCGCCTTTGTACACACTTACCTTCACAGGTGTGCATGGAAGGGTTTTGGTTTTGGACGATATGAGCAGGGCTCCCATCAGCCCATCGAGCCGCTCAATGATCACGATGCCAAGAAACGGTATGGCCTGGGATATCATGACCCCACTCAGGCTCCTTCTGACCTTTGTCCCGAGCCAACCATTGACCAATCTCTTCCAGACTCGCCCATTTCTCCTTCGTCACCTACGGAGTCGGTGGTTTCCATCCCTCCTAGTTTTTTTTTTCCATAAACACCATCCGCCTGGAACCCCTGACCTATCAGCTCAATGGGGTGCCCAGGTCTCTCCCTCTCATCTTTCCTAGCATGGTAGAGGATGAGTCGGCAACCATTCACACTGCCCACTGCGTTGACGATGACGCTATCCTTTCCTACATGGGTGCCGATGACTCTTTCATCCAACGTTTCCTCCCTTCCGAGACCCAGGTTATGTTAAATGAATCCACCATTGACATCAACCTCCCTTCTTCTTCTGATGTTCCTCACATCTTAAAGATTGGTCAATCTTTAGACACTCAGGAGCAGCTTGACTATGCCCAGTTCCTTTCCAACCATAGCAAGGCCTTTGCCTGGACTTACAGCGACATGCCTGGCATCGACCCCACCATTGCTACCCATAACATTGTCACCAAACTAGAGGCTAAGCCTGTTAGGTAGAAGCTTCGAAAGATGCATCCTCGCGTTGCGCTCCTTGTCAAAGAGGAGCTTCAACGCCTTCTTTCTATCTCCTTCATCCAACCCATCGATTATCCACAGTGGGTCTCTAACATCATCCCAGTTACTAAAGCAACTGGGGGGATTCGGATCTGCACGGACTATTGCGACCTTAACCTAGCCTGTCCCAAAGATGACTTCCCTCTTCCTAACATTGACCAGCTTGTTGATCTCACGGCCGGCCATGAAATGCTATCTCTCATGGACGGGTTTTCAGGATACAATCAAATCCTGATCGCACTGAAAGATCAGCACAAGACTACCTTCATCACCCCATGGGGGACTTTCTGCTATCGGGTCATGCCTTTCGGCCTGAAAAATGCTGGTGCCACATATCAGCGCGCCATGACTTACATTTTCCACGATCTCCTCCACAAAATCATGGAGGACTATGTGGATGACCTTCTCGGCAAGTCCAAACTTCGCCGCGACCACTTGACCATTCTCACAATCATCTTCTCTCGCCTTCTGCAATACAATGTCCACCTCAACCCCAAGAAGTGTGTCTTTGGGGTCCTCTCAGGCAAACTTCTCGGCTTCATCATTTCCTTCCGTGGTATCGAGATAGATCCCACCAAGATCCGCGCTATCCTCGAAATGCCACCCCCGACCAATCTCAAGCAGCTTCGCAGTCTACAAGGGAAGCTTCAGTCCATTCGCCGTTTCATCTCGCAGCTTTCAGACCGCTGCCAACCTTTTCATCACCTCCTTAAGAAGGATGTCTCCTTTAAATGGGATAAGGACTGTCAAGAGGCTTTTGAAGCCCTCAAAGGCTATCTTGTCTCTCCACCAGTCCTCATTCCACCTAAAGATGACCAACCCTTCTACCTTTATATCTCTACCACCAACCATTTGTTAGGTGCCATGATCGCACACCGAGACGAGCATCATCGCGAGCAAGCGGTTTACTACATCAGCCGAACACTGGTCGACTATGAAACTCGGTATACTCATACCGAGAAACTTTGTTTGGCATTAATCTTTTCCACTACCAAGCTCTGCCACTATCTTCTCAACCACAAAACCTTTGTCGTCACTCACACCGACCCTCTCAAGTACATGCACTCCAAGCCATACCAGAATCAACATATGGCTCGGCGGCTCATGCTGCTTGCTGAGTTTGACTTCGAATTCATCCAGCAGAAATCTATCAAGGGGCAAACCATCGCTGACCAACTGGAAGATGCCCCTCTTCCCGACAACCAACCTTCACACTGTGAGTTCCCTGACAAGTCTATCACCACACTTTCCACCGATGACACCGTCTACCAAATGACCATGTTCTTTGACGGCTCCAAATGTCAACTCAGTGGGGGTGCGGGGGTCATCCTCATCCCACTAGAAGGGGAGCCCATGCCTCTATCTTTCAAGCTTGACTTTGATTGTACCAATAATATGGCCGAATACGAGGCCTTAATTTTGGGACTTCAGACTGCCCTTTCTCTCCACATCAAGTCTATCAACATCTTCAGTGACTTGCAGCTCATCGTTAATCAAGTTAACGGTTCATATCTCTATAAAAATGAAGTTTTACAGAGGTATAAGAATCGTGCTGACCTTCTTTTGGCATCTTTTCACCATTACCTCTTGCAAACTATTCCACGCTCTACGAACAAGTTTGCCGACACCATGGCTTCTCTTGCTTCGCATATCCCATCTTCATCATCATCATCTCACCTTTTTGTCACAGTGCATCGTGTACCTTTGCCTTCATACATCTCTCCTCACATCGACCATATCAACACTGTCAATTCTAGCCCACAAGATGACTGGTATAAGCAACTTGTGGACTACTTGTCTCTTTCTGTCACTCCTCCCAACCTCTCTAGCAATGCGCGGCGAGCTTTCATCAAGCGCACAGCTCGCTATACCATGCTAGGGGGTCTTCTCTATCAGCGAGGCTTCGATGGTCTCCTCCTTCGCTGTCTAACCTCCACTGAAGCTTCTCATGCCATAAAGCAAGTCCACGATGGGATCTGTGGTGGACACTTCAGTGGAAACTCAGTTGCCAAGCGCATCCTTCGCCTGGGTTATTATTGGCCCACCCTTCATCAAGACTGTAGCGATTATGTTCGGCGTTGCATCAAGTGCCAGCAGCACTCTAACCTACTTCATCTCCCCAGCCACGCCTTGCAAGTCGCTCAAGATTTTTGGCCTTTCTCTCAGTGGGGCCTGGATCTCATCAGTGAGATCAACCCTCACTCGTCTCTTCGTCATCAGTCCATCATCACTGCCACTGAGTATTTCACCAAGTGGGTGGAAGCCATTCCTCTTGTCTCCACAAAAGTCGACAAAATTGTTGACTTCATCAGTAGCCACATCATCTGTCATTTCGGTGTCCCTCACAAAATCATCACTGACAACGGCAAGTCCTTCAAAAACAAGACTGTCCAAAAACTATGCGACTCATTTGGCATCAAACTCAGCTTTTCTTTGCCTTACTACCCACAAGCAAATGGGCAGGCCGAGGCTTCCAACAAAATTCTCACCAAAATTCTCATGAAGGTGGTCGACGATACAGGAAGGGATTGGCACGTTCATATTCCCTTCGCCTTGTGGGCCTACCGCACCAGCATCCGAACCTCTACGGGTGCTACTCCCTTCTCCCTCATGTACAGAACAGAGGCTGTCTTACCTCTCAAAGTATAGATCCCATCTCTCCGCGTCTCCCTACATGACATTCTCTCCAATGATGACTTTCGTCAAGATCGCTTAGCTCAACTTGAGTTACTTGACGAGCGTCGTCTTGCTGCCCTTAATCATATCCATGTCTACCAAAGTTGCATAAAGCGGGCCTACGACAAAAATCTGTGAGAATGAGATTTCAACATCGGAGACCTCGTCCTCAAAGAGAATCAGCACGTGACCAATATGGAGCGAAGTAAACAAGGCAAATTCGCCCCTAATTGGCTTGGACCTTTTATCATCACGCACAAGTATGGGTCAAGGACTTATCGTCTGTCTTCCCTCGACGGACGGCCAGAACCTGGGCCTCTTAATGCGTTGCATCTTCGACCATTCTTCTGTTAGTCGAGTACTCGTCTACTTGACACGTAACTTGAGCTCGTCCCTTGAGCAATCCTCGTCCTCTTAATCCTCATCCCTTTCAACCCTATCCCCCTTTAACAAGTCCTCTATAACCATTTTATGATGCATGGATGCTTTGTCCTAATAAAAGGGGCGTCCTTGAACTTCTACAGTCTTGTCTGTGACTCTAATTCCTATCAAACAATACAAATCAAGATGTCAAAACATATCCATGGTCACAAAATCAAGTCAAATCAAAAAGATAGACTGATCCCTCGAAGGACAGCTGTACTATCATTGCTGTAGCTAATAGACTGATCCCTCGAAGGACAGCTATTCAAGCCCTTATTTTAAGCAAAAATATAGACCACTCCCTCGAAGGATGGCTATGACTAATCTTGCTCCAAACAACAACTTTTCTTAGAAGCTTCCCACATTGATCAGCTTCACAAACTGACCATACATCAAAAGACATCTCTATGTAGGCTTCCCGCATCGATCAGCCTGCACCAAAAAAAAAAAAAAAATGAGTCACGGACTTGGCCTATAGTTGTCTCAGGGTCTCCTATAAAAGGGGCAAGGTTATTCCTGCTCTTAAACTGGGTTACCCTATCCTCCTCCTATCACCTGCTCAGGGGACTTTGAGCTCACTTTAATGTCAAAGTGATTCGATTACCGCCCTAACACAACACTGGTCAACAACGTAATGCATGAACGGAGCTTTGGTTCTAATAACCCCTATCTATGCTTCCTTTTTGGTCCTGTCAATGAAAGAAGTGATTCACCTTTCATCTTTTCTCTACGCTTTGGCCACATCAATTGTCGACTCATCTCAAACCTAGCCATTTTCATCATTTTCAGCTGACATCACCCTAGACCATTTCACATAGTTTCTATGGACACCAATACACATGGAAACTACCGACTAGACCCAATTTATGTTAAGCATAAACCAATACTTGCTGAAGCATAAATAGACTTCTATTCATTTTTAGCATACATCCATCGCGACTATGGAAACTTGCTAGAGATGAAAGACTCTCGACCAATTCTACAGAATACACCATCTGTAGCATCATTTTATCCTCATCTTAGCCTCATCATTTCGACGCTTGACCACATCCAATCATCGACCAATCTTCTCAATTAGTCCGAACTACATTGGTCTGAGGCCCTATGACCAGGGCTATGTAGGCAGCACTCAGATACCACATCTTCTGAGGTTAGCTCGACCACCCCCGTTTGTTCGTCTCTATGATGGACAAACCTTCTCTTCTTTGACTCTTATCACGACCAACTCTGTCAACTTTGACCAAGACCAATCAGCGACTTTGACCAAGACCAATCAATCCCTCTGACCCTTCCTCCCTTTTAGGGAGAACTACATCGGCCTGAGGCCCTTCACACAAGGGCTATGTAGGCAGCACTCAGTTGACATGGGGTCTTCTGGGGTTAGCTTGGCCGCATCCTTTCGTCCATCCATTCTCTTGACCAATGACCATTGGAGATCATGCGTATCTTCTTTGACCTTCTTCCAAACCAATGTTGCCTTGGTTGTTTTTGCGTGTGTGCTACCTCACGGCTAGTTAGCAGAATTGTCCGCAGACTATTTTTGACCCTTCGCAAGTATAGGATCGCAAGCTGGTTGATCCCTACTACTTGTGGCTTTTTCATGTTTCTGGGAGCACTTCCTGAGCCCTGGATACCTAGAGCATGACGACCATTTGGAGCTTCAGCTTAGATTGAGTGACCCGATCAACAGACGACTAAATGCTGGGGCCCGATTACTTCAATTTTGGCACTCCTTGACCCTCGACATGCGACAATTTGACTTGACCCTCTCGTGAAGTGGACTACACCCAATCACGACTATGGCAGCATTTTCACTCACTCTCTTCTATCCATTTCTCTGTCAAATCGACACTCGATCTTCGGTTCCCTTCTCTCGACTATCGCTTTGAGGGGGGAACACCTCATCCTTTTTCTGGGGCAACCAACTCCTATTTTTGTCTTGCAGTTCATCTAGAACAACCAACAAGACAAAAAGGGGCAAATGTAGACACCGCAAACGTGTCTGCACCTTGGTTCTCCCCCTTGTCCACCTCAAACCCCTATCCTAACCCTTGGCCTCCATTTGATTAAAATAACCTAAATATTTTAATCAAGTGGCCCCCTTTCCACCCTACCCTTGCCACCTTGGATCCTCCCTTGAATCCCTCCACCTTCCCCCTAGCATTTATTAGGCCAAATCTCTTCATTATCTTCCCCCCACGCCCATTTAGGCATCCTCGTGACCATTCTTCCCATAACCCCTCGCCCGGCGGCGTGCAAGAATGGGCAGAGGCTATTTTTAGCCTCTGTCCCCATTCTACGACCACTGACGTCGGCGACCCTTCGGCCGACGTCGGCGAAACTGCCGACGTCGGCAGCCTTCATTACCCCTTTCTACATCCGTTGCAGCCCCTAGACCCTTGAGCTCGCAAACAGAATTCTCTTGGCATTTTGGCATTTGTCTCTCCTCCGTCTGGACCTCGTGCAACAACAGCAACAGGTGCAAAGGCTCTAGATCAAGTATTTTCTTCTTGCAACAAGTCTTCTGTGGCTCCAACAACAGCTCCTCCTTTCTTCAGTCAGCAAGCCAAAGGTAAGCACAATCTGGTGTTTCATTTTATTTCTTTTCTTTAGTTTTCAGTTATCTATTCTATCTACTATTTTCTACTCCCTCTGTTCTTCCCCCTGAGAGGCTGTAAAGCCTTCTCAGGTCCTGTCCTCTGTGTATCTTCCTCTTCACTGTCCCTCTTTTAATCCAATCCCAGACAACTTCCTCATCCCCCTGTCAACAAAGACCTTGCATAAGGCACCCAACCAGAACTAGACCACTCCCCAGTCCATCCAAATTTGTCCCCAAACTCTGTCTCGACCCCGTTCACAAGCCAGACCCGTCCACAGTCCAGAAAGCAACCCAGACCCGACTACAAGCCACAACCCCGACCGACGCCGGTCACTTCCCCAACCGACGTCGGTAGGATAGCTGATGCCGGCAGATCAGATAACCGACGCCGGCGACATTTCTGACCTCGGCGACTGTCATCAGCCCTACAACTCCTTCAGGTAATCATTTTGTCTTTTCTTTACTTTCTAATTTCTTTGTCACTTCTGTATTCTAGCATTCTGTATTTTCTTGATCTTTTATCTGTCTGTTATCAGTGGGTTGACCTCCCTTGAGGAAGTTTTCACACTTCCGGGAACAAGCTTTTGCTTGGCAACCCACCGCCTATCCATCTAACATTTTCTTGTCCAAGTTTCCTTTTTTTGCAGGTGTCATTCCTCCACAGCCAAAGAGGAGTGCTCACAAGTGTCTGGATTTACGGTGCGCAATCTTCATCCAGGTACTTCCCAAGCCTTGTCCATTACTTTTTTAGTTTCTTCTTTCTCTTAAATCTGAAAAGCGAATTTTGAATAGAAACAATAATACATGCCACTAGGTTAGTCTAGGATTTTTATTATTTTTAATAAATCATGGCACTAGTTTTGTGCCCTTGAGTATTTTTATATCAACACTTTGTTCTTTTTTTTTGTATTTCTTTGTAATGTCATGGAGGAGCACAAACAACTCTTAGTGTGGGATAAGGGTAGAAGAAGTGAAATCTATGGAGCTCTAAGTAAATGGTCAATGTGAATGTGCATGATATCAAGGGTGAATAAGTAGAAGTGTGTGAGGATAAAAGGGTATAAAAGATGTAGAGTGTAATCGCTAAGCTAATTCAAGGTAAATAATTGAGATTCCTACCTTTAGAATGGAAAATTTTAAATTTTTTTAAATTTGTCATGCACTTTGGGAAAAGCATAGGATGTGACATGTATTTAATACAATAAAAGTAGTGGTAATGGAAATTGTGCCAAGTATTCATTATGGAAATACTATTACTAGCATTTATTATGTGAAGTGATAGAAGAGGTAGTGGGGTAGTAAATTCTAGTTACCCCCTTGAGTCTAGAAAAGGTTAAACAATGGTCATTTTAAATTTTAATATTATCAAATTAATGAAATTATATATCTAAAGGAAAGTTTTTGAGATACTAAAAAATTTATTTCAAGCTTCTAAATGAGTGAAAATGAATTATTTGACACTATTTTTAAGAATTGTAAAGTGAATCAGTTGTGATAAATAGGTAGAGTGTTTGGAGGTGTGTAAATATGAATAGGTTTATATATTTTTAGGTTTTATAGGTCAACATCTACCATTAGATGAAATTAAATTAGGATAGCTGAGTAGGATAATGAAGTGACCATGTATTATTTTGGGAAGATTAGATAGCCACACTTCATCCCTTAAGATTCTCAAAGGGTAATGTAGAATAATAAAAATGCCTAATGTAGTGAGACTTTACCTAAAATACCAGAGAAAGAAGAGTTTAAGAGTGTGGGTGTTCTGCATATGTTGATTAGGGAAGAAGTACATGAAGAGTCTAATGCACATGTGAAATATTTTTTACAAAAAATTGAAGAAAAGAACATGAAATTAGGAATGGCACACTAGGTTAAGAACAAGGTTATTGTACCCCTTCCACCCGCATTGTTGTTTGAGGAAATGAAATACCAAAAAGTGGTACTACGCATAGATAATTAGGTGTCAAATGTTCCCAGTTATAATATTTTCATTATAACCATCCCCAGTCTAGTAATGAGTTGAATAATAGTGTGACTACCTAGTAGAGTGCCAAAACATGAGAAATGACATAGTATATGATTTGAGTATTTTCAATACTCTTAATGATGTAAAAATATTATAATTTTTTAATCTTCCATATTTTGAGAAGTTAGTAGAATCAATCAAGTTTTTTATTTCTTGAGTATATGAAGACTATATCTACTTTGTTAGGCACTAGATTTAGATTACACCAGAGTGGATAATAAAATCCATGGGGTTGTAATGCTCATGTACAAACCTTGCCTATGAATTAGATGACCAAGAATAAATCAAAAATAATATAATGGTACTTGGGCATCTAAAACAAGGCCATGCTCTACATATTACAAGTCTTCAAGATCCTACCCTTTGAGTAGCCATGTGTATCATCACGACCAAGATTGTAGGTGTTGATAGGTGGAAAGAGGTGGATATGGCACATATTTATGTCCCTCATTTAGTTACCCTAGGAGTGAATTAAAATTCATTAAAATAATTTACTAAAAATATTATCAAAAATGTAGAGAGAGCCCATGACCTACTAAACCAAAAGTTTGCATGGGGCACTTTCCTTTTGTTACTGATGTTTGAAAAGATTGATGTACCTAAATACACCACTAGATAATTAAAATATGCATACCCACATGAGTATAAGTCCCCTACAGAGTGGTTGAAAGCATTTTCTTGGATTAATAATTACATCCCATAAGAACAAAATGAAAGGATGGTATGATGGGATGAAGGAAGCCTTTGAGAATGAGTGTTGCATTCCAAAGGACTTACCTGGATAGGTTGGGACCAAAAAATTTTTACAATGAAACAACACTTTTCCTTATCATGTATTTAGATGGATCCCTCTAGATAATTATTTGGATGGATAAAATTACCATACACTTTGGTTGCTTAATACTTCATGAACACCATGAACCGAATCTATGACACATAATTGGTGAACATTATTGTTGAGAAGATTAAAATAGAGACTTATAATCTCTACCAATTGTATATATACCCTATGAAGAAGATGTATATGGAAATTTTGGAGTTTGATAAAACCAAAATCAAGGTCCTACAAGATTTTGGTTGGTAATTCAAATCATTCCTTTTTTTTACATGTTTAAACCAAGGAAAAAATCATTAGGGAATGTTAAACATTATAAAGAGACATGCTAGAGGTACAATCACTAATAGGGGGGGTGAATCGATCATGATAGATAATTGAAACTTAAATGACAATCCTTCCAAACCCTTAACCAAATAACATTATCATGCATGAAGCATGCACATCATTTATAGTAATGAACAAAAAAGATAATCAAGATCACACACATAACATAAGACATATGTGGGAAACCCTCTTAGGGAATAAGATCCACTAGAACCTAAAATATTGAATATAGTCCTATAATTAAAAGATCTAAATTTATACCAACACCAACTACTCAATAAACATCCATCCCTTAATTTAATGAGACACCCATCCCACAAGGAGGAACCAACCCCCTAGGCAACCAAGGACCCACCCAGCTACCTTGATTTTATCTCCACCTATGATCTAATGTCTTATAAAATTTATTATATAATTATCTTTCTTACACTCTTTTTCACCCTTCAATCTCTCTCAAATAGCCTCTAGGGATTTCTCACTCAATCTACCTCTTCTAGGCTTTTTAGGTCTAATGGCCTATGTGTTCACCTTCATCACATTCATTAGATTATCATGATTGATCCTCTTTTCTCTCTGATGGTCCTCATTGACCTGTACCCTATTTTTCAAAGGTTCTCTCCTTTTCTCAATATCACATTTGATTAACTCTACTCTCTCAAGTCTAGAAACCATTACCTTAAATTTCACTATTTATAGAGTCTTCATGAATATTATCTTTTTGGTCAGAAATTAGACATACCTTAACCATTAAGGATTATATCATGATAAAAAATAGCTTAATACCATCCTCATAGGTCAGCCATAGCATCCATGGGTCACACTTAAGTAGCTACGCCTTTCAACTAAGCCTTAGTAGCCCTTATAGGTCTCATGGAGACATATTACCCCTTTATCAATTCATAAAGAAAATTAAGAAAAAAAGAATACTTTTAAATGCATGGGTCTACTCCACATGACCCTTATTACATCTATAGTTTATTACTCCTACCAAAACACTCTTCTCTTAAAGCAAAAAATGCTTAAAAAATAGTATGTACACAAGAACACTATGAATGAACAAATAGTCAAATTTTGAGCTCAATATATAAAACTTTAAAAACATTAATACCTTTAAAAAAAATTCTATATGTTTCTTGAAGTTATCTATAACTTTGCCATTTACACCATTATCAAATTCTATATATATCAAAAATTATAGCTAAAAAACCCATCACTAGTTTTCCTTCACATATTTGAATATTCAAATTCTAACAATCACTGTGCAAATAAAAAACATCTAACACTTGTCATCATGTCATGTCCCTTGGTAACTTTGAACAAATATGCTCCATTGATCTCCTTATGAGGTTCCTAACTTTAACTCTTTAATGCTCACTGTTGATCATTTATCCTTACTTCTGAGATCATGTCATTTGGCAACTCTACATGCTTTCTATGAACATTAAATATTTGACTTGAATTCTACTATAAATATCCATCTGTATGAACACCCACATTCCATTTATCTTCTATTAAATCATTTAGATTGATACATATGTCATAAGCACATGTAATCTTAGGAACCTTTGATAAATTAACTTCACACATGTTATTTATCTCTATCTGACAAGATCACACACACCATTATATACTTATCTAATTAGATTAATTTCTCATCATAGAAATTTTATCTAATTGAACACTCATTTTAGATATTCAATATCAAAATTTTGGCTAAGTATGGGAACTTATTGAACTATGTCTGAGAAGCCAACTTTTCATCTTAATAACTTTTGCTACATTCCATGTCCAAACCTAAAATTTGAACCATATCATCTCTTAACATAGGGTAATCTATCAATATATATAAATTATCTTGAAACATTCACATGTGTGAAATATGATGTCATAAAACTACTTACTCAACCTTATCTGCCAAGATGACTACTTGAACCTAGACCTTCATATGACTACTATAATGAATTCCATTTACTTTCATAATCACTCCAAGCATTCATAACACCCAATAGGTTATTTGAAACCTATATATACTAAAAATAGCATCCATCAATTTCCTCACTAATTCAAACACTAACTAAACATGCAGTAACACTAAAACATATTAAATCACACTTTATCATTATCATTCTAGTACACATGACACCTCATCAACATCCTTGGTCACCTTGGAGACATCATTAAAAACTCTCCAACAAGATAATCCCACCTCCACAAATGTTATAGAATAATAATCAAAAGTGTCAAGGGCTCAATGTTATCACCAATGCCTATTTAGAGCATGTAAAGTGGTAAAGGACTACCCCAATACCAACCAAGGAAATCTCACTAGTAAGTCAACCCGAAGGCCCAAATCTAGAAATGAAAACTATTCCTTTGGAATATGAAATTTTAGAACCTAAATATGTTGACTTTGAAGATAAAATAAAAATTCCAAAGGAGACACCAAAAAAACAAATTATTGTAGAAGAGGAAGAAGTTACTTCGTACTCAGAAAAGACACCTTCATTGATGCAATGTGAAGAAACCACTATCAAACAAGCATGAGTGGAAATTAAAGATATTATTAGTAAATAGAGGGATGGTTCCAACATATACTTATTAGTGAATTAGTTTGACATTGAGGCCAACCACCAGATCAAATACCCAGACATCAAAATAATCAAGTGATATCCCTCTAAGGGGAAAGATTTGGTTGACAACTCCATACAAATGTGGAAAGACAAAACCATTTCAACCACAACCCTATGCACCCAATATCAAAGGTGAGTGATGAATAAACACTTATACATGTTTTCACATTTTGTATTGGAGGACACATCTAATCAAAGTTTGTAAGATTTGTCTTTCTCCCATGATATTTATAGTAAAGAACATCATTTTGAGAAGCCATCAAATAATTTAGTATTGGATCCAAAAGTGGTAGTACTTCACGATACCATTTGTGTAGACCCCCAAAAATTTAATATAGTACAGGCTAGTATTCTACTTCTAAAATTGGTACATGAGGTGACCAAACAAAATACCTTATCTGAGTTTGATGTCTGGTGATTCTAAAATAAACATGTAGAAATGGTTATTTTATATCAAAATATGAGAACAAATTTTGAAGAAGAACTAGATGAGGTCAAGTTCTAGTTAAAAATTGAAATAATGACCAAGGTTAAAATAATTAAACTCTATAAGACAAATTTAAGCTAAGAAGTGCTTATGAATGGGGTGCCTCTGTCTAATGAGGTAGTGGATAAACTATAAACCCTCGAAAAGGATTTGCTAAAATTATGTAAGGACTAGCTTGAACCCCAAAATGATTAGACATGGGAAATGGATCAGTTCACTAAATTAGTATAGGTGTGTACAAGCTTATTGAATAGATTTGGTGACATAATTCCCATCTTAGATGGGAATTTTTATAAGCTGGTGTAGCCCAATAAAATTTTGGAATCTAGGCTCCAAGCAAATTAACTTCAATGATAATAGTTGGTAGATAGGATCTCGATAATAAAATTCCACATAGAGTGTGATAAATAATTCAAGGATGTGGAGGCTTTGTAAAAGAAAATAAGCACTCACTATCAAGAAATAAATTCCAACTGCATGATACTCTGAGGATAGGTTGTCATCAAGATCACCTTTCTTGAAAGTATTTATAAAGATGCTTCCACATCCCTTGAGCATTTGGTCAACAAAGTAGGTGAGTGTCTTGAACAACTTGAAAAGATGAAGAATATCAAAGTGGTGATATAAAAAATAACATCCAAGATGTACAACACCTTAAAATAGTGATAAGGTTCAAAAATTAAATTGAGTAGATAGAACCTAAGTTTCTAAAAAAGCCCAAGAATAATGTTTAGTTTGGGATAGACCAATGGATTAGTTTGGGGTGATTTTGGGACCCCAATTTTTTCTAAGTAACTTTTAGTAATAACTAGTGTGAAGATTCATGATACAAAAGACCATGGCATGAAATAAAATGGAAAGAGAGTCCATGGTGTGGAAGGATCAAGTCTCATGGAATAAATGTGCATATTAAATAAATAACCTAAGAATGAAGGACTCATCACTTAGTGAAAGACTTGGAGAATGCTTTCAAAGCAGAGAATGGTTATGGATAAATTCACAAGGATGGTAAAAAATAAGTTAAGTGTGAATTCAACACTAGCTGATGGGAAGATAGGTACATGGCAATGGGGATCCATCATCAAGAGAGAATATAGGGGTAAAAATGCTTGTATTCTTAACTTCTTAGGAAACTAATGAAAATGTATACCATGAATCAAATTTATTGATGATCATTAGTAAGTCACCTAAATTTTAATTACTTATGTAATTTATTGATTAGGTAAAACCAATTATAAATACCCCCATGATATAATTTGTATTGTTGTTGTTCAGTTGGATATTATTGATAGACTTTATACTATTTGGTTACATTGTAACTCTAAAACTATTTATTCTTTGGAGATCACTTATGAATATGATGAGTGAAACCTATGTTGACTTAATAAAGTTATTCATTTATTGATAGAGCTAAAATTTATAGTTATCATTTATGCCATCCTTTTCTTGAGATCATTGAGTAATGAAAGTGTGATAAGTTAGATATGGGTTGTAGTATGATTTTAGTGCTAAGTATGTGTTCGAACACCCTTTCCTAATAAGTTGGAAAAACACACCCTCACATAAAAAAAACTAATAATAATAGGTCCCTCATTGCATTATTTGATTGATCATGTGATAACTTATTCTTACATGAAATTATAATGTGCTATCACATTGGACTATTATTCACTTAGGCATGTGCCTAGGCAAAGTCATGCCCATGTAAAGGAAAAGAATCCCAACATACTCCTATAGTAGATTACCTTCACCCATGATGGATAATGACCCTCCTACAATATATACCCCCTTTCCCATGATGAATAATGAGATATTCATAGCACAGTTACCATTACTTGTTAACTTAAAAGAAATACACATCAAAACTCATATACAGATTCCCAGACCACCACAAAGGATAAGACATCACCTATGAACATTGATTATTATTTATGTGGATTTATATTCACACCAATAGGTCCTAGAGATTATCAATATGATTCTAAGGGACTCATACCTTTTCCTATATAGGCATCACCACCATTTCACAACACCCTAGACATAGGCCCTGACACTCACTTGTAGTTAGAGGTAGATTATTCTATACACTCAGTACATATGGTTACATCTATGCATATTGACTTATTTATTTATATTTATGTAGGTATAACATAAGATATACCACAAATTATTTTATAGATATTACTTAACAAAGGATTGATAGCATTACCCACTATTTACCATAGATCCATTAGTATATTGTCATAGTAGGGTGATAGACCCTTTTATCTCTTTCATAGGATTACCAGACATGATATAGATACATGATAAACATTATAAAAAAAATTAATAAACTCAAAGCTAAGGGCACTATCCAGATTACATAGCCTCTACCTTCTCTAGTACATTCACCATGATATACTCTTCATTGACCTTGACATTTGAGGAATGATTATTGACTATCATGGATTTCATTACAGACCAATACATTCCTCCTATATATAAAACTAACATTTGTTCTTTGGCATTCTTATAGTACATAGGGCACTAGGATACAAATCTATAACATATTATATATTATCATGATTCTTTAGGACATACCAAACTACCAATTTCATGTGGACTGAAGGTGGTCAACACACTACTTTTTTTAATGATCATAACTACTCACATAGAGGTTACATTTGGTAGTACATGGTTATAAGAAATGGATGACATAGTCAATCATACAGAAAGATGTTTGATTTTCAATCATGAGGGACATACACTTTACATTTTACATGAGAGCCTTGATGAAAATCACAAATTTTGTATAGGCATTTATAGGTATAATATGTTCTACCCAGGGACCACATAGGAGTTTTCTTAAACAATAGAGAAACATTCTATCCAAATGCATAAAATCTAGACTAATTCCAAGGATAAGTCTATACTTGTACAAATAAAATGGTATGATGATCACAATGATTATGATTTATCTGAGTTTGGGTAGATCAAGTATCCAACATTGGATGACCTCTCACCATTTCCACCATTTTACTATCCACATCTTATGGATGCGCTCTTAGATCTTTAAATACACTACATTTCATTTGTATATAATCTTATTTACTTCTAGTTTACTTATACATAGTTTCTCTTATCTTGCTCATTATATATAGTTTTGTTTCCATGTTTATTGTATATAGATTATATTCAAAAAACACAATAAAAATATAATGTGTTCAAACATACAAAAAAATTCAAATATTTTTTCAAAAAATAAAAAATTTAGATTGTATGCATTTTTATGTTTACATTCCTTCTATTTTCCATGTACTATATATCTTATCTATGCTAGTATAGTCAATTTTATCATACATACATGTTTCATTTATTCCTTTAGAGTGTTCACAAATTACTACAAGAATTTGGTCCTCTACACAAACCCAAATTTATTACTATCTACATTGGGGGAACACAAATACATAGATTTAGTGCTGACATATCAACCCCATTGAAAGTATCATACACATAGCTTCTGATTTTCCAAGTTATATCTATCTATACTCCACATCACATATTTAGTATTTATTATAACTTGATATTTATCATTCTATAATACACTAATTTTTTTTGTCAACTACCACTACTATAGACTTAGATTACGTACATCGTTTCTAATTATATACTTGACAACATGTTATGCATACTTTCATTTCTAGTTTTGCTAGTTTATATCTGATAGTATCTCTTTGCTTCTACATCTATTTAAAAGAATTTACATATGACATTACTCTATGGATTTAATCTAGTTCCTTTCATTGTATGTATGCTTTGGACATGTTCCCATGTCCTTGTATGTGCTTCTTGATTATGTATGTAGACATTTGAACATGTCCTTGTTTATATGTTATTTATTAGATTTAGTGACATGCCCATGTCCCTTGCATTATGGACCCTTGGCCTATTTTTCATGTCTCATGTGTTTGTGTGTATGATTTTATGTGTGTATCATGGCCATGACTCTTATCTTTTGATTATTGCATTCACATCCAATTGTGATGCCATGAGGTAACTCATACATCTCCCCTTCCTCCTTGGGTGCCTTGATGGAAATCATGTCCCATCCCTTTAGGTAGTTTACTTAGATTATATCTATAGTTTTTTTCATATACATGCTTAAATTTTTATATCTATCTTGAAAACCTTGTGATTATTATATCTAACATGCATCGTGCATTACCAACTTATGCTCAAACTATTTTACATTTTTGTCATGTATGTAGATTATATTGGTTTATCATGCATATATCATATGCTTTTAGTATAACACAAATGGTGCATTTATTTTATTTTGAGGATAGTTATAGCAAAATTTCAAATCCTCTCAAAATATGGAGAATTCATATGGGTTTGTCACAAATATTAGGCTATCCTAGTATACTCATAACATAGTTTTCAGCATGTAAACATAGATTACAAATCTTAGATCTAGTTATAGTCACATATAGATTAGTCTTAGTTTCCATTAAAAACAACATGTTTGGTCAATACTAAAGTACAATGGTCTATAACACAGTACACTACTAGCAAAGAGGACCACACTATTGTCCAGTATCCTCAAACATAGAAAATTATGAAATTGCCAAAAAGGTACAAAGTTATAGTTTATATTTACGTAGTCTTAGTCACAAATTATCATACATGCTTATTTTATACTCAATTTTTTACATATATTACATAGGTTTACATATATTTGGGCATCATGTGTGGCATATTCACTCCCATTTTAGTTTCATATATGCATAAACACATATTACTATGACTCAGTCTAGAATCCATATACATAGATATCAAATTTAGGGGCATGTGCATGGCACATTGTTAACATTTTTTTATTTTAGCACCATTACTCTCAAATGGAATGAAAAATCCATGTAATTCTCCACATTGTATACTCCAGACACCATATGTGCTAGTTTTACACTAGGATCACACTAGATTAATGCCTCAGTATGGCTATAATGGTTGGTAATCTTGAGTGGCCCAGATCCATTTTTTACATTTTAGATTTTCCATATGGCATAGATCCATCTTATATAATTTTAGTTACACCACATAGTTTCAAATTTAGATACATTTATTACAAATGGGTAGGAAATGATGGATTCATATCCTACTTGAGTTCTTGAGCTACCTACATGATAGGGTTGGACAACTTATTAGTCAAATCCAAGTTATTCATATATTATGATCCACTAAGAAGGGGTGGGCAATGATGGAATCCAGGCTAGATTGAGATCTTCATCTCCTCACATATGGGTATTTGGTAATTCTAGGTTTGAATGCAAGAGGTACATAAGCAAACATTTATACAAAAAAAAAATACTAAGGGCATAAATCAACCACAAAATCTCTATAAAGTGTTGTCAAGACTACATAGTGGTATGCATAGTTGCTATAAATGGACAAACATTGAATTAAAAGCAATTACATAAGATTCTAGTTTCATAATGAATAAAATCCATAGAGTGATAACCTATAAATAGAGAGACTCTCTCTCTCTCTAATTTATTCACCATTTGACTATAATCTACACACATAGAGGATGTCACCATGTTTTAGAATTATTTTTCATATCTAGTGATGTGTACTTATTTATTTCCTCTATATCATTTCTTTACTCAATTTTCTCTTTAATTTTGATGTTTCTTAAGTAAGGAATGATTCATACATGTTTCATTCATAGGACACATAATGGAGCATAGCTCAAATACTCAAATCCACATTCATGGGATTTTTCTCTTAAATAAGTCCAAGTACATCTCTTTTTCCTTTATACTAATAATTTCTCTTTTATTCATTTATAGAATAAATGGGTACCAAATGTAGTCATCTAAAATGTCATTTGAATTCAATGAGTGTCACTTAAGACCACCCTATCCTTAGCTTATACCTACACCTATCTTAGGGTCTCTTTTGATCCTTTTCCAACATGCATGTTCATTAAAACCTTGAAAAAATATACCAAAAGCCACATTATGTCATATCTTAGGCACTTAGGACCCTTTTTCACCTATTCTAGCCACTTGAACAATAGCATGGCTCTTTGGTGTATAGAACATTATGCATTATGCTATTAGAAAAGGGGTAATGCTATTGACCTTTAGTCTTATTTACCCCTAACGGATATATTTTCACTTCCCAAATCATTTCAAGGTCAGCCTAGACTCATTTCATATCTTGATAAGCAATATAACACTATATAAAGACCACTCTCATTAATTTATCCTTTGGATGAAAAATAGATGCAAACCTTCATGAAAAAATCCATAAACAATTATGAAAATTAAGGTCATTGATCCCTATTTTACCCTAATTATGAATACACCCCTCTACAATATCCCAAGTCTCATATTACTCAGGTTTCCAATCTCAATACACATTCAAAGTATTCAAACTGGTATTCATACTAGTATTCACTTGCACTTGCAACAAAACTTAGATTGGGAGAACTATATCATGCTTCACCCCATTTCAAGGTATTGGTATATAGGAAATGCTTAACTATTGTGGTCATGTATAGCTTACCCTAATAACACCACTCTAATTCTAATTGTGTTCTAAAAAATCCTAGAAAGCATGGAGGCCTATGGTTTCACATTGAAATCAATAAAAATAGGGAACAAATAGTGATTCATGACTTGATCACAAAGACACATGCTTCTTAAAATAAGATAAAAAACCTCTAATAAAATCATGGTTCCATATACTCAAGGTCATTAATATGGTACATGAGGACACTAATGTAGTTTGTTATTAATAGAGGGACTGCACTACTATCCAAAGGAGACTAACACCTATTTCTTATTGACAACACCCTAAACTATTCTTGTACCAGTTTCCAACCTTATACTTATCTATCTCAATCATTTTTCTAGTTAAGTATCTCCTTTGTAATTTATTACTATTTATATGCTAAGTAAATAAACCAATTATTGTAAAAACCAATGGCTATTATTATTTCTATATTTATTCCTTGATTTATAGACTTGACTATTTATCCACTTAGGTATTTACATTTCATAATTCCAAAAATATTTAAATCATAAGTTAAATAAAACAATGTCACTAAATGTGATAACTCAAAGAATCATTACAATATATTCAAATTAAATAATTCAAGTATAATAAAAAAATGATTTACTTCATAAAATAGTATTCAACAATATTTCCTTTCATTATTCATAAAAAAAATTCCAACGAAGAAGTCTAAACATAACTAAATATTTCTCTTTTAGGTTCATCAAACACCCACCCTTTTAGCCCCAATGGGCCCCCATTGGTGGCCCTAGACCACCAAATACATTAGTTGGATGTAGATCTCAATAGAAAGGATACATGAACAGTAATAGGAAGTAAATTAGTTTGAGCCTCAGATTAAAAAAATAGGTTGTCAAAAGACACCAAACAAAATGATAACTCAAAAGAAGATTTTAAAAATTCATTAGGATGTAACATATTTATAAGTTAATTTAACCCTCTTCTCCCTCATGAGACTATAATGGATTGACCTCCATGAACCAAGGGAACCTACTTGATTTATTGATGCCAATCCATCTTGGTATAAAAACAATACCTAATTCATGTTATTAAGATAACTCATAAATACCTTAGCTCTAATCAAATTCACAAAGCATTAACCAAAATAAATAGGATTTCCCAACACACACAACCAAGAATAAATGTTTCACATTTAAAAATCATACTAAAAGTTATGCATTCACATGATTCTCAAATAAAAACTTGGTACTCATGATAGTTATTTAAAAACATAATAGAAACCAAGTAAAAATGCTATGAACCATAAAACACATTAATACCAATGACTATATAAACCTTATAAACTAAATCAACACCTCCATAAATTACTAACTTCCAAGAGTTAAGTAACAATGAAAGCATAGTGACACTTTATCCATGAGTGTAAATTCAATACCACATGAATACAATAAAACCTTGTCACCATTACAATAATAGAAACCCATTTATAGTCCAACACAACATCAAAGTCCCTCAAATGGACTATATTAAATCAATTAATAAAATAAATAAAATCCTTTATCATAGTTGAATATATGAATAGTTGCATAATAACATAAAACACAAAACCTTTAATATAAAAAGGCATTGACAGTCATAATAATGGAACCCACATTAAAAAATGTGTCGATGTTTCCAACACATGAAAAACCCTTAGCATCAAAACACATCTATAATATAAATAAAAAAATAAACATCAACTATTATAACCCATTTTAATACATTTCATTACCAAATTAAAAACATGGCCATTTTCATAGTAACTAAAATGGTAACAACCCAAAATAGGAAAAAACCCAAAAACAAAGATAACTATAAAACCCATGGTCTATATATTGGTTTTCTTCATAAATAGGAGTGGGCCATTTTTAAAATAAAAATAGCTTGAAAAACATAGTGTTTCAATCTATAATGTCAACATATATCTATGTTTTATTCATGATCTTGCCATTATACAATCAACAACTAGTATTACAAAATGGTCTAACCCACAAGCACAAAAATGAAACTGCAACTATATCAAGGCCGAAAATATTAAAATAAATAGAACCCACTTAATTTTCATGATAATAAAATATACATAGATGAAAATTTTTCACACAAGGAGATATTTTCCACTACTTTCTTACACCTTTGAGATTCCTACCCAAACTATATGTAGGATGCTCCTCAAAAAGCCTATTTTCCTCTAAATTTGTACCTAGATATATTGAAACTATGGGAAAACACATGGTATTTATTTACACCATTATAAATAACTATAAAAAAACAAACTCATAGTCCCATAATGGACTAATAGAAAAACCCATGACATTCACCCAAAATTTTAGCTGAGTAACCCTATGTCAAAACTGTGAGCTCCAAAAGCAAAACTAAATTCCAAAAGACCAAAAACACATTTTCCTTAGAATATACTCAACCAATATTAACTAAAAAATGGATTCAACCCTAATTATATCTCATGATCACTTTTTCCAAGGTCCAACAACAAAATGTTAACCAAATCTAATTAACACCCTTAACCTAGTCAAGGTTAAACATTAGGGTATTTTTTGCGACTAAGTAAAGAATTAAATAGATACAACATTTGATCAAATAAAAAGGAAAATAAAATAAAAATTACTAGCTTAAAATATCAAAAATAAGAATAAACATTCAACCAACTTAAAGATAAGAATGAAAACAACTTCCAATTATGAAATCATCATTAATAACTAGACAAGTAAAATGCCTAGGTTAAAATAGAAATCAAGAAAAATACAACTGTGGATTCAATCATCATGTCAATATCAAAATATAACCATCATAAGATGTAAAGTTTATTTTGATAAATTCATTTATTACTCATATTTATCTTCTACTATAGAGTTTTATATCCAACCTAACTCATCAATAACCTACCCCTATAATATTTCAAAAAGTGCATCAATAGTATCTAGACTCAAAACAAGTAATGAATGAAATAATTAACTGTATAACTAAAAATACATAGTTTAGAATAATTATAATGAACATAATAAATTTATAATCCATTTATCATCATAAATAGACTAATAACACTTCATAAAGCACAATACGTATATCACAACATATAAGTTACTAAAACATAGAAAAAAAAACAATCATTAACTTAATCATAAAAATAGTAATAAAAAAGTAATAAATGTCAAGTATCAAGGGTTATGACATATTTTAATCATATATTACTTCAAAAATTTAAATTTGATAATATATTTCCTATTATCTTTGTTTCAATAAGTTTTATTAAGTTATTTCTCCTAAAATAGTAGAGTTGTCACTAAAATATTTTAATGTAATACATAATAATTTTAATATTTTTTATTTGATTAGGTAAATAAGTAGTTTTTATAAGGATCATACAACTTGAAGTTAACCACTATTAAATAATAATAGATAAATACCTAAGGGTTGAAAATCACAGTACAACTGAAACAAAAATAACTAGAAAAATTATAGTGTAGAAACAAAAATAAACAAAAGAGAGAAATTACCCAGGGAGGGTAGTTTCCTCTATGAGTACATAGTTGGCATCCTCGTCATCTATATTATTCATTAGCCTATTCCTAATGATATTTTATTGAGTCCTATTACTTGAGCCCTCCATGACATCCTTCGGTAGAATCATTCTTCGCTTCTTTCAAGGCTCCTTCTCCAAGATCTTCTTAAGGGGGTTATTCTCGTTGAGGGGTTTAGATGAATGTTTTGGAGTGATATTAACTTTTGAATTTTAATTTTTATAACTATTGGGGGGTGGAAACTCTACCTAACTAAGCTATGTGGATGTTTGTAGCATTTTTTTGGCTTCCCTACTAATAGAACTCCATTCTTTGATCAGACTAACTAGGCCTAGACCTACTTTGTGAAGTTTACCATTAAATTCCTCAAATTGTCTCTTATTTTTATTGAATAATTTATACATGAAGGCCTTACATTTTTTAGAACATTCCACTACATGCTAGTCAAAAAAAATAATAGGTTTAGGTTTATTTATGATTATCTTGAGAGGAAGATCCCCTGTGAGACTTTTAGAATTGGGGCTTGCAAAGGAAGGGCTAAGAGGAATATGGGGGGAATCCATGGTTGGTTATTATTCAAAGGTTTCCTCCTATAAATAATAACTACCTAGCATGACTTATTTATCATGTAGTGTCTCTCCATGCTTCTCAAGAAATGATATAAGCCCTTGGTGGATGATGGAATTCACTTCATTAATTTGAAAAGTGAGGGTTGTACTTTATAGAGACTTAAACAAATAATATCCATCTTGATTTTAAATCCTTGGAAATGGTTTAAGAGAAGAAAATGGTGTGAGAAAATAATATTAAATTTACCTTATAGAGTAAGGTATTTCATGATTTAAATGCACACCTCCAGTCCATACCTCAGCAGGTCCATTCATGAAAAACACTTTTTATCTATTTTAGTGTCTCATTCATCCTAAAAAATATCTACATTAGAAGCATATATTTTAATTTTTCCTTGAATGGTTTTTAACCCTCACATGAAATCCAAGTTACCTATTTAATAAGCTCCTTAGTGACATTGATTATAAGAACTCTTATCTCCATAATTATGTTATTTCATGATGTAACAAAATCTTTAGTAAGATCTATGTCATGCCCTATGATTCATTTTATTTATTCTATTATATCTCCCTTAAGTAGCTTCTACCAAACCTTCTTATTTAAACAAACATTCTTCAATTATGTTGGATAAATTCTATCTCTATCTTCCCCTATTTTATGTTATCCTAAGAGAAGATTGTTTGAATGGTGATAAAGGTATGGTTTTTGCTTCTTAAGTTTACAAATAATGGAAATAAAGGGAATTAATAAAATATATTTCACCCAACTCGAAGCAATAATATTCCATGTAGAACTATAATTATTTAACATGATTTTTGAAACATGGAAAACCAAATGTGAATTTGGTGCATGTGACCAACACTACTACACCCTAAGGAATGATGGATTCTTTTTGAATTGCCCTAGTGACGTGTAGTGGGACATGGCTATTTTCTTTCTAGATAGATAAAATGGGTGGAATAATTACATAATTTATTAGTAAATTATCCACCCCATTTCATTCTTGATAGGTTTTAATAATGGGAGGGTTCCCTAGATCATTGATTAAACCCCTAACATCATATATGAGAGATTTAATGGTGTGAGAGGGGATGGTCTTACCAGCCAGAGTGTCAAAGATGTTTAGGGTACACCTTATATGATTAACCTTTATAATTTAATCTAAGATACAATTTGGATACCTAAAAGTGTCACTTTATCTTCTACCACATGATTGATTTGATAACCCATATGGCTGACATATGTAAAACCATCTTCCCAAATGTGTTTTTGATTACACTTCCACCACCCACAAGACCTAGGTTACCTTTTGAAGAACTATTGAAATTTAACTTTAACTAATATCCTAGTAGTTGCTTTCATGTGTCTTGTCTCCTCATAACACTTTTAATTGGAGAGATGACATTCTAATCCAAATTTCATTCTTTAAAAATAATTTGTTCATTCATAGAGTTTAGATTTTTGTTTATAGAGGGAAATGCCCTCCAATTTTCAACAATGTCTTGGAAAATATGGGATAAAAGAACTATTAAGTTATGTTTTTTTTTGGATAAAATACCATCATTATGGAATTTATAGATAGCCTATATCTAATGGGGGAGGATAAAAAACTAGAGAAAAGATAGGAAGGGGAGAAACCAATGTGGCTTCCATTAGAAGATGAGGTCCAAGATGGTGTTTGGTTTGACCCATGATAGATTAAATTTGGCCAATATACAATATAATATTCATGATCTAAAATGTATGACAATAAAATATGGTGGATTGAGTCTTTTGATCCTCTATAAAGGGGACATTTGCTAGGTAGGATAAGCCCTGATTTGGATAGATTGTCCACCATGAGGATTTTATCCTGGGATGACAACCAAAAGAAGAAGTTCATCTTGGGAGTAAGGTGCTTGATAAATAGGGTCTTTCATTGCTCCCATTAATTCTCTAGTACCAAATCAAAAATGTGTCTAAACTTTACTAAGTATTTCCTACTATCTTCAGCCACCCAAAGTAGGTAGTCCTCCTTGGGGAAGATAGGAATGTGGATTTGGTTGAGCAAAGAATTTATGTCCTATACATCTTGGATGTCATTTGTATTATTTTCAATAGATAAGAAATTTCAAAAAATTTAACCATTGATCTATTCCCAATAGTCTTTCACTTTATTACCCCATCTCTCCTTGAAATTTAGATAGAGATTGGCCTAATTTCCCTAGGATGTGAGAGGAGGGTTGAATATCTAGGAGTCATCCCAAAAGTAAATTTTCTCCCCATTACCTATTTTCCATTTGATTCTTTTTTTAAAAATGTCCTTACATATTGTAATGGCCTTTCATAAAATAGATCTATTAGAAGGGCCTTCTTTCTACAGAAATAAATCTTCATCATTTCCTTACAAATATTTGTCTCTAATAATTATAGTCCAATATTTCTCTTCTTTCATGATTTTCCATCTCATTTTGGCTAGAATATATTGGTTCATGTTTTTAGTCCTTTTAATGCTAAGTCCCCTATTTGCCTTAAGGACTCATGCTTTTTCCAACAAAACAAGATAGAATATGAAATGATCCTCAACACATTTCCATAGAAAGGTTTTTTTTATTTTTTTCAATCTTGTCTTCCACCTTATTAAGTGCATGGAAAATTGACATGAAATAAATATGGATGATATGGATTTAAGATTTAAGAAATTGGAATTTACCATCCTGAGTGAGTAGGTGGCCTTTCCATCTAGCCAACTTCCTCAAAATTCTATCAATGAGTGAATTCTAAAAGTTGGGGATCATTCTATCTTCAAAGATAGGTATTTCCAAGTAGGTTGAGGGAAGATGACTTACTTGAGATTATAAAATGTTTTAGAGTATTTTTTATATTAGAACCAGAGTGTTAATGAAGAAGATAGAACTCTTATGGAAATTGATGCATTAATTAGAGACCATCTTGTAGTTTCATAAAATCATATTAAGTTGTTAGGCTTCTTCAATCGAGGCTTCCCCAAGGAAGATCATGTCATTGTAAAATTTCTCATGGGTGATGGGGTTGGTGTTGAGAGAAAATTTAATTCCATTTATAGACCCTTGATATTGAAATTTCTACAAAATCCTTCCTCACATTTCTACCATAATGATGAATAGAGAAGGATATAGAGGATCCTCCTATCTCAATCCTCTAGAAGATAAAAAATATACTTTACAAACACTATTAATTAGAATGGAAAATTTTGGCATTGAAATGCAACTTAGAATGAGTTTTGTGATTTCTACATTGAATCCCAATCTCTCAATAATTTTCATGTAAAATTTCTAGGAGACTCAACCATATGCTTTATTCATATCAAGTTTAAAAAACATACCCTATTTTGAAGAGTTAGAAATGGAATGGATGGATTATTAAACCATGATGATGCCATCAGTAATTTATCTTCCAAAGACAAATGTCCCTTATTATTCCCCGATCACTTTATCTAGAAGGGGTTGTATCCTTTTCACTAGAAGGATTGAACATATCTTATAGATGGTATTGCAAAGGCTTATGGGTCAAAAATCTTAAATATTGTTTGCCCCTAGTTTTCTTTGTATGATTACCAAGAAGGTATTATTAATTTATATTAATATGAATCTTGAGTATAATAATTCACTTACAATTACTTCAACTTCTAGGTGAAGGATGTCCCATTTAAAATAAAAATAAAAATCAATGAAATTCATCAAGGTTGGGGCCTTGAATCCTTCCATCACAAAGACTATCCCTTTAACCTCATCCATCAAAGGAGGTTTAAATAAGGTAACATTATCTGAAGAGGTAATGACTTCATTAAAATTAGTCAAGGCACTTTCTTCAAGTTACTCATCAAATGACCCATCTTCCATTAATAGTTTTTTGAATACTTAGATTGTGTGATACTTGATCTCATATTATTCATTGTTGAGGCTAACATTCTCTTTCTCTAAATGGTTGATTGTATTAACATTCATGTATCTATAAGTAGAATGGTGAAGAATCTAGTGTTTTTGTCTCCTTCCTTTAGCCAGATACATATAGATTTTTGTCTCCAATATGCTTCTTCCTTTGCCTTAAGATTATAAAACTAGCTCAGAATTTATTTTTATTTAAATCTTAAGGAATCATTATTCCCATGAAGAGATGTTAATTATTATATCTTTATCATTTCCTCCTCTAGGGTTGCCTTCTAGATGAAAATGTTCATAAAGACTTATTTATTCCATTTTTTTAGGTTCCTCTTCAGGTAGTTTAGTTTTTTAACTAGAATGTACATATTTGAGCTTGATAAAGGTTCTTTCCACCATTATATTATGGATTCATTCAGGCCTGGGTGGTACAACCACATAATTTCAATCTTAAATGGAATTATCTTTGGTTTATAAATATTTTCCCCTTCAAACACCAAAGGGTTGTAATTAGATCCAATTCTAGGTAGGGATGAAAGAGTAATAGAAAATTAAACATCCCAATTGAGAGAGATAAGAAAGTGTTCAAGATAAACCTAAATCAAATGATCTCCCATTCTTTTATTTGTATAGGAAAAAGGGTTGCCTTCGAGTTCCTCATCAATGATTCTAGTTCCTACAAAAAATTCATTGAGATCAAACATGTTTTCTATGAAATCCAAATGCCCTTCCATTTTTTACCCTAGGGAGAGCAAAGTGTTAAAATCTCTAACCACTATCTAGTTCCAACTCCCACAAGTTTTCTAGAATGCCTAAAGGTCCTCCCATAATATTCTCCTTAAATTTTTAGAATTGGGGGCATAGATGTTAGACAAGATCCATTTTTCCTTACTAGCAATGTCTCTTAAAAAAATACATGATCTTTAGTTTTCATTAACAGATCACCTTATAAAGACTCCGAATTCTATAATATTACTAGACCTCCTAAGGCACCCTTAGAAATATAAGCTATAAATTTAACCCTTATATAGATTCTATTAGAGCACATTCTTAAGGCCTCTTCAGACATTTCGTTTTCTTTAAATAACATAATGATGTGATCAATTATTTTTCTTAGATTTTTTAGGGTCTTCTGCTTTCTAGGTTTGTTTAACCCCCTAATGTTCTATATGAGTAAATTCATTTCCTTAGTCTGGTGAGATGAATTTTAAGGGTTTATTAAGAACCCTTGGCTATTTATTTCATTATTTCAATTTTTTTAGCTGCCATGTTGGGAGATCTACCTTAGGGTTTTTGGGTAACCTCTACATCTATTTTATTTCTTTGTTTCCTAGTTTTGGATTGAGTTACGAATCCTTCATCTTGATTTACCTCTGAGTGGGGTGATTTACTAGTGTAACATTGTCCCTTATCCTTGGGTATCACCATAGAGTCTTTTAGTTAGATTATAAGTCCTTCCTCTGAATTAGATTGGTCATTTTTTTTACTTTCTTTAGAAAATAAAGTGCTCTTGTGAGCTAGGGCTTATATCAATTCGATGATGTTATCCTGGTTTGACTTCCAACTGGAACCCTTTAAAATATCCACTTTTAGTGGTAAAGAGTGATTATAGGCCTGATTTGGGCCATTTTGAATAAGAGTGGAAAGTATGGACTCCACCAAAATATCATCATTACCCAACGAAAATCTTGATAAAATAATAATTATATTGAGGAGAGTGTTTCCCTGTTTGATTGGAGTGGAGCATTTGAGGAGAGTGATCACTAACATATTAAGAATGGATGGAGAATACTCTATGGAGGGTCCCTCCAATTGAGTAGATTTGGGGGAGCCTATCAGGATTAGGGTTTCTCTATTCAATGGGATGGTTGAATCAGTCTAAGTAAAAACATTGCACCTAGGCTTGGTAAAAGGAGGAAAAAAATTATTAATAATCATAATAACTTTCAAGGGGCCTAAAGAGGATGATCTAGGAGCATTAGGGTTTAGAAGAGGGTCTTCTAAATTTTTATATTTCTCTTTGTGGTTCGATTGAGGTGCCAATTTATATATCCAAACTTGCTTAGGAGTGATCAAAACTTGAGTCTTCTTAGGGAAATGTTTTGGCATATGACTTAGAAGATTGCATTTAGGAAAAATTAGGATCTAATATTTGTATTAAGTTTTTAAAGCCCATTCACCATATTTATATTTAATTTTAATTGAATGCAATAATGGTTTATGAGTGGGTAAAAAACATGAAACCATGCTATCACTATCCTTCTTTAAGACAAAGTGACTGGGTCAATGGTGATGGGTTATCCCAATAATCTAGTGATACCCATTATCACTTAAAAATACCAATACTCTAAGGTTACCTATAGAAAGATTACCCACATTGGGATGTCATCCACAATAGAGTTGCTTAGGTTGGTTTCATCCTTCTATAGCCTAATAGTGATGCTCAATTTTCCCATAAACCATGATCCATCTAAAGAACTCTGAATCAATCTTCTTGATTTGTAAAATTGACCAAAAAAACTCCTTGCCAATGATACCATCTCCAATTAACCTTTTGGCTTCCATTTTAGGTTAGCCCAACTTTGAAAGGAGTCAATGTTTGGTTAAAAACCATTAACCCTATCCAGAATGGATTTTGCCAAATCCATGTATGCTTTTTCCACCAAGGAGTTAGGGAAAAAACACATACCTCATTACTATTGATTGATGAGATGATGTGGATATCTAAAAAATATTGGTCCACCTGACACTTTCCATACACCTAGTCTACTAAAGATAGGGGAGATGCATGGGGGGAGTGTATCTTAAGAGGTCCCTATTGTTTATTGTCCTTACTATTAACCAACACATTATGGACCCCTAACTCAACTGGGCTCGTGAATTCCTTGAGATTCACTTGGATCATATTGTACAACTCTGTGTTGACCTCCAGACCATCTTTATTACATAGATTATCTCATCTGACATTTGTATTAGACTCCACAATGTTTGTTTGGTTTTCCTGCCCAATTTGAAATTCAAATTGCTGAGGTCTTTCTACTTCGTCTCTGCCCTCACTACTCACCATAATTTTCAAGTAATTACATGCAAAGGTCACATAAAACCTAGAGGGAAATACTTTTAATATATTGACTGGTGAAATATATTTAAATTCTTTTTCTTTTTCATAAGCATTATTAAAATAGTGTTGTTGCTTATGACAATAATATTATTTTATGAAATAAATATATATTTTTAGTAATTTGACTAACAAAGTAATTTTTTATTTTTATTTATTTTATGGTGTGAATTAGCAAATACATTTTCTTAATAAAATATAAATAGAAAGTGAAAAGTTTTATTCATGTTTCTTCCCAAATAATTAGCATTTTGAATTTCTTTTCTTCTATATATTATTTTAAAAAAATTACTTGTATAAAAATGTTATATATGAGATAATCCAAATATAAATGATATATATATATATATATATATTTATATATATATCTTTATTAAATTTAATATTTATATAATTTAACTTTACACGCACACATTTATATTGAATATTAACTTTTAATAAGATAAGTAATTATATTGAATATTACATAAAGCATCTCTAAATATAAATAAAAACTACATCCATTTATTAAATGATTTACAATAGACTATAATGCTTTTATATTGTTTTTGAATTGATAAATATTTAATAAATAATTCTTCATTAATTTATCAATAAAAAATTTAAGAGATTATAAGTATTTAAGTATTTATCTTTTGTATATTTTGAACTATCAATTTTTTATGAAGTAATGATTCATATTGATAGCTTTAAAAAGTTTAAGAATTTAAAAAAAATCATTTCAAACTACAATTTCATTTTAAGTTAAATGAAATAAAACAAAAATAAAATAAAAAATCTAAAAACTTTATTAAATTTTAAAATATGCATTTAACAATTTTTACTCATAGGTATAAATATTTTTTATAGTAGACTATAATATTTATTACATTTTTAAAATATATATTTTTATTTAACAAAGGTTAAAGAAATAATGTTTTGTTAACTTATCATTAAAAAGTGTTATAAATAATGTCTTTATAGTGAAAATGATTTAATCATTTGAAATTAGATTTAAATTTTAGTAGAAATTTGATAGTAATATATATTTATTAATTACATTTAAGCATTAAAAATTTGCAAAAAAACTACACACATTTATTAGTTTGTAGTTAAAGATATAAATAGTTTTTATAGTATATCATATCCAATTTTTATAATTTTTAGATATATATTTTGTACAAAAATTACAACAATAATGTTTCATTTATTTAACATTTAAAAAACCACATATTATATGCATTTTAGTGAAATAAAATTTTCATTTTTAAATAAATAAATATTATATGCATTTTATTTATCTTTAATTTTAATATGAAAAAGTTTGAATAAAACATGTTAATAAAATATATTAACTATGCTTGCAAACTCAAATCAATATGGATAGTAGTGTGAATAGAAATATGTGTGGTAGTGTGAATAGAGATATGGGAAAAATTTTCAATTTTTGAATAGAAATATGCATGGCATTTTGAAAATTTGAATAGAAATAAGCATGAATAGAAATGTGAATGTAATTTTAAAAATATGAGTATCCTACTAAATTTTATTATCATAATCTTATTGAAATTTTCAATTCATTATAATTTTTTATATTTGTTTAAAGTTTCTATAGTTTTTTTTTAAAATTTTTTTATTTGAACAACATCAAACAGATTCCTTCATTGAGTTACTATAGTGTATTTATATGACATTAACAATAAGAAATAAAGCTAGATTGAGGAAGATATAGGATTCAAGGTTCTATTACATGAAATTAACAATAAGAAAGGAAGCCAAAGTGAGGAAACTAGTGGATTCAAGGTTATCTTAACACATTACGATGGATTTACATGACATTAATGACAAGAAAGAAATCTCAAGTAAGAAAACTAGTAGATTTAAGATATCTTATTTAAGTTTTTAATTCTTTAATTTTTAGTTATAAAATGGAAATATGAGTGAAGGATAAATAAATGTAGAGTATTTTTCTTTTTTCTTCTTGAATATTCTTAAAATATGATTTTATTTTATTTTCTATCAAATAAAATTAATTTTTATAATTTGAAATATTTTTATAAGATTATTATCACCAACTGGTTCTCTTCCTTATGCTTATAATGTTATTTTATATTATTTGCATTAAAATCCTTTCTTCTTCACCATCTAGTTCTCTTCATTTCATGGCAAAGAAGTCTTTGATATCTATTTTTATTGATGGTCTATATCTCAAAGGTTCATAAATCCTTTGATCCATTCCATGATTTTGTTTTTTGACAATGTGTATTTATGTAATGGTGCATTTCATGTATTTCATTTATTTGAGAAAATGCCACTAAAATCTTCTCCATTTTATGTGAAGTGATGTTGGGACTATTTTTGAGTAAGTATTAATCTATGCCAACTTAAGAAACACCTTAACATGAGGTTATCACTTATCATGATTGTTGTTTGGCATCTTTTGCACCATCTAGAGGAATCATCACTAACTTAGCACCAATTGGTAGGTAGTTATCTAGCACTTGGGTTTTTAAGGGCATCTTCTTGTGAAATCAACACATGACATCCACAATGTGAAGGGCTTAAGGTAATGGATCTTGTAGAATGATCAACCAAGGCTCTAGCTCAGCCCTTGACATGCACTCTCTACCCTAGTATGAAGATTATTCTAAGTTATATAAATCTAAGGTCGATATAGTATGGATACGATGAAAAAAAAAGTAGTGAAGCTCTATAGAATTATCTCTAGATATCATGTCAATAATTTCATTAGAATAAGCTTTATCTTAGGTACCTTTTAGGATCCAAGTGTATCACCCAAGCTCGCCTATGAGCCACTAGGTTGTTAGTAGTTTAGATGAGATTTTAATTTATATTTTTAATATGAACTATAATCTATATTTGGAGAATTAAATATATGAAGATTGGTTGAAGTAATATGTTATGTTCTTGGGTTTAATACCTTATCTTTGATTATTGAAATATGTAATGAATGTTATGATTTTAGTAATATGAATTCAATCTGAATGTTAAGAATGTTGGTTACAATCTTTGATTCAAGGTGTTCATGACATCTCTATAATTCATGATGACATCAAAACACTATATATAAAAACTTCATTTGTAGGAAATACCTCATGCCAAGTGATGATACCTTTACCTAAAGCACAATCCTAAGTATGACCCTTAAATCTAAAGTATTCTGTTAAACCCTCCAAGTGATTGAATGACACTATGATAAGGGAATTAGAGTCTTACACCCATGAAACTATAGAACCAACCCCATATAGGCTTTGCACCTACACACCATCAGACTCTATCTAGAATGGCTTTCACCAATGAACTTGCCAATGTTTTTGTTGTAAATGACAAAGTCTTATGAAGAATGAATTGTACCATGGAAAAAGTAGCCCAACATAGGCCCTGGTTCTTTCTATATTATGATTTGGGTGAGTGAATAAGTCTTATGCCTTATGTGAATTGATGTTGACATAGTTGAGAGATAAATTTAGGCATAATAGTATTAGTCTATATCTACACCTAGTTGTAACAAGCCTAGAACCAACTTGGAGAACTAGGTAAGCACCTAATAGATTAAATGAATTGACAACCAAATTTTTTTATAACATTTTGGTTCTATTTTTGAGAACCATGTTGAATTTTATTACTTTAATGGTGCACCAAAATAATTCTCTGACTATCCCTCAAGAACATCAAGCACTAGTTTTAATAGGTGGAAGATAGCTTTATAGTGAAGCATCCATCGTATAAATAACAAAATCTAAGGAGGTGGGTCTATAATAACATATATGATGATCTGTATGAGGTCTTATTTTGAGAACTACCTAAGTATGTTTATCAATGGTTGGTTGCCTATATGACCCATAAAATATGAATATATGAATAATGCCTTGAGTGGATGAAGGAGCACTCAAAAAGACTAATAACCTTGATGCCACTTGGACCAGAGCTCTAGACAAATGGTGGTAAGGAGTGTTGAATAGTTATGTGCTTGAGTTCATAGTATTGACATACTCTTACCTTAAATAAGTAAAGTATAAATTCTTTCATGAGCCCAAAGGCACGTTTGTGAAATATTTTAACACAAATTTTAAGAAACTAATTGTGGATTACAACTTTGAAATTGTAAGAACGGAAAGCTAGTCCTTCCACGTAGGAGCATTGTAATGTGGAAGAAAGGGATGTGTAGGTGAAGTGTAGAGGAAGGGGAAAAGAAGATTGAAACCTAAGAGCTCAAGTGATAGACTTATAATAAGAGAAGGTGTAGGCTAATGGAAGATATAAAACCTCTAAGTGTTGATATAACTCATAGTGAGTAGGAAGGGCATGGGGAAGGATATCTTGAATTGTAAAAGTGTAAGGGGAGGAATAATGAAGCCATATATAGATCCCAACTATTGATGGGTGAAGAATTCATTGGGTCCCTATAAAATTTGACCATTGAAGATGCATTAGAAGTGTTTACCCCCTTTGAACCTTTTACACTAGCTCATGTGATGTATCTCCCACGAGAATAAAAAATAGTATAACTAACCCTATTATCCACATTAACTTTAACCATTATATAGACTTGGACTATAATTTTGTGATTGATCAAGTTGCTCCTTATGAATAATTAAGTGAGGATACCTCTAGATATTTAGGCACTAGTTTGAAAACATAGAATGTAATCATAAGTAATATAATTTAGTCAATATCAGTTGCACAGACTAGGAAATAACCCATAAGAAGTGACCTAGCACCAAAAGTCAATAGTATAGTGCCTTCATCATCATTTATGTCAGCAATGATAATAATACTAATGCCTAACCTAGTGGCTAGAGGTATTAGAGGACCACCACTAGGACAAGTACCAAGGGACAAGTGCCTCAGATGTTAGTGCCCCCCATAAAAAATTTAATATGAGATGGCCATGCACTTGCTAGAGTATCATGACATAGATAATTCCATAGATCATGTGATAAAATGTGAACTATAATATCACATTTGGGGTATAACACAATCTAGAACAAGACAACCTAGTTCATGACAACTTTACTTGATCATGCCCATACTTGGTATAGGAAATTGGATAATAACTAGGCTATGGTTGATTATGACACTTTTAAGGAAGAATTTTTTGAAAACATTTGATATACCTAAGTTTGAATAGTAGAACATCATTACGCTCAAATAAATTAACCAGAGACTATTAGAGAGCATGTACCTATATGATGCTAGATTCAAAACTCTTTTTTCTAAGCTTATGTATGATATTAACCCTTCCCAAAATGCATAATGGTTTTTTGGGGAATTTTTAGTAACATTCAAAAGGGAACTTTCTATGAAGACATTCATAGACCCTCATGAAGTTCTTGAATCCATGCTAAGAGCCAAGGTAGTTAAAAGCATCAAAACTAGAATTAGCCCATTTATGGAGGTGCAAATTGCATCCATGAATAACCAACTCTATAAACTTACCTCCAATTTGTTTTAACACATTTGAAGTGCGTTATGGTGCACTGATTGTGAAATGAAAGGCCATAATAGGAAAAAATACCCTCAAAGGAATTTTCATACCTTTCTTTAAAGCTATGAGGTCTGTAATGAGGTGCATGATGTTTACAATTGGCCTTTGTTGTAACACACCAATTAAGTTAGCAAAACCATTTATTTTTAGTTATGTGATGCTTAAAATCATACCATAAATAACTATCAAGTGATTGATGAGATGTATGAGAACATGGAAAGAGGCACATGACATGCCACTACAATAATTGGGGGGTAAGCTAATCAAGGCATGAATTATTTTGTTGTGATCATGTTATAAGTGTGGTTATATGGATAAATATCAACATGAATACCCTATACATCCAATGTGTGAGTATTATAAAGGAACACATAAGGTCAAGGAATGCCCTAACTTATACAAAAAATTGACCTAATATAGGCCTAGCATAGAGAAGGGTGTAATAATGATCAAGCATGAGCCTAAAGCATAGAATTAGACTCCAAAGGTAAAATCAACTTTCATATAGCCAATCAAATTATAGGAAACTACTCGTAGTGGATTCACCACTTAGTCGCCAATTATGTCAGTGCTAGAGTTACACTTAGAATATGGGGAACTAAACTGCATTGAGTGCATAACATGACCTAAACCCAAATTTTCACCTTAACCATACCCTTCATGCCATAAAAATGTATTTTAGTAGGCTATGAGTGTGATTCAAAACCTGCAAGGAGAGATCCAACTAGTGTGAGACCTAGAGGTGTAAGTTACTATCTTTTGTAAGAAGTAAGATGGTCAAGAGGATAAGGTAAAAGAGCTAATGGAGATCTTACACCTAAAAATATAAGGGATGTTACCCCTATTGAAAAAATTGATTTTAGAGTATACAGGGTAAAAGACAATTGAATTTGTTGTAACATGCATGAAAAGCACATGAGAAGTTAGGCATACCCAAAATATGAAGTACAATCAGGAAATCTTGGTGAATTCTACCATTGATGTATGGTCTATGTGGAAGGTCCTTATTGAAATAGGCACTAAGGTCAATATCTTGATGAAGAATGCATGGGAGAAGATGGGTAGGCTAGCCTTGAGGCCTTCCCCTCATGTACTTTTCATGGCCAACAAATCTAGGATGTAACCAATTGGGATTCTAAAAAGTTCCATTATATATATCATGGGCACCAAGTTTCTTTCTAACTTCAAGGTTATCGATTTGGTTGAACAAGATAATTATCTAGTGGTCCTAGTAAGGCCATGGTGTTACATGAATAATTATAATATGCACTTTAATAAGCACTATATGACCTTTAAAAATGGCAAAGAAAGAATAGTGATCCTCCTCTCAAGTAACCAATGACCTCCCTATGTAGAAAGAATTGATCTAGAGGATGAGATCAACCATATCCCTAACATCATGGTGCAAAACACTAAGACTCTAAACCCCAATGACCAATGAGTGATTTCTTGAGAGGATAGATCGTTATCCTTGGACACCACTAATGTTGTTTGCAATTGATGGCTCAAATAATCTTATGAGATGACTAGTCAAAGATGTTTTTTAGTGAGTACAAAGGCTCCAAAACTTATGAGGACTATATGGGTCTAGACTGATCTCACCTAGAAGAGATGGGTCTCTTGTAATAAAAATAATGGTAAAATATCATTTTGCTTGAGTAAAGGTAAACTTTCCACACTTCTAAGATAGAGGAGAACAATCCTATGGAAGAATACGTCTATAACCTCGAGTCATGCATCCCCAAGGAGGTAGATAGGATAGGCACATTGGTGTATACTTTAAGAATCATGACCACTCATTGGTGGGTAGTGTAAAATCCTAGCTTTCTAACTTGGTAAGATGTAAAAGTAGCCATATGCACTAGATTTAGAAAAATCAATGAGCACCTAGACATATCTCCATACTCTAGCAATTCATACCCAATAGTGCACATACACTTGTGTAAAGAAACATGGATTGACTATGGTGCAAATGCCCCAAGGAACCTGTGGGTGCACATCATCTATAGAACCTTGAAGATATGGGTATGAGCTTGGTATGTGGTCAACAAAATGCATCATTATATAACTACTTGGGACTTCTCAAAGGAAAATTTTGTTCCCACCTTCTCCTTTTCTTCACATAACATAGAATTAATCAAGCCACTATAAGTAATTCAAAGGGTAGTGTTTGAGGACACTTCAATCTTAGAGGATTCCTAAATATATATATATATATATATATATATATATATATATATATATATATATATATATATATATATATATATATTTGAGGAAAAATTATTACCACTCATAACTTTATTTAAGGAATGGGAACTCAATAGTGAATCAAGTGATAAAGATATGGATATATAGAAAGCATGTAATTGGATGTCCTTGATAAGAAAGAGGAAGCTCATACACCAAGTGGATGATAATTCCCCTAATAAAGAAAGCTCTACCCATCTACACATCAAAATAACTAAAGGGAGTAGGTAGTTTGAGGGCACACATTAGGAGATAAATGATCCTTATTATGCACTAATCAAAACCACCCAAGTAGACATCAGCTTAGAGAGAGAACCAAAGGTGGCCACTCTGGATGCATATTGGTTCAACGTGGAGTTGGCATAAATTGTGGATCTCTTAAATGAGTTTTATGATTTATTCCCACAAAACTATTGAGACATGAAAAGTACCCACCCATCCCTTGGAATTATGAGCATAAAGTTGGTGGATGACACATGACTGATCAAAAAGTGCCCTTATATAATGAACCCCAATCATCATATCAAGGTCAAAATAGATATAGATGGTATGCTAGCCATATGAGTGATATACCTAGTGTAATATTTAGAATGGGTGAGCCCCATAATTATTAGCTTTAAAAAAGATGGGCACATCTGCATTTATGTTGATTATCAACTTTTAAATTACACTTGTGTCACTAACCCCTTACCAACTCCATTCAATGAAGAAGTCTTCAATGGTGTCATAGCTATGAAATTTATAATATCATTGATGGTTTATTAGGATACCATCAGGTCCAAATTGAAAAGGAGGATAGGCCTAAAATAACCTTTATGATAAAATGAGATTGTTTTGCCTATAACTTAATTCCCTTTGGGCTCAAGAATATGCCAGTTGTATTCTATAGAGTGGTCATCACCATATTTAAGTATTTTATTCATAAGTTCCTCCAGATGTACCTTGATGATTGAACTATTTATGGGCTCATGAAAGATCATTATGATAAATTGTACCTCATGTTTGAGAGGTTCCAAAAGTTAAAAATATCCTTGAACCTTAAGAAGTGCATCTTCATGATACCTTTTGGCACCTTGCTCAAGCAAAACATCTTCAAAGATGGTCTACTCATTGATCCCATGAAGATTATAATAATCATTTATATTCAAACTCCTTCCATAAAAATATACATTGACACCTTTATTGGCCATTGTGGATATTATAGAAAGTTTATAAGGAGCTATGCAAATATTATGGTACTGCTAGAGGAGATCTTGTGAAAGGATGGCCTATTCTATTGGGGAAAAACACAAAAGGATGCTTGTAGAACTCCAAATCTCAAGTTAGATAACATGCCTATTATATAATTTCCCAATTAGATAACCCCATTCCATATCCATGTCAATGTATCTAATTGTACAAGTAGTGCCATTCTAGTGCAACCCAGTGAAGGCAAAATAGATCACCCCATCTCCTTTTTAAGAAGAAAGTTGACCCAAGTAGAATACAACTATACAAAAACTAAGTGTTATCCATGGTTTACACCCTAAAAATATTTAGGCAATACTTATTGGTAAAACCATTCATCTTATTCACATAAGAGGAATCACTTAAGTACCTTGTTAGGACCCGAAAGCACCATTGATTACCAAATACAAGCAACTAAACATGTGGAAATAGCTAGAATCACAAGTAACTAGAATTCAAAAATAACACAGAATATGAGAGACAATACCCAATTGTATTAATACTCTTCTAGAAAGAAATACAACAAAGAAGATTGCCACAGTTATTCTTCCTTACACACCTCTAGGGCTCCCACACCTCTAGGGCATAAACAATAAATCTCTTCAAGAGCTCACTCTCTCTCTCTTACGATCCCAACACACAACTCAAACACAGAGTTGGTGTTCACCTCCAACCGGTCAGTATCCACTACTGCCAGTACATCAAGTATACACACATACTCAACCGAGTACACAATGCACTCTAAGTAGATCTCCCATGAACTTGCAACAACCTGCAACTCAAATGATCTTACTTTGGAAGGATCTACCTTGCCTTCCTCTTTGCTCAATAACCGAGTACACATTATACTCTAAGTAGATCTCTTCTAATCTTGCTACATGTTGTGTTGCTATCCTCCCTGATCTTGCACACCTCTAAAGCTGGATCCCGCACCCACATACACCTGCAGATCAACCAATCTTACTTACCTAGAAGGAACTACCTTGCCTTCCTCTATTTTCTCTTTGATGTGTTGCTATCACCTTTGATCCTGCTGTCACCTGCAGATCTCCTTTGACCTTGCAAACACACACACCATGTAGATCTCCAAATGTGGCCTTGCACACCTACTGACCAAGATCCTACATACATGAAGAACCCTTCTAATTCTCCACACCAGCACCCACACTTGGCACTGCTATGGAACTAGGAGGAACACCCTTGCTCTCTTCACACACAGAAGGAGCTAACCTTGCTCAACTCAACTAGCACACATTACAATACAACCCATGAGTCTATTATATAGATCTCATGTAAACAATAATTAGACACCTAATTACAATAATTAGATCCACAGCTCAAGACTAAAATTAGCCATCTTCATGCAAACAACCGGTTCGTTAAAGAACTGTCCGTGGAACTCACAATTCAAAACCGCATAGGCGAGCAACGTCAGTCCCTGTTTGCATGGGGGTGACTAACGTCAACCGATCTCTAATTGCCATCGATAGCTTCTTGTCTTCACCTGACCAATGTCAGTTGGCCTAAATGACACCAGTGACTATGACACTCAGTAACCTCCTCCTCCATGTTTGCATCAGTGAAGCTTTTAGCTCCACAACCTAACAATCTCCCACTTAGAGATAAATAGCTGCACTGTACCTATACCTATACCCCATCTAATCTATTTCTTGACTTGTATCCCTCTTCAAGCTCAACCTTGAAGACCAACCACCACAAATCTTGTGGTGCACCTCCTGTCATCCAAGTAACCTACCACATTCAAACCTACAAACACATGTAGTGAAGTCTTGACCCTGCATAGCATGTATACCTATTGCTGGTCCCTCTCAAATACCTGAGAACCCACTTCCCTGAATTGGCTCCTAACTCTTTGATAGCTCCCACTGCTAGGGAAAACTTAGGTCTATACCAAAACTCATGTGATTTCAGACACTAAACTATCTAGCCCTTGGTGTGCTCCAGTTCTGTATCCGACGTATTGAACCTCACCAACACCTGATTCACATCAGCTCCCCCTAGAGACAAAATCAACCTGTGATCTTCCATGTCTCTCATGCCAAAGAATTTCACTGCTCCAAATTCTTCATGACATGCCACTGAACTAAACTTACCCTTAGCTCAGTAAAACCCTATATGTCTGAACCTGCACCAAGCATACCATCCACATAAAATAATAGGATAATGTTGTGACCATCATCCACTTGGTAAGACAAACACAATGGTTATACTGACATTGACTAAAGCCCTGCTTTGTCATCCACCTGTCAGCCCTGTACCACTGTCCTGTAGCTTGATCAAGACCATATGACCTGGCCTTCCATTTCACGTGTCCATTCTCTCTATTCTTTAACTAAGGTATCCATTCATCTTTCAGTGCTTTCTTTCGGCTGGCAACCCTACCAAATCTCTCATTTGGTTATGCATCTTATTCATGCCATGCTCCCACTATTTCTCGGATCCTTCCTGCTCTACAGTGAGAAACGAGTATAAAGAAGAGGAATAATGAATTTGAGGCTTACTTACCCTTTCAGTCCTCCATATGGGCATTTGAGACTCCTTGACATCTTGCTGTCCACCCAAAATCCATCTCAGTTATTGACCTCGGTCACCACACAGTCTACATCTGACTAACGTCGGTTCCATGTGACTGTTCTTTTTGCCGATGCTAGTTTCCTGACCGATGTCAGTCTTACCTAGTCACCGACATCAGTTCCCTGACCAACGCTGGTAGCCACCCTACCTGACACCACCGGCTTTGGTCTACACATGACTAACATCGGCACCTATCTATTCGATGTCAGTTACCTTTGATCGATGTTGGTACTTGTCTATGCCTGTGAGTGATGACTTTTTACCTACGAGCTTACTTTGAATCAAACCCATGTCCAAACTACCCTGCTCAGAGTTACTCAGCCCCATTCACTGATCTCTGTCCATCATCTCCTCCAAGAACACCAAGGCTTTCCAGTTCTTAAGTTTATCAAATACATCAGTCTTCCTTTTCCTGCAATAAACACAATCCTTTCTTGTAGCATCCCACTGCTCACAGAAATCTCGGTCTATGCTCTCCAAAGCTAAACTCTTACCATTTATCTTAAGAACATCCATTCCCTTCTCACTTATGTGACCAAGCCTACAAAGCCACACCTATGCAACAAAAGTGGAATCAATAATATAAGCAAGTAGATAAAGAGTACCTACTTTCTTACCACATGCTAATTCAAGTGCACCCTTGGAGACATTCCAAGAGTCTGCTGTGAGAGTTACTGTGCATCTCTCATCACCCAACTTTCCTAAAGTAATTAGCCGCATCTTTAAGACTGGGACCTGCATGACCTTCTTCAACACCCATGTATTGGCTGCCTACAATTTCAGCCACACTTCCCCTTTGCCAATACTATGACAAGGCTCACCAACCCCTCTAATTGGGGCTGCATGGAAAGAGGCAATAGAATCTATAAAACAAGATTCTACTTTATCCAAGAAACATCCTAGAGCACCCTGTGTAACAACACCTGCAACATCTGCTTCTTCAGTTCCTTCATGTTGATCTGCTACCAACCAATAATCTTTCTTTACCTACTCTTTCTTTCCATAACACCGTAATTGATCATTCATGCTTTTCATTTCCTCCATTCTTAGATTACTTTCTTTTGCCATTGCTCTACTCCCACTCAATCAAAAACCCCTAAGAGTGACCTATAATCAAACACAAACCTGCTCTCTACAAATTTAGCTCTAATACCAATGTGTCAAGTAATTTAGAACAACAAACATGCTCTGATACCAACTGTTAGGAACCCAAGGAAGCACCATTGATTACCAAATACAAGTAACTAAACATGTGGAAATAACTAGAATCACAAGTAACTAGAATTTAGAAATAACACAAAATATGAGAGACAGTACCCAATTGTATTAATACTCTTCCAGAAGGAAATACAACAAAGAAGATTGCCACAGTTCTTCTTCCTTACACACCTCTAGGGCATAAACAGTAAATATCTTCAAGAGCTCACTCTCTCTCTTATGGTCCCAACACACAACTCAAACATAGAGTTGGTGTTCACCTCCAACCAATTAGTATCCACTACTTCCAGTACACCGAGTATACACACATACTCAACCGAGTATACAACGCACTCCAAGTAGATCTCCCATGAACTTGAAACAACTTACAACTCAAATGATCTTACTTTAGAAGGATCTACCTTGCCTTCCTCTTTGCTCAATAACTGAGTACACATTGTACTCCAAGTATATCTCTCCTGATCTTGCTACTTGTTGTGTTGCTATCCTCCCTGATCTTGCACACCTGCAAATCAATCTAGTTCTGCACACCTGCAAACCTAGATCTTGCACCCACATACACCTACAGATCAACTGATCTTACTTACTTGGAAGGAACTACCTTGCCTTCCTCTATTTTCTCTTTGATGTGTTGCTGTCACCTTTGATCCTACTGTCACCTGTAGATCGCCTTTGACCTTGCAAACACACACACCATGTAGATCTCCAAATGTGGCCTTGCACACCTACTAACCAAGATCCTACATACATGAAGAACCCTTTTGATTCTCCAAACTAGCACCCACACTTGGCACTGCTGTGGAACTAGGAGGAACACCCTTGCTCTCTTTACACACAGAAGGACCTAACCTTGCTCAACTCAACTATCACACATTACAATACAACCCATGAGTATATTATATAGATCTCATGCAAAAAATAATTAGACACCTAATTACAATAATTAGATCCATAGATCAAGACTAAAATTAGCCTTCCTCATGCAAACAACTGGTTCATTAACGAACTGTCTGTGGAACTCGTAGTTCAGAACCGCATAGGTGACTGACGTCGGTCCCTATCTGCCTGGGGGTGACCGACATCGGCCGATCTCTGACTGTCATTAGCATCTTCTTGTTTCCACTTGAATGACGTCAGTTGGCCTAATTGATGCCAGTGACTATGACACTTAGCACCCTCCTCCTCCATGTTTGCATTAGTGAAGCTTTTAGCTCCACAACCTAACAATCTCCCACTTGGAGATAAATAGTTACATTGTACCTATACCTATACCCCATCTAATCTATTTCCTAGCTTGTATCCCTCTTCAAGCTCAACCTTAAATACCAACCACCACAAATCTTGTGGTACACCTCTTATCATCCAAGTAACCTGCCACATCTGAACCTACAAACACATGTAGTGAAGTCCTGACCCTGCATAGCATGTATACCTGCTACTGGTCCCTCTCAAATACCTGAGAACCCACTTCTCTGAATTGGCTCCTAACTCTCTAATAGCTCCCACTGCTAGGGAAAACTCAGGTCTATACTAGAACTCATGTGATTTTAGACACTAAACTGTCCAGCCCTTGGTGTGCTCTGGTTTTGCATCCTACGTATTGAACCTCGCTAACACCTGATTCACATCAGCACCCACTGGAGACAAAATCAACCTATGATCTTCCATGTCTCTCATGCCAAAGAATTTTTCTACTCCAAATTCTTCATGACATGCCACTGAACTAACCTTACCCTTAGCTCAGTAAAACCTTATATGTCTGAACCTGCACCAACTATACCATCCACATACAGTAATAGGATAATGTTGCAACCATCATCCACCTGGTAAGACAAACACAATGGTTATACTAACATTGACTAAAGCCCTACTTTGTCATCCACCTGGTACCACCTGTCAGCCCTGTACCACTATCTTACAGCTTGTTCAAAACCATATGACCTGGCCTTCTATCTCACATGTCCATTCTCTCTATTCTTTAACTAAGGTATCCATTCATCTTTTAGTGCTTTCTTCTAGCTAGAAACCCTACTAAATCTCCCATTTGGTTCTACATCCTATTCATGCCATGCTCCCACTATTTCCTGGATATTTCCTTCTTTGCAGTGAGCAACGAGTATAAAGAAGAGGAACAATGAATTTGAGGCTTACTTACCCTTTCAGTCCTCTATATGGGTGTTTGAGACTCTTTGATAGCTTGCTATCCACCCAAAATTAGTCTCAGTGACCGAACTCGGTCACCACACAGTCTACATCCGACTGACATTGGTTCCATGCGACTGTTCTTTCTGTCAATGCCAATTTCCTACCCGACATCAGTCTTACCTAGTTTTTGATGTCAGTTCCCTAACTGACATCAGCAGCCACTCTACCCAACACCATCAGCTCTAGTTTGCACATGACCCACATCAGCACCTATCTGTTTGACGTCGGTTACCTTTGATCGATGCCGGTACCTATGTATGCCTATGAGTGATGACCTTTTACCTACGAGCTTACTTTAAATCAAAACCATGTCCAAATTGCCCTGCTCAGAGTTACTCAGCCCCATCCACTAATCTCTATCCATCATCTCCTCTAAGAACACCAAGGCTTTCCAATTCTTAAGTTTATCAAATACATCAGTCTTCCTTTTCCTGTAATAAATACAATCCTTTCTTATAGCATCCCACTACTCACAGAAATCTTGGTCTATGCTCTCTGAAGTTGAACTCTTACCATTTTTCTTAAGAACATCCATTCCCTTCTCACTTATGTGACCAAGCCTACAAAGCCACACCTGTGCAACAGAAGTGGAATCAGTAATAAAAGCAAGTAGATAAAGAGTACCTACTTTCTTAACACATGCTAATTCAAGTGCACCCTTGGAGACATTCCAAGAGTTCACTCTGAGAGTTACTGTGAATCTCTCATCACCCAACTTTCCTAAAGCAATTAGCCACATCTTCAAGACTAGGACCTACATGACCTTCTTCAACACCCATGTGTTGGCCACCTGCAATTTCAGCCGCACTTCCCCTTTGCCAATACTATGACAAGGCTCACCAACCCCTCGAATTGGGGCTGCATGGGAAGAGGCAACAAAATCTATAAAACAAGATTCTCCTTTATCCAAGAAACATCCCAGAGCATCCTATGCAACAACACCTACAACATCTACTTCTTCAGTTCCTTCATGCTGATCTACTACCAACCAACAATCTTTCTTTACCTGCTCTTTCTTTCCATAACACCGTAATTGATCATTCATGCTTTTCAATTCCTCCATTCTTAGCTTACTTTATTTTGCCATTACTCTACTCCCGCTTAATCAAAAACCCCTAAGAGTGACCTGTAATCAAACACAAACCTTCTCCCTACAACCTTAGCTCTGATACCAATGTGTCAGGTAATCTAGAATAACAAACATGCTCTGATACCAACTGTTAGGAACCCAAGGAAGCACCATTGATTACCAAATACAAGTAAGTAAACATGCGGAAATAACTAGAATCACAAGTAACTAGAATTTAGAAATAACACAGAATATGAGAGACAATACCCAATTATATTAATACTCTTCCAGAAGGAAACACAACAAAGAATATTGCCACAGTTCTTCTTCCTTACACACCTATAGGGCTCCCACACCTCTAGGGAATAAACAGTAAATCTCTTTAAGAGCTCACTCTCTCTCTTATGGTCCCAACACACAACTCAAACATAGAGTTGGTGTTCACCTCCAATCAGTCAATATCCACTACTGCTAGTACACTGAGTATACACACATACTCAACTGAGTACACAACGCACTCCAAGTAGATCTCTCATGAACTTGCAACAAATTACAGCTCAAATGATCTTACTTTGGAAGGATCTACCTTGCCTTACTCTTTGCTCAATAACCAAGTACACACTGTACTCCAAGTAGATCTCTCTTGATCTTGCTACCTATTGTGTTGCTATCCTCCCTAATCTTGCACAACTATAAATTAATCTAGTTCTGCACACTTGCAAACCTAGATCCTGCACCCACATACACCTACAAATCAACCAATCTTACTTACCTAGAAGGAACTACCTTGCCTTCCTCTATTTGCTCTTTGATGTGTTGCTATCACCTTTGATCTTGCTATCACCTACAGATCTCCTTTAACCTCACAAACATACACACCATGTATATCTCCAAATGTGGCCTTACACACCTGTTGACCAAGATCCTACATACATGAGTAACCCTTTTGATTCTCCAAACTAGCACCCACACTTGGCACTATTGTGGAACTAGGAGGAACACCCTTGCTCTCTTCACACACATAAGGAGCTAACCTTAATCAACTCAACTAGCACACATTACAATACAGCCCATGATTCTATTATATAGATCTCATGCAAACAATAATTAGACACCTAATTACAATAATTAGATCCACAACTTAAGACTAAAATTAGCCTTCTTCATGTAAACAACTTGTTTGTTAACAAACTATCCATGGAACTCATAGTTTGGAACTGCACATGCGACCAACATCGGTCCTTATCTACCTGGGGGTGTCTGACATCATCCAATCTTTGGCCGCCATCGATAGCTTCCTGTCTCCACCTGACCGACATCGGTTGGCTTGACCAATGCTGGCGACTGTGACACTCAGCACCCTCCTCCTCCATGTTTGCATTAGTGATGCTTTTAGCTCCACAACCTAACATACCTCATGAACAAGACCATTCTCCATGAGCACATTTCTAAATGGATAGTTCTATTTCAAGAATTCTAGTTCTTATTTATTGTCTAACTTGGAAAATAGAACTAGATCCTAGACCATTTATCCCACATCAATTCCAATGATGCATCAATGCCTATTGACAATGACATGCCAAATGTGCAACTCTATAGAGTCCAACACACCCCTGATGACTTGGCAGAGATAGTTGCTTTTTGAACATCTAGATTTATGACCTAGATAATGGCAACCAAAGAGAATAAATAACTTGTAGTTCATGCTGCCCCTTTTCATCTTATCAGTGGGTAAATGTACAAACTATGACAAGATGAATTCTTGTGTTGATGTGTCTTAGACCATTAAAGTGAATTTATTTTACTCAAGGCATATGAGGGAATAGTAGGAGGCCATTGTATTAGAGATGTAATGGCATACAAGGTATTGAAATTAGGCTTGTGGTGGCCAAGTCTATTTTAAGATGTAAAAGATTATGCCAAGGAATGTAACATATGCTAGTGCATAGGTAAACCTAACCACTGAGATGAGATTCCCCTCATCCCCATTCTTTCCTAGGAACCATTTAAAAAATGGGCCATTTATTTTGTTGGGCCAATTACTCCCATAACAAGGCACATAGTCACAAGATATATTCAGGTATCCACTAATTATTTCACCAAATAGGTTGAGGTAGTGCCAAGAAAAATTCACATCCACCAAAGCCATAAGGTTATTATGGGAGAATATTACAAGTCACTATGGGTGCCCACTTAGTTTGACTAGTGCTAAACGCACACACTTCATCAATTAAAATATATAGATCCTACTAATAGAATACATGGTGGTGCATCATAAGACCACCCCTTATCATCCAAAAGTGAGTGGCACCAGTAATTCATTAAACAAGATACTATGAATATGCCTCATGAAGATATGTGATGTATACAAAGATTGGGATGATCAAGTATCATTAGTCTTATGGGCATATTACAAAACCTATAAACACCTGAACAAGGCTACACCATTTCAACTAGTGTTTGGCATAGAGGTAATTCTACTGATGGAATTCATAGTGACATCATTGCACATTCCATGTATTTTTAATTTGGATTATCAAGGATCATTGAGTGTGAGACTAGAGGACTTGGAGTGCTTGAATGAAGTTCACACCCAAACAAGGTAGAACCAGTAGATAAAGAAGGCATGACAGAAGTTTTGGCATGACAAGCATATTAAGCACAAGATACTAACTAAAGGAGCATTGATATTAATCTATGACTCCAAGTACCTCAAGCACCCAAGAAAACAACAAATTAGGTGGATGGGTCCATATGTTAATTATATCATGTTGGAAACTGGTTCATATAAGCTACACACATTATCTAGTGAAATGCTCCTTGGGTATTTCAATGGCAATAGATTGAAGTTATATAGGTAATAAGATGAAACTTATATCATCATACACTAACTTCTTAGTCACAAGCTAGTTGTGTTATATTGACCCAAATGATGTTTGGCATAATCTAAATATTTCATTTTATTTTATGATTGTTGTTATTGTAGAGTGAATAAGTGGTGATTTTAAGCCCTCAAAATGAATATTTTAGCATTTATATTCATAACTCTAGTTAGGTGAGTTGAGCATAGATTCTTTCTAAATTACCTAAGGCTAGACACCTAAGTTTTTGGGTATATAAAACTCACCATACTTTGAAAATATGACTACCAATTAACAAAGAGAGGTACACATGATACAAATGCACAAGAAATAGGAAGAAGATGCACACTATCATCATGTGCAAGAGATCAAAAGTAGAGAGTGAATTCTAGAGGACCAACATAAGGGATTTGTATAGGGTAGGACAAGCCAAGGCAAATAGATGAAAGTGCATAGAAATTAAACAAGATAAGAAAGCATACTTGAAATAAAATCACAATAGGAAAATAATATGGAACTATGGAGGTTGAATCATGTACATGTGATGCACTGCACCTAGGTTTCCATATAGAAGGTGAAGGTCACACCAAGTAAATAAAGTGCAAGAGAAATATTTTTAGGACAAGCTAACATCCACCCAAAGTGAAGTGGGAAGTGGATATTTAAACTACACACCACTTCACCAAAAATACCATTAGGACAATTTATAAAGGTGATGACAAAAACACAAAGATCTGTATTGAATGTGTATGGGGTAGAGGATTTTTGTAGATTTCATGGGTTTTAGCAAATTCCAAGAAATATAGGCACTGCCACACCATTACTCACCTTTAGTTAAGAAGGTAGCTAGATTAGGGGTATAAAGTAGTGAAAGGATGACTATTTAGGTCATAAACATCAAGTTAAATTCTAACTAAAATGCAGAGTAGGGAACCAAAACATAACTAGCAAACCAGAGTTAAATCAAGAAAATCCTACCATAATGAGACATTAAGTACCCATAGATGCCAAAAGTGAATGATTGAATAGAGAGATGAATTACATTCCCTTTGAGATTCACATAGAGAAGTGTGGGGCATGAATTGTGAAAGAACTAGGTAGTAGAAAACTAGAGTGATGTCGTGGCCTCCATTAATAGTAAGTGAAGCTCAAGATCCAAAGTTTTAGCCACATATCTCATGACTATGAGGAGTGCCAATAAAACTTATAGGCTTCGACAAAGTAGATAGACTATGCTTCAACATTATCCAATTTAGGATGGGAAAAAATTCATGAGTTCTAGCCCACACCAGGTGTAAAATGATACCAAATGAACATAGATGATAGAATAAGTGTCGATGGTGAAGAATAAATCACATCTAGTATAAGGAGTTAATATCACCAAGGTTGATCTAGAGGTGCTTGAAAATATATCCTACCAAGAAATGTAATTTCCCATAGTGGTATTGGTAGGAGAGAGCTGGGAATATTTTATACACACCTGCTAATCAAAGGATTAAAACCATTACACCATAAGAAATGCCCAAGATCTAGTGCAAGATTGGGTGGTTAATATGGGGGCCAATATTGAAATAGGCATGACATTATTTGATGTCTCCTTTTGAGATAAACTTGAAACCACCAGTGTAACTCAACTCTATGAGTTATCATGTTTCAAAAAGATAGAGGGACTCATGTAGTTCCTCCTCTTGAGCATCCATGAAAACCACTTAAACTTTGTGGAAAATTTCATCTAGTTGTCATCAAGCCTTATAGGTTTAATCACTGGGCTCCTAGACTCTAACATAGACATGACAGATGATGTTGAAGTTGAAAGGGTTATGAAACTCCTTGGGTATTACAAGGGATGTGTCACATTCCTAATTAAAGACATCAAGGACCCCAAAAATAGGGAATCTATGCATGTCATGAGTTCAAAAATTTAACTTGATAGTTGGTGGATAGACATCACCAAGACGTATCTATGCATAACGTACCACATGGCACAGGGGGTAAAATTTAAGTAAAATTTAATATAACAACATTCATTATAGAATAAATGGTGAAGAACATGCCTGAGTGTCATATAGTATGAGAGACCTTTCGATGGGGGTTAATGTTAACTCTAAATGTGATGGAGGAGATCACCATGCTTGATGGTGATGAGGATAACCTTTGGGTCTTCCTGATGCACAAGGACTCCCTAGCACTAAATTATCAAAACTTCACCTATCCCCCACCTTCTCCCAAAATTACAAGACCTGAGTGATGTGATGATGCACCAAATATATCAAAGAATTTAGGTAGGAATGGTGTAATTCTAAGAAGCTCCCTCAAAACATGTTTGGAATGACAAACTTCACTATTATGAAACACTTCTTTGTAATGTGATTGGCTCTCATAGATGGTAACCAATATGTCTAGCTAAATCTCCCCTATACATTTTTTTCCAAGTACTTCAAGGATGTGTTAAGGATAATCCCTAATGCACATCAATTAGAAATATTGGTGAAAGCCATGGATTTGGAAAGAATTAGGTTTTGGTGCTAATATGTGTGCCTAAAAGGGAAATATACCAAGGATGAGGAGGATGAATTAGATCATACCAACATCCATCCCCTCTAAAAGTAATTCATCCTCAGGCACATCCACATGCAATATTATGAGCTGAAGCACAGAAAGAAGGGCATGAGCACTGAGAAGGATGATAATCTCCCACTTTGGATTAGTGATGAAGGAAATATATAACTGGTATCACAAAATAAGTCTCCCCAAAATAAAAATGTGGATACACTTGAGGAAATGCAAGAGCACATCAGATTGAATATCTCCTCTAAAAATGAAGCTACTCCCTTTCTACCAAAGAAGAAGTGTGTGAACTATTATAACTCTAGAGTGCACCCTACTTGAAGATGTGTAAATCACACCCTCTTTGTAGTTGATACAATTGGAAATTCTCAGAGTGTGGGTGACTCTTTATTAAGAAGAACCTCTAGAGAGGGCTGGTTACCTGAATATTTATCTCTAAAAAACTAAACTATTTTGATTTCTTGGGATGAAAAGGGAGAAGGAAAATAAAATGGAAAATCCTATCTATATGCGTGATGCACCTAAATAATTGGTATTCTCTAAAAGATATTAAAATTAAGGCACACATATAAATAAATAAGAAGTCTTCAAATTGGCCCTAAATATTATTATTTCAGATGAAGGATTGAGAGGATTTTGGATTGCAAAATTCTATTCCTATCTCTTCAAATGACCTGTAGAGGGAGAGATTTTCATAGTAGGTGTGTAAATGACCTAGAAAAATGTGTCATATATCTCACTTGTATGTTGGTACACATTTAAAATACACTCTATTTTGATATCAAACTCATATGCAACAAAAATCTTCTTTATTTGATAAAAATGTTGTCAATTACAATTTCTTCTCTACTTCTAGAATTTTTTACAATAATGGCTTGAAAAAACAATATATAAGTCTTAAAATCTAATAATATTCTAAGTGGAATTTATTTTCATAAGGAATAGTCTTCTTTAATTATATAAAGACTAAAACCTTTTACAATTATTTAATCAACTCCCTTTAATAATATTTAGAAAACTCTTTTTAATAGCTTTCCTTCACAAAGCATGCATGAAATCTCAAAATTTGGAATTTAAATTAGGTGGGCCCACCTTTATATCAACTCAATTATATTTTGAGTTCAAAAATGAATACAATAGTCTTCAAAAATCTTTTAATTTTCTTGTTTTGTAAGAAATCCATTTTGGCATTGAAACAAGAAAAGGTGGGCCCCATTGACTTGGTCAACTCTCCTTGCATGTAATAAATGCCATTTTTTGGTGTTTATATCCACATTAACTGATCTTGAAGTATTTTAATATCATTATTTAAATGATACCAAAGGAATATTTCATGATGTTGGTCAACTAGTTAACTGAAGCTTTGATTGGAAGTTCAAGGCTAGTTAACTCCACTTGGCTCCTCCTTGAATAAAATAAAATTTAAAATTTAAAAATATATGAATATACATAATAATATAATATATGTAATTTGGTAACTCCAAAATTAATTCATTTGATAGATTTTCAACACCATTCTTTACTAGCTTTATTGACCAATTAAGCCTAATAGCCTATCTTCTTGCATTTGGAATCCATTAAACCTAAAAAAATATGCCATGAAACATTAAAAAATATTTAAATATACCTGTAAAAAGTTTTCTCATCACAATATATTTTATTTTTATGAGAAAACACTCGCCATTCAATCAACAAGGTTGACTAGGCCTAATTTGCTCCATTTTCTTGCAAACTGGCAATTTTGATTGAGCTAGTTGGGACACTTATGGGATGATTTATAACCAAAATAAGATTTAAAGATGAATAAAAAGTATTATTATTTTATCTTCATTTATTATAATTCATTTAAGTGTCATGTACTTCATTTTACATGCCTTTTTCCATAAAAACCATGATTTATGTCCTCATCCATACATCTCCATACATAAAATTTGACACTTCTATAATCCTCTATAAGTTTACTTGAAATTCTAAAAGTTTTCAGGTTGATCCAAGATGATTTGATATAAATACAATCAACATTTTTCAAAACTAGTTTTTTGAGAGTTTAAGCGAGCTTTGAAGCTGAATTTTCAAAATGATGATTCATAAATTACATATCTCCAAATCAAAAAATATTTTCATTTATGTGTATCAAACTAACCCCAATAACATCCCTAAAAATATTGGGTTCTCAATCAAAATATATAAAAATTTATCACATGGAGAAATCTGCCTACGGGGTTTTGATTGTATTCTAAGCTACCTACACTCTTAATGATTGTTCATAAATCAAGACCACTCAAATGGTATCAATTTTTTAATAATTATAATTATAGGGGTAATAAAAACATACTAAAAATTTTCAAACAAAATCCACATGTGGTGAAAGATATGAGCATCTGAACATGAGGCTAGAAAGGGTGTCTAGAACTGCAAAAAATGAAAATTTCATCAAAATGAAAATAAATCTTCACCTACTTCCCAATTTTTGAAAAAATCATAATTGGGTCTATCCCATGCTATCAAAACACTCTAAAATCATATTTTTCTTGAAAATTCAAACAACCCCTTTTTGTCCTATATGTCCATTGGATAAGTTGATATACTCTCAATTTTATAACTTTCCTCAGCATGTCGTTGGAGATCACCATTGGAGCAGGCATTGTCCTGGAGTGTCACAGAGGTTTCTAAGTCTAGGTAAAATTTTGAAAATCATGGGATGATATTTGTAAATCATAATCAAACCCTTAAATAGTGTTAAAACTCCAAATTTTAAGCAAACCATGCTCATATAGAGGTTCTCAAACTCATGATGACCTTGTGTACAAAATTTGAGGTCCTGAAACTACCTGTAGCTCCCCAAAAGTTTAATTTTCTCTAAAAAGTGATCCTTGTGCATGGATTTTTTGCATATTTGAACTTAAAAATTCTATTTTTAAATAACAATGACCCATTTACAATCCATTTTTTATTTTTTTGACCAAAATTAGTGCTTTTAGGCCTTAAATGACTAGTCTGACTAGCTACAAAGGGTTAATGACCAGTTTTAGGAAAGTTTCAAATGATAGGGGTAGTAATTTGACCTTGACAGGTCAAATTAATAACATGAACTTCATGCCAAGGATTTATTTCATCACCCAAGAAAAGGGAGAAGAAAAATAAGTCCAAGGGTTTAGATGTAATGCCCACAATAACCTTGGTGGAGATGGAGGCACAATAGGAGTATGAGGATTGGAAGCACAAGATGCACATGAAGATATGGAGGAGGAAAAAGTAGGGATGAAATTTTACATCATCTAATAAAGTAGAATAATATGTTGGTGCTAAATAAGTTCAAAATACCTTCCAAGGTATCACAACCACCATACTTAGAGAGGCAAGAAATCTACCAAGTGCCTCATCAAAAAAGCCCTTCACATAGCCTCTATAAACTAAAGAAGAAAATAGAAGCTTATGGAGGAAAATGGGTCTCAAAAAAGAATAAATAGAGATTACATTGGTGCTAGAGAAAAATTTGAGGCCACAAAGGTAGTTGACATGATCTAGGAAGAGATTAAGAAGGTTGAGTTTGAGGAAATAAAGGCCAAGGAATAAAATACCTTAGCTCTAATAAAGAAGAGGAAGGCATAGAAAAATAAGTCCCATGAGGAAAGGGACAAGAAAGAAAAGGAAGATAAGAAGGTTATCACAAGTGTGAAATCAATGAAAGAAAGATCAACAAAGGTGCCTATTACCCCAACTATCATAGTAGAAAAACCTATACCAAAGACGCACCCAAGTAGTGAAGGGGTGCCTGGAGACAAGGAAGGTGATACTGGCACCTTAAAATAGAAATTGAAGAGCACTAAATAATCCCAATAGAAATAAGAGGGAAAAATGGGCACTAAGGAAGAAGAAGAAATAGAACAAGGGGACAAGTCCAAGGAAGAACCCCTACTAGAATAAGTGGAAGAAACCTCAGAGGGAAGCACTAAAGAGAGAGCTAATTCCTATGAAGAGGAAATAAAATAGATAGAGTTGGCCATCACTAGTGAAGAGGGCACCGAGACAAGCCTAAGAGAAAAGGCATAGAAGGGGTAGACTGATAAATATTACTAGATGTTTGAGTACATGCCCCTTATAAATACCATAACAAGGATACACCAACAATTATCATTCAATTTTGATAGTTATATGGATGAGCCTCATTTTGAGATACCATAAAAGGCCATACTATTCATAGAGGAACCAAAATAAGGGCATGATTCCCTTCTCATAAACCCCTATGTAATGAATCCAGTCAGGTTGGCCAATGCAATCATCAACATGGCATCTAAAGTAACATGGAAGAACATCATCAATGATGTTGGGGATTCAAAGTGGAAGAATATCACACTAGAATTAGAAGAGGAAGTAAATGCCATGAAGCTTAAATTTCAAAAACTAGATGAGCACATAAAGGAAATGAAGCCATCCCTCTTAGATGGCATTAACACTTCAAACCTCTCAGAGGTTGACAAGGTGTGTGCACTAGTGGAGCAAATGCTCCTAAGATTGAGGGTAGTGATGGGATAGAATAAGAGGATGACCCATGCACCATGATAAAACAAGATCTAGTTGTAAATATTGAAGAGTTGGAATACCTCTTCATGAAACTTCAATATGGGCATAGATTTTGTCGATTCCATGTTCTATAGTTTCTCCAACTAAAATTTATTCATACATACGTGCCTCAAAAAGGTAAAGGGTGAGAAATAGAAGCTCATGACATAGGTATACACTACAAGTATATTACATTACAAATAAATAATGGGAAAGGTCAATGCCTTGAGTACTCAAATCAAAGACCAAGAACAAAACCTAAAATAACTCTTTTGTGCCTTATAAACCAAGGCCTATGAAGAAGGAGAAATATTGGATGGATGAGTTGAAAAAGATAAGGCAAACCTTGAGGCCTTCCACAAGGAATTGTAAAATATGGATGTGCTCATGTTCAATGCCATCTTAATAGAGATAGAAAATACCATTTAATAAATCAATATCTCCATTAAGGGCTTTTAAGATTTCAATTTTGAACTAAAGGAGGACAAGAAATTTTGTATGGGGTAATGTTGGGTCTCTTTTTAACTAAGTATGGATCCATGCCAACTCATTAGACACCTAAAAATTAGGCAATCACTTATCATGATTGTTTTTTTGGCATCTTTTATGCCAACTAGAGGAATCGTCATTGATTAGCACCAGTTGGTAGGTAGTTATCTAGCACCCTAGTTTTTAAGGGCATATTCTTGTGAAATAATCATGTGAAATATGTATCATGAAGGTCATAAGGTGGTGGATCTAGTGTAATGATCAACCAAGGTTACATCTGAGCACCTAGTGTGTGCACTCTACCTTGACATAAAAATGCTTCTAGGTTATATAAAACTAAGAATGAACCAGTATGTAGATGATGCAAAAAAAGTAACAAATATCTATAGAATTGGCTCTAGATATCATTTCAAGATTGCCATTATAATAATATTTATCCTAGATACCTTTGATGATCTAATTTTATCACCCAAGCTCATCTATGTTGTTAGGCTGTTAGTAGTTTAGATGAGATTTTACTCTATTTTTGTAATATGAACTATACTCTATATTTGGAGCATTAACTATATGCATATTGGTTTAATTAATACATTATGTTCTTGGGTTTAATACCTTATCTTTAATTATTTAAATTCAAAATGAATTCTATGATTTTAGTGTTGTGAATTCAATTTAAATGCTAAGAATTTTGGTTACAAGATTTGATTCAGGGCATTCATGGCATCTCTATAATTTATGATGATGTCAGCACATTATATAGAAATACTACAAGTGTAGGAAAGACCCCATGCCAAGTAATGATACCTATTCCTAAAGCATGAGCCTAAGCATGACCCTTAAATTTAAAGTATTCAATTGAACCCTCCAAGTGCTTGAATGTTTCTAAGCTAAGGGAATTAGAAGCTTGCACCCATGAAACTATAGAACCAACCCCATATAAGTTTTGTGCCTACACACCATCAGACTCCACCTATAATGTATTATTCCAATCAAATTTATAATTCCATTGTTTTAAATTAAAAAGTCCTATGAAGGAGTTACATCATGACACAACTTTCCCAGTGTGGGCCCCGGTTATTTCTATATTGCGATTCAAGTGAGTGCATAAGGATTGTGCCTTATGTGAACTGATGCCGACATAGTCGAGTGACAAATGTTGAGCACCATATGATTAGTCTATGTTTGTGCCTAGTTGTAAAAAGCCTAGAAATGACATGGATAACCAAGTA